>CM046381.1:13027992-13090992 GCA_025413485.1 Ficus microcarpa
AAAACATATTCGTGGGGGACCATCAAGGTTAACGTGGGACCATTTCAAGAGTTATTTTATTACCAAACAATTGAATCCTATTAATCATTTATCGAAGTTTATCAATAACAGCCGTTGATTGATTTTCTTATTTTCCAGTTCATGTGCTGCCAGAGACTTATACATAAAAATATATAACACATATACACACATACATACATATATATATATATATATAGTTGACAGTTTCTAAGTTGTTAGAGGTTCAAAGAACCTTCGGCTGAAAGATCATGCCAAGATCAACAACATCACCAAAGAATTAAAAATAAAAAAGACAAAAATCCTTCCGAGTAGTAAGATACACATATATATATACATATATGTGTGTGTGTATATATATATATATATCTACGTTTCTAGATTGATTATTGCTTGTGAGGTTACTATTATTTGACTTGGTCATCTTCTGCTTGTTTTAGGTGTAAGAATCCATTGTCCTTATCCTTAACCAACATTTTAAGATTGTAATCATTTTTGTTGGTTCTTTGCTGAGTTAACCATTCGATCCTAAGAAGATGAATTGGAGATTTTAAGCTACAAAACTTTATTTCTGTCATTGATTTCATTTCATTTCATTTCTAATTACTTTTTATCAGTTGTTTTATTTTCATGTCACAAGTCATTCACTCGAAATAGGTGTATTTGGACATCAGATCCCGACTTAAAATTTTCATACATTTTTTATCTCTCTCTCTCTCTTTTAAATATTAAAAGTCAACAAAAACTAGATTTAATTTTTGAAAGGTCAATCAAATTTAACTTAAAAATTGCATTCCTAACCGATACCCCAAACGCAATATTAAAATCGATCAATCGGATGAAAACCATTTATTTAACTTTTGACTCAATATTCCAGCTATATCTATATATATATATATATATAATTTAGATAGATACTCGAACTCCATATTAGGCGAGGAATCTGAATGCAAAATTATATTTTAGTTGTACTTACAATTCCATATTCATATTATTTTGCACATTGTTAATGTAATGGAGGATATAATAATTGTTATTGCTCTGTAAATTTGAACCTTAATAATTAATTTGAAACGCAAGGGCAATATAAAAAGACTAAATGACGGGTGGTCTGGCGCCTGACTTTTGTGGAAGTTGCGATATGTACTCTCCAGGGAAAGTGATGTATATGAGTTTTCAATTTCAAGTTTCAATTATTGGATGGTATGTGGTAAGACTAAAGACTTTTTATTACGCACTATCAGCGAGAACAGTTTTTAATCGTTGAGTGTTTTTATGACTCGATCTCTGAGTGTCCCCATTAAAAATTTACAACATATCACTTAATATTGATCCATTTTACGACTAAATCACTGGAAAAATTTAATCTAACAGTTAAGATAATAGTTTCTATCAATAATTCAAAACAAGAAGTATTACGATAGAAATTTCATATTTTATCATTCCATTAAAAAAAAAGTATATATATATATATATATATTTCCTTTTGCCAAATGCTTTCAACACCATAGTTGGGGAGAAAGTATAAAGGGGCTTCTTCGATATATGTTACATGAAAATATAGCCACGAAAGACTAACGAGAAAAACTTTATTTTTGTAACAAAAAGCACTTTTAGTTAAAACGTTAAATTAATGTTTGGATTCCCTAAATCTCTTTTCCATAGGGAAAAGAGGTCTTTTTTGTTTTTTTTCCTCATTTGAAGGAGAATTAGAGACATGATTTGTGACCTTTCACATTTATTTTCAAAGAAAAAAAAATAAAGAAACCAAAAGGATGGAAGACTAAGGCAAAGTTGTAAAGCTCAGAACTCTTTTCTTCTTTTGTTTTCTTTCATACCATTTTCTTCCACTAAGTTTAGAAAAGTAATTTTTGCGCGTCCTTGTTTGGTTTATGGCTTTTGCAAAGGGTCATAATCAATATTCCCACTTTAGACTCATAAATTTGGAAAAATTAAGACAATTTTTTTAAAAGAGTAATTGGCTTAAATAGTCCAAAAACTCTTTAAAAGGTGACAGTTTGGTCTTGTATTTTCTTTTTTTTTTAATCGTGATGACCCTAAAGTCATGTTTTCTTGGCAATTTTAGTCTTTTCCATCTGGTTTGTTAAAAAACTCACGAAATGGTCAAGCAAGAAGTACGTTTTGTGTTTTTTTGAAAGAAATATCCTTAAAATTAAAGATAAAATTACTTTTCTTCATATCAATTAAAAAAATTTTAAAAAATTAAAAGAGATAGAGATGAATTAAAAATCAAACACAACCGTCTCTTTCTCTCTCCCTTTCTCCCTCAAGTCCAACACCGGTGCCTGTCGCTAGCCGTCTCTCCCTTTCTCTCCCCAGATCCAGTGCCGGAGACCAAGAGACTGTCTCCATCGCTGGGCCCCTACCTCCGCTGACAAGTGTAAAAGCGCCCCGCCCCCCAAAAAAGAAAACTTCGGAGGCCACCACCACCCAGATTGCCATCACTCGCGAGCTCCCTTCTGTCGCCCCAAGATCCGTGAGTCTTCTTGTGTCGATTCCGGAAGAGAGAGAGAAGAGATAAATTCTAAATTTTAATTTTTGTTTATGAGTTTTTTTTATAATTAAATTCATTAGTAGATTACTAAAATACCGTTTCATATTAGATCGCATGTCTTGCACATGATGTATTCTATTAGAAATTTAACGGTTTTGGACAGAAATGACTAAAATAGCCAAGAAAACAGGAGTTTAGGGTCGTCATGGCAAAACCATATATATATATATAAACCATACCGTCACCTTTTAAAGAGTTTAGGGATTATTTATGCTAAATTACTCTTTATATAATAACATCCAAAGAAATAAACTTTAGTCTTTTTGGGTCCTTATTTGGTTTATGGTTGTTGGGTTACTAATCAAAATTCCAACTTTAGACTTCCAAACTTGGAAATTTTGAGAATATTTTTTATAATGACATTAAAAAAAAATTCTTCACTGTGATTACACATATAATTTATAGAAAATTTTACACATGACCCTACCACAATATGTAAAGTTCAAATCTCTCACCTCACAATTTCAAAAGAAAAGAAAAAACTTTGCTAATTTACAAAAGCAATTAGTAACTTTTTATTTTTTGGTGATACAATGCATTGGCCAAATAGTTTCATTATTACATTTTTCAGTTATATTTATATCACTTGCATTAATATCTAAGTAGTATTATGACAAGATTTTAAATAAAAAAATTACGAATAAATCAACTATTTATTGTGAGTTTTTTAATAAAAAAAATTACATGTGTCGGATAATATCTCTATCGGATTCAATATCTTTCTTATGTATATATATCAAATTATTCATTTTTCCAATTAAAGAGTCGATATCAAGAAAGACTCGGTTCCGGTCTAGCAAAATCTGTCTCTTAGCAATTCATACACAAAGGTCAACACAACCAATGAAGTGCATTGATTTATCTTTTTCTTGTCTTTTTTTCTCTTTTATTTTTATTTTTAAAGAAAACTACATTCGACGTTCACATACATTCCTCCCAACGACACGAAATCAGATGTCGTTTTCTCAAGTGGGCTTGGTGGGGCCGGCTGGGTCCCACCATCAAGCGCGTCCCGGCTGACCTCATGGTTCCCTACCCAATGACTGGTGCCACGTAATCATGCCAGTTGTTGTGCTAGAAAGACCCCAACGTTGTGTGGGGCCCGCCATAGCTGTCGTCCAATCATAGTCTCAGCCAATTTGGTGAGCCCACCACCGAGCCGGCTTGGCAATTCTGGCTCGAGCCACTTGAGGATCCGTTTACCTGGTCATTGATGCCAAAAAGCCGTGGTGGTTGCAAGCCAGGAGACGAAGACTTCTAGAGTGATGATCTGGTGTGAGGACGCGCATGAAGTTGCAGTGGAAATCGGCCGCCAAGTTAGGCTGTTTGCCGCGTATACGAAATTATTATTAAATTATAAATTCAACGAGAAGTTTAATGTGATTGTAGATATAATTTTATAATAGTTTCATATTCAACTCTATCAGAATGTATAGAGTTCATATCCTCTTATCTTAAATTTTAAAAAAAAGTTCGATAATTTTATAACGACTTATAATTATCAAAATATTTTCTTTTATCCTTCAATTAAGTTATAAAATATATTAAAAAAAACACACGCAACTGTGAAGATCAAATGGAAGGGGGAAAAAGGAAATTGAACAACGTATGCTGATGTATCACATTCATGGGAAAAATGATTTACAGGGGATATATATATATATATAAGAAATAGGGTTCTTTGAGTGGCAGCATAATAGAAAAACAAAATAAATTTACCTGTTAAAGTAGAAATTGTTAAAAATATTTAAGTACTTTATTTCAATTAGATCCGTATATTATAATTATTAGGTAGGGGTGGCAATTCGTGTCACGTGTCGGATTCGTATCGTGTTAGAGCCGTATCGAATTTTTAATTCCCCAACCCGAACACGACCCGTGACACGAAAACGACTCGAAACCGCGACACGAACATGAACCGAACAGAAATTGACCCGCGACACGAAATTGACCTGAAATGGACACGATTTTCGGATTAGGACCCGAAATTTGACACGAAATTGATCCGAAATTGACACGAAATTTAACAATATTAAATTATAATTGACAAATGCCTATTTTAGCATCATAATAATATTTTAAAAAAATAATAATAAAAATAATAAAAATATTTAATGGTATCTTCTAATTAAAACCTTGTATACAAGTTAAAAAAAAAAAAAAAAAAAAAACCTTGTATAATTTTGGAGTAAAAATTAAGATATTCGTAGGGGAGATGGCTTAAAATTTTATTTTATTTCTTTAAAGAAGGATGCTACAATATGGTATAAGTGAAAATGCACAATCAATTACCTTGCAATACTAATCATGCTTTTTTTTTTTTAACACCATGTTAAGAAGTATAATCGATGTTTAACATCAGATAATAATAAATGATGTGTCTTATGATACGGGATCCACAAGTAAAACCACTCTCTTAGTTGTTGTGTTTAAACTATTAATGTCTCCATATATTTTTTTAAAAAAATTAAGTTAAGGGATTATAACTCAACAGTTAACCCTTTCAAAAATAAAAAAAATAAAAAACTCCACATTTTAGAGTGGAATAATGTGTACAATCATCATTGAGCTATTAGCTACAACTACGATCTTTCACTGATTTAATTAAATGTGACACTAAATTAATATTTTTGAGTACTAACTCATGTGTTATATTTTTATTGACAGATACAATTAATTAATTAATGTGGCAATACGTAAAACACTTATCAATAAAAAAAAATGACAACTCATATGTTATATAAGTTGATACTCAAAAGTTGAGATTAAAGTTAATGTTCTTAACATTTTTCAAAAAGTTAAACACCTATCTGAAGTTTTTTTCTTTTTTTAATCTCAAACTCGTATTTTCCCCCCTTTAGAAAAGGAAAAAAAAAAATCGTATTCCCTTTTATATTATAATAAATGACAACTTTAAAAGTGATTTAGAGGATAGCCTAATATAAATCTACTTTATAAATCATCAAAGCATGTTGTGATAATTCCTTTATTTTCAAAAAGATAATAATGTATAATTCCATTAGGTCATTATCGAATAATAATCGTGTGCATGCACGTTAAAAATAAGTGAGACCAAGTCATTGTTAGAAAACAACTTTTTACCAACAATATTGTTCTATGTAGGGTTATACAAAAAAAAAAAAAAAAAAAAAAAAAAAAAAAAAAAGATATCGCAAATGGTTGATCCAGATCAACTTGGTACGTTTTAGATTGTCACTCCGTTTCTACACAGTAAAAAAAAAAAAGTTTAAATTAAAGGATGCGTTTGGCTCAAAAGTTCAACTCTAACTAAACTGTATTTTTTCATCTCAATTTTTGTTTTTTTTTTTTTTTTCTAAAAAGTCAACAAAAATTATAACTAGTTTTTAAAAAGTCAACTAACTCAAACTTAAAAATTTCAACTCAAACTGTTTTACCAAACGCACCATGATGTTCTATTTGAAATTACAAACACATGGGGTGTTTTTAGACATTTACATATTAAGAGGGTAAAAGTGACATTTAGGCCAAACGCATGGGGTGTTTTGGATATTTTTTCATAAATAAAAGTTAGAATGATGAATTGTTTATTTTTAAGCCTTATTATTTAAATAACATATGTTATTATTGTTATTTACATAATTTATATCTGGAAGTATTTGAATTCAAATTTAATACCTTATAATAAAATCATGTATGAAATTACCGTTAGATTTTACATGTAACAACATTGTTATTTGTATTTTGATTTAATCTTTTAGCTTGAAAAATATGAAATACAGAACACAATAATAAACACATTTGACTTTTCAATTTTTCAAAGTAAACATAACTTACAAATGCCGAAAAAGCGAAAGGATTACGTAAAAGAAAAATCCAAAACTCTCTCTATTAGGTCACTTTCAATTTTGACACAAAATTGAAACCATTAAAAGGTGTAAACCACGGTTTATATCAGACTACAAAAAAAAAAAAAAAAAAAAAAAAAAGGATTCAACACATTAAATTCTTGTATTTTTTTTTTTTCAAATCACTAAAAACGTATGGTCTATTATATCTGACCGTTTGGGACCAAATCGGACCGTGAACAACGTCATCCCTAATTCTACGGGAAAAATAGGTGATATTGATAGAACAAATCGTCATCCCTTTTCTTTTTTTTTTTTTTTTGGTAGAATTATGGATGACGTTGTTCAGGGTTTGATTTGGTCCCAAACCATCATATATAATATTAATGGAATCACGGCTCCAATATCTGCCATAGATCACCTCAAATCGCAAGGAAAATCGCAATGAAAATCAGATCTGTGCATTCAAGATCAGATCTCTCCACTTCATCAGTCCTCGTCGCCATCAACGCTAGATCTTAGGCTCACCCCTGCGGGGGATTTCTCCGACCGTTGCCGAGATTTTCGTCTACTCCGGCAACTTCTTTGGACTTTAGGTTGGTAATTTTTGTATATTTAATAGTTTGAAGCTTATTTGAAAATTAAAAAAAAAAAAAAACTGAAAAAGAAATAGAAACAAAGAAGTCAGGCATAAAACAAAAGTAAACAAAATTTTTTTTTAAGTGACAAAAGTAACAATTTTGAAATCAAATATTTACTAATAAATGCTAATATTTTTTCCTAAAAAAATTGTAAATACTAATATTTACTTGTAAATCCTTATATATGGTGGTCTTTTTAATTTTCAATTTCTTTGTCAAGTTTTGTATTTACGTAAATCCAGTTATTTATATCTAAATCCATAACTTGTTTTAGTTATCAATTTTACTTATTTTAAGATAAATCTGATATCTTTCCCATAAATATTGTATTTCAAAAAATTCAAAAAATCTTATTAAGTCTAAATATTTACGGGTAAATAAATAGATTTACTGAGAAAAAAAAATCTTATTAAGTCTAAATATTTGCGGATAAATAAATAGATTTATTAAGATAAATAAAATAGATTTATCTTGTAAGATAGACAAAAATCAATAAATCTAATTATTTACAGTAAATTATTTTATATATTTTTCTATTTTTTAAGTTTTTTTTTTTTGCCAAGATTCGTATTTACAAAATAAATTTAGTATTAATAAGGTAAATCGCTAATTATTAACGCGGAAATCCAATTATGGTTTATGGTATTTTTATATAAAGTCTTGAATTGTATTGCTTTTAATGCAATATATGTAGTAAATTCCAATATTTATTATGTCAAATTATGATATTTACACATGAATTCTTTACTTGTGTTTTTTCCCCCTCATATTTTTCTTAGATCTAGTAAATTGAGATTTTTTTTTTTACTAAATAAGAAATTTTGTTATCAAACCACTAAAGGGCAAGAGAGAAACACCAATAGAGGGACAAGCCCACAAAATAGAATCCACAATAATCTAACCGGCTAGCCACCGAACTTCTAGGAAACCACCAGATGAACCTAAAATCCAAAAATCAAAGGACAACATGTAGGTAATCAACCCACTCGGTTAAAGCTGAAGCAATCTGTTATCCCAAACATGGAGGAAAACTTATACAACGGGTGACACGAACGTAAGATCTACCCATCAAACAACACCTAGCCAAATAACAACTAAAACCATAATAACAAAATCTAGATCAACACAAAAACCTATATGAAAAACTAGAAGGGAAACCTTCGTCTGTATTACAAACAAACACATAAAACAGACCAAAAGGGGGAGGTGTACAATTCCTTGATTTACTTTGTAGACAATAGATTTGTTGAGTAAATATTTTTATTAATCTGTAAATTTTCGTATGCACAATTTTTCACTAACTTGTAAATATTCGTATTTACAATGTTTTAATTGGAGACTTTAAAATTAATAACCTGATTTACTGCTAAAACTAATAAATATGATATTTACTAATAAATCTAAAAATTACTTTATTTCAGTTTTTTTTATAATATATATATATATAAACTAGTAAATCTAATTATTTTATGATTTCTTTTAGGAACAATTATATTTACAAACTATCACTTAAAAATATGATTATTACAAAAAAGCCCCAAAGCCCCATACCAAACCAGTTTCCAAACCCTAACCCAAAAACTAGTCTTGCCACTCATTGTTGATGCCATCGGAGCAACACCGACAGGGGAGCCACCATTTCTCGCCGCGCTCTCCAGATCTTGAACCTCACTTTCGACTAGAGAGAGAGAAACAGAGACAACACATCTCCTCATCATCGCCATCACCATTACCTTCTCCTCACCATCACAGTCACCATTTCCTCATTGTCGAGATCATGGTTTTCTAACCATCACAATTGCCTTCTCCTCGCAGCCTCACTGTCGTGGTTGCCTTCTCCTCGCCACCGACCGTCCCGATTGCCATCTTTTCTTGTCGTCCTGATCGCGATCCCATCTCGTCACCATCGAGATCTCATCACAGTCGCGATGAAAATGCGAGACCAAAGGCAAAGAACGTGATCTCGGTTCTTGTGGTTGTCACGGTCCCATTAGAATCACCCACTGACTTGACATCCTCTTCGATAAACGAGTCAGATAGAAAAAGGGTAAAATTGAAATAAAATTTAGTTAAATTAAGATATGGTATAATTTACATCATTTGAAAAACCCGCTATAATTTTCATTAGTACTTTTTAAATATGTCATATAGATTTTTTTTTTTTTTTTTGGACCGAAAGAGGCTTCACGTTACAAGACACAGGACTTCCCTAACGTGATACCTTCCCCCCACTTTATTACACATTTACAGTTCCGCAACGACGCAAACGACGTCGTCTTTCCGACAAACCGCGTCGTGGGAAAAAGACGCTCAAATCGGCTAGCTCAAGCCGACTCCAGAACTCGGCTCGAACAGAAAAGAAAAGAAATTACGTGGGAAACGCGTACTAAGAATATGAAAACTACCGGCCTGATTAAACTAATTTTTTTAATATATATGCAAAATAATATTTAAAAAATAATTAAAATTAAAGCACAGGTCGTCACATAAATCGAAACTTTATTATAAAAAGTAATTAAAAAATTACAATTTTTTTTTTCCACAAAATAATTTATCTAATTTTTTTTTTCAAATAGTATAAAAATAAATCCAGGGAAAGTCCAGCCAGCGAAAAGCCTCAGAGCTTCACACAACTCTCTTTCCTCTTCTTCTTACTCTCTCTCTCTACTTTTTCTCTCTCCTCTCTCTCTCTCTATCTGGAGGTAATTGAGCTGAGCAAATCTTGCACATTTCTCGAGAAAAAACCTGAAGCTTCAGCAGCAGAGAGATCGCCGGCGGGGCTTCTCCGGCAATGTGTAACTCACGGGGTCTAGTTGTGGCAGCTGTTCTTGTTCTTCAGTCGGTGGTTGCTCTGGTCTCTGCTCAGGGATCTGGAAACACAAGTCGATGGCAAACACTTAGCGGTAATGGGTTTTTTTTTTTTTTTTTTCCTCTGTGTTTCTTTAGGTCTCTTTGTAGCTCACAAGCTCTTGTTGGTAGAGTATTTTTAGTTGAGGCTTTGTTTTGCGGAGAAAAGTGTGTTTGTTTGTCGAGAAAATGGAGGAAACGTGAGAGTAAATGGAAGTGTTTGATCTTTTGGTGCTTTGTGTAGTGGAATTGGTCTTAGGCTCTGTGGATTGAACTCTGAGAGCGAATTGAAGATTTTCTGTTTCAATCCGTTGCATTTTCTTCATAGCCAAATGAAGGAGTTATTTTTTTTTTATTTAAAAGAAACTTTTTTTTTCTAAGAATGAGAAAGTGACATTTGAGCTGTGTGCTACTTTTGGTAGAGCTGGAAAAGTCAAAAACTTGGTTTGCTGAAAAGCATCTCTCTTTTTTTTTTTTTTTTTTTTTTTAATTATAAAATAAGTTCCAGCTTATTTACTGATTTTTGTGACTTTCTTTTAACATGGAGTTCAGCTTTACCACCTAGTTGGGTTACTTTTCCCAGAATCCCCGTTTGTTTGCTGAGAAAACTAGGGAAAACTCTGATTGGCGTTATAATAGGTGAAATTATAAGGAATATATGACGGCTTTATAAATAAAGTTGTTTCATTTTTAGACAGACTTTATTTACTTTGTAAAACATTCACACTGGTTGTACGAATCTTGAATAACTGGCAGTATATAAGCTATGACAGCCACTTTCTGTTTTTGGATTATAATTAGTGTTGAGACTGCATTTGGATGGGTTATTTATTGTCTTTGTCAAATTTGTGCTGTGATAACTGGTGGGTTTTAACAGTTGTTATCGTTTCGTTGTTGTGAAAATAAAACTAATCGTCGGTATTCTGAAAGAGAACTCAGGTTCTGGTTTGCGTGTTAGTATCATTGTTTGCTGCTTTTCCATGGCCATTTGTTTCATAAGTCCACTTGTTTTCTTTTTTTTTTTTTTCAGGAACACCGCCTCTGACCATAGCCCGTGGTGGATTTTCCGGTCTATTTCCTGATTCGAGCTATGCTGCCTACAGTTTAGCATTGATGACTAGCGTACCCGATGTGGTCTTATGGTGTGATGTGCAGCTAACAAAAGATTCCGTAGGAATTTGCTTCCCAGATATCAAGCTGGATAACAGTTCTGATATCGCAGAAGTGTTCAAAAATAGGGATAAGGAGTATGTTGTTAATGGGGTTCCTACAAGTGGATGGTTTTCCGTGGATTTCACTTACAGCGAATTAACAAATGTCTTCAGTAAGCACATAATACTTGAAATGTTTCTTTGTTTCTCTTGTCCTGTGCGTCTTATGAAATAAATCATGGTTCTGTGACAAAACTCTTGTTTTTTCTTTTGCGCCATAGAATCTGCAATATTTTCTAAAGCAACATGGGAGCTTTACGAACTTGAGATGAGTACTCTGAACTGAAAATTGAAAATAAAAACAGTTAAGCTTTATATTGGATTTCTTTTTAAACAAAACTGTTATTATTCATGGCACTTGTATACATAGGTTGCAATATTGCTACTCTTGCTGGTCGTAATCATCTTTATATAATCAGTTTATCTGTTTTAATTTTCACTAGCAGAGGTTCCTGAAAAGTTTCCTTTTAATTTTGATGAACTTTTTTTTTTTTTTAAATTAAAAAAAAACACTTTTGTATAAAATTGCAAATAATTGAGCGTTATAATCTTTTTCAGTCCTTTTTTTCACCATTTGGTTGGTAGTGGTACAAATAACATGTATTGTCTAGCTTATATTAACTCTTCTTACCTTTTGTTACCCTTACAGTTACTCAAGGAGTCTATTCTCGCTCGAATAAGTTTGATGGCAATTTATTCCAAATTCTCACTCCAGAATATGTGGCAAAGGAATTTAAACCGCCAGGCTTATGGTTGAATATTCAGGTATATGATAGTTAATGCATATTTTCAATGTTACGTCAGCTTTGTTTGTCTAGATTTTACGTACTTAGGCTTATAGATACTGGTTTACAGTATTGGTCTGAAATTCAGATGTTCTACTGCATTTCAGCATGATGCATTCTTCGCACAGCACAACTTGAGTATGAGAAGCTATGTGCTTAATATAACAAGAACAGTAGTTGTCAGTTATATCTCATCGCCAGAGGTGAACTTCTTAAATGGCATTAAATCAAGATTCAATCCAAAGACAACAAAGCTGGTCTTTCGGTTTCTGGGACAAGATGAGATTGAGCCCTCAACAAACCAGACATACGGTTCTCTCTTAAAGAATCTTACGTCTATCAAGACTTTTGCCTCTGGAATCCTTGTTCCTAAATATTACATATGGCCCCAGGATGCAAAGGGTTACCTGCAATCTCCTTCTAATATTGTCTCGGATGCTCACAAACAAGGCTTGGAAGTATTTGCATCTGGCTTCGTGAATGACAATCCTCTGAGCTACAACTATAGTTATGATCCAGTAGCCGAGTGCCTGAACTATATTGACAATGGCCTCTTCAGCGTTGATGGTGTGCTGTCTGATTTCCCAATAACTCCATCAGCGGCCACAGGTAATTATCTTCTTCCCAGCATAAGAACAGTGGCTAACCTAATTTGATTGCGTGTTTCATGTCCTTTTTTTAAAGTTTAAAAAAAAAAAAAAAAAAAAAAAAAAACGATGCCTAGTTGGGCCAGCAACCTATAGCTTAATTCTACTACTCATACCATAATGGAAGAATGTCAGAAAATAAACCTTTCTTGTTTTCTATTGTTATCGACTTTTGGCTTCTAACTTCTCTAGAACGGTGCAGATTGTTTTGCTCACCTAGGCAACAATGCTACAGATAGAGGTACATCGCCCCTTTCTCGCCTTTTGTTGAACTTGAATCCTGTATGCTCACCTGATTTTCAAATTTGGACTTTGGCATATATATGTTTCGTTGTTGACTTGTTTCTTTCATCTTGTCATGCTCCAGTTAATGCTTTGGTTATCTCAAAATATGGTGCAAGTGGAGACTTCCCTGGTTGTACCGAGAAAGCATACACGAAAGCAATTGAAGACGGTGTGAACGTACTTGACTGTCCGGTTCAAATGTCAAAGGATGGTATACCATTCTGTTTCAGCAATATTAATCTCATAGATAGCACAAATGCTGCTCAATCTCAATTTAGCAACCGTACAACGAGAATTCCAGAGATTAGGTCTGGCAATGGAATATTTACCTTCAGCTTGACATGGAGTGAGATTCAAGAATTAATACGTGAGTTCAAAATATTTCTTATTTTCTTATCTTGGGTGACTTTACTTAAAAATATTTATGCACGACACGTTGCATCATTTTTTTATTGAGCTTGGAAATAAAATGAAAATCCTTGTATTTACCTTTTTTTTTTTGCCTACAGCTGTCATAGAAAGCCCTTTCTCGGGATACACATTGTACCGGAATCCAAACAACATGAATGCGGGCAAATTCATTACATTGTCCGACTTTTTGGACTTGACAAAGAACACAAAGTCTCTTTTTGGCATCTTGATTGGCATAGAGGTGAGATTTTGCCATGCCTGTTTTTATTTGTTTGGGATGGGTGGTTTTCTATCATGGCATTGCAACAGGGTTATCGAATGAAAATCTGTATACTGTCTTTTGTACTAATCATAATGTGTCGGGACTTTCGTGAGTAGTCCATATCAGGCCTGTCTTAAGCTGTATCCTCTTTAGGCCGACACCTATCTCAAGTGCACTTGATTATGAATCTGTACATTCTCATTCTCGCTCATGTTCTTACTGATGTATCTATTATTTATTTATTTGATTTTTTTTTTTTTTGTTCAGTTTGCGGCCTACCTTGCAGAAGAACAGAGCTTAAGTGTTACTGATGCTGTCCTAAATGCCCTGAGCAAAGCTGGTTTCGACAATCTGACAACCCCCAAAGTCATGATTCAGTCTAGTAATAGTTCTGTTCTACTGAAATTCAAGGAGAAAAGTCATTATGAACTTGTATACAAAATTGATGAGAACATACGCAGCATTGATGACCTTTCCATGGAGGACATTAAGGGCTTTGCACACTCCGTGGTCGTTAATAAGGCCACTGTCTTCCCGGATACTCAGTTATTTTTGGAAGGTTCTACGGATGTTGTGAAGCAGCTACAATCCAATAAGCTTCCTGTTTATGTTGAACTCTTCAGCAATGAGTTTATATCCCAAGCATGGGATTTCTTCTCAGACGCAACTGTAGAGGTCAATTCCTACGTTACTGGAGCCAACGTCGACGGCATAATCACGGGCTTCCCCAAGACGTCGGCGAGATACAAAAGTAAGTACATAGTTCCATTTGGATTTTCTCTCTTGCTTAAAGTTTGAATGCTCTCCTGCCTAATGGTTATGCAATTGTTTTCTGCTTCATGGATTTTGAAAATGCCTTGCTTTAGTCCAATACCGAAATATCTGAATTATCCTACATTCGCAAAAATTAGGAAAAATAGAACAAAATTCACCTGTTGAGTTTATTTATAATGCAAATTATGCTCTCTTTAGTCTCACCGGTGAGTGTAGTCTAATCTCACAGGGGATGTTGTACCATATGCTTATTATCATGCTTATTTATCGTGTCATTCAGGTTTTTTAATACTGGAATCGCTGTTCTATTATTTCAAAAAACATTTTTGGCCAAAAAAAGAAAACCCAAGAAAAAAATAATAAAAAAATTTATGGTGCTTGAATCTAATGCAGAGAACCGATGTTTGCTTGGTAACAACACGCCTTCTTACATGAGCGCCGTTGAGCCTGGAAGCCTCAAGCTACTCATTACTCCTCAGTATTTGCCACCAGCTGAGGCTCCAAACCCGATCCTGACAATGAACGATGTGTCGGAGCCACCTTTGCCTTCTGTTGCACCATCTAGTCGACCAACTGGAACGAATTCATCTCCTGCAGCCGGGCCATCGCGGCCCAATGCACAGCCTAAGATCACCGCTTGCTACTTGCTCTTGAACCTTGCTATGCTCCTTGCTGCTCTCGTTCTGTGCTGAAACGGCACCAGTCTATAAGCTTTGATCGGTACTTGCACATGTATCTGCCAATGTCATTGCTTGATTTTGGCGTCGTTCGGAGTCTTTTGTTGCTTGATTATACGGCTGATCCTTTTTGTTTTGTTTTTTTTTTGGCTTTGCCTCTGGATATTGGTGCTTTTTTTCGGCTGTTGATGTTGTAGTTATGTTTCATTCTTCCAAGTGTAATTTTAGGGACATAAAGCTCCTGAGAGATACCGGTCAGATTTTAGCTAGCATTTTCGCCATTTTTTTCCGGTTGTTGTATGGCATATATATTTATTATCATTATTCTTTTAGTTGTGTAATATATAATGAAAATTGGAGTGCTCAACTCGAATGATCTACTTTTTAATCTTGCTTTTATTTTTCTTTTTCGTTTTTTTTTTTTTTTGGGGTCTGTTGGAACACTATTTTCCTGACCACTATTAAAGACCTTAATTTCAAATACTAATAGTGCGTTTAGTATATTGATTAGAAATGTAATTATTAGGTTAGAGTTGGTCGATTTTTCAAATTAGTTTTAATTTTTTTGACTTTTTAAAAAAAGATAAAAACGGAAATGAAAATTTTAAGTCTAGATTGGTGAATCAAACGGAGCATAAATTATGTGATCATTTGACTAATTGGATTCTCATTGTATGTTCTGTTTAACCAATTAGATAATGGCAAGTAAACTATTTGATACTCGATTCATTCCTCATCTTATATTCACTTTTTTTTTTTCAACAGTGGTGAGAATTACTTATGAGTTTTTAATTATTTATTTTGTTGGATTTTGGCTTGCAAGGAAAGTCCACCTTTTTTTTTTTTTTTTTTTTTTTTTTTTTTTTTTTTTTTTTTTTTAAGAGTGAAGTAATCTTATAGTAAAATTGATACTAGGTTATAAATGCAATCGGTAGTTACAAAAACCGTTGACAAGCTTGGCACGCAACGATTTGTCAACATTTTCAGTTTATCAGTTTCGGATTTATAGCACAAAGGCCTAATTTTAGGAATTTTGAGGAAGTACTACGATTTTGTGCAACTTGTCAATCCCAAGAAAAGATACAGAAATTAGCATCTATTTTAGTCTAATTTCAAAACTTCTTAATACTTATTTAAAGGTAGTAAATCACCAAGATATAAGCTTGACTATTAAGGAAATTGAATTACTTTTCAGTAGTAAATCTCTCTCTCATCCAAAAAAACACTCTCTTAAGTGCTCGTTTGGTTCGTCAACTCAAACCTAAAATTTTCATATCAGTTTTTATTTTTTTTTTAAAAAGTTTTTTGTCTTTTCTGAAATTTTTTTTATCTTTCTTGAAAAGTTAACAAAAATTACTATTGAAACTTAAAATTTCCAACTCAAACTGGTGAAAATATATGTTTACATCTTAAGCCGGAAAGGAAAATGGCCACTTGAGTATTGACTTTAGATTTGCAGTCTATATATAGTTGGGTGCATAAAATTCTTAATATGGTGAGAAATCTAAACAGATAAATGGAAAAAACTACTAACCAAAAGAATAAGATTAAGCATAATCTTTATCAATTTTTTTTTTCCGGGAATCTTTTTCTTTTTCAGTAGAAAAATAAAAATTAAAGTGCACAAAAACTAAATCAGTAAATTATAAGATTAGACGCAATCAATTTATTTGTCCTTAACACTTTCCCCCATATGTACAGCCTTGGATTATGATATGTGGTTGTTCTCTCCCTTTTTAAGACTCATAAATGTGAGAACTAAAAGTGATTTTCTGCTTGAAAAAGGCTAAAGAAAATGAGAATCTACAATTATGGCAAAAATTTGTGGCTAAAAATATAGAAAATTATATTTATGTTACACACTAAATCCCTTGAAGATACTAGATCGCACCAGAAAGGAAAGAGGAATATCATGGTATCGAAGAATTCCATTTCTCATCCATGAAGAACACTTATAAATACTACAGATTCATAGAAGGGAAAAAAAAAAAAAAAAAGTTTTGTCTTCTTTTTCCTAAGTTTTTTTTTTTTTTTTTTTTTCTTGTCTTAAAAATCATGATTTCAAGCTTGGTCCGTCATGTTTTCTTATTGTTCTTGTTTTTCTCCACCACCAAATCCCAAATCACCGACGTTAAAAACGTTTTTAATGTTATGTCCTATGGAGGTGTTGCTGATGGAAAAACTGACATTAGCAAGGTTTTTTATTTTTTATTTTTAATTTTTTAATTTCTAACTTATTATTTTTGTTATTTAAACCCGTTTGGATCGTCGTTTTGAGAATTTTTTTTCCGTATAAAAATTTACTTTTTAAATCTACGATCTAGACGGGAGTTTTATTTCTTACTTAAAAGGATTTCTAATGTTGCAATTTGATGATCTTCTAGGCCATATCTAATGCATGGAACCGAGCTTGTCAATCCATTGGGGGAGGCGTCGTTTTGATACCAAAAGGGTCGTATTTTGTGAACCCCGTGGAGTTGAAGGGCCCGTGCAAGGGCAAAATGGTCTTTTCGTTACGAGGTGATCTCAAGGCTCCGACTTATGATCAATCATGGGATGATGCTGACCATTGGATCAGCTTTCAATATGTTGATAACTTCATGATGAATGGAGGTGGGTCCCTAGATGGTCAAGGACCTTCTGCTTGGCCCTACAACACTTGCGCTAGAGATCCAAACTGCAAGACACTTCCTGTCGTAAGTTGTCAATTTTACCCCTTGCATTGCCTGTCCATTATATATATAAATATATATTTACATATATATTAAGTATTAATATGGGCAGTCGCTTTGAATTTTACATCTTATATTTATATTTACATCTTAATATAAATATATATATATATTAAGTATTAATTTTCATCTTTCCATTTTAGGATATAAAATACCTATATATTTTTTTTAAGAGTCTAATGATGATACATGATATATATTCTAAAATGTCTCAAAATGTTCATATGATATATTATGTGTCTTTATCGGATAGAAAATGGTAATAAAAAAAGACTATGTATATATGATATTCTAAAGTCTCAAAACATATATATATAT
The DNA here is from genome assembly GCA_025413485.1 of Ficus microcarpa. Lineage (NCBI taxonomy): Eukaryota > Viridiplantae > Streptophyta > Magnoliopsida > Rosales > Moraceae > Ficus > Ficus microcarpa. The sequence continues at coordinate 13,046,003 of CM046381.1, forward strand.
ATGGAGACTAATATGATATTGCAAATCTAATATTACTAATTCATATTATATCATGAAGATATTGTTAATATTATACTTTATTATCAAGCGAAAAAGCCAACGATATTCAAACTTTCATGTGATAATATGTATATGTTTTCTATTAAGATCGGGAAAAAAAAAAGGAGATAAATTAGTTTTTAGTTAATTTTAGATATGCATGTTAATTTTAAGACCAAGAATATTAATCTTTAATTAGTATTTAACTAATTTTACTCATTTAGTCTTTAATTTTAGATTTGCATTGTGATTATTTACATGACATGATACTAATTCTTTTCTTTCTTTTTTCTTTTGCTTTCATTAGTCTCTAAGGCTTGATTTTGTAACAAATGCACGAATAAGTTACATAAGACTAATCAACAGCAAGAACTTCCACATGAACATTTTCTCATGCCGCGACATAAATCTCGATCACATGCAAATAACGGCACCGGGGAATAGCCCGAACACGGATGGAATCCACATCGCCGAAACAACCGGTCTTAGGGTTTGGGATTCGGTCATCTCCACCGGCGACGATTGCCTATCATTCGGTCCAGGAATGAAGAACGTTGACATCTCGAGAGTCCGATGTGGCCCGGGCCACGGGATCAGCATTGGAAGTCTTGGAAAAAACCCTAATGAAAAAGACGTCGAAGGGTTTCTAGTTAGGGATTCTACATTTATTGGTACTCAAAATGGAGTAAGGATCAAAACTTGGGCTCTCCCTAATGCTCTTAATGTTTACAACATCACATTTGAAGGAATTAGTATGCACAATGTTGAAAACCCCATTATCATTGACCAAGAGTACTGCCCATCTGGTAACTGTAATCCCCGGGTACGTGTATATATATATATATATATATATTTTTTTTTTTTTAATTATTCTTTTAATGTATTAATATGTTATTTATCACTGTTGATGATTATGTTTTAATATCATATATCTGATTCCTTTACTAATCGTCATGTATGAATACTTACAATAGCATTATATTTATATATATATCCAGGGACGAAGTTAGGGTTATATTTTAATGAGACACTGTAAGGAGAAAAAAAAAACTAGAATAAATTTTTTTATGTGGATATATAGAATAAAAAATGATACTTTGAGCATTTAAATAATTCAACAAAAATAACTTAATATTAAATTGGATTTGTTAAAATTGTTAAGTAAATTGAAAGTTAGAAAAAAAAAAATTACGTAAGGGCATGTGCTCCTACTCAGCATATCGTGTTTACATATATATCATATGGCATATGTGTTATAAAAAATTGTATCACTACGGTAGAACTAATTGATTTTCCATCATATTAAACGAGGCCTTTTTTTTTTTTGGGGTCAATAGGGTTCTTCTCAAGTTCAGATTAGCGATGTCAAGTTCATGAACATCTGGGGAAGTTCGAGCTCGAAAGTTGCGGTTGTTCTCAAATGCAGCGAAAGCAAACCTTGCCGGGAGATCGAGCTCCAAGACATCGATCTAAGTTATCAAGGAAAGGACGGACCTGCAGTTTCCCAGTGCTATAATGTGAAGGGTGTTTCTTATGGCCAGGAACAACCTCCCTCTTGCATTTAGCGTTACATTTAGGTTTTTTTTTTTCATATTGAATTACGAAAATGTATAACTTGTCATTGAAATTTTTAGACAATGAACTAGTTGTTGGACGAATATTATTCAATGCAAAATTGAGGGTGACAATATTTAGATGAGTAGATGCTTTGAAATTAAATGTCGAGTAAATGTTTTTTCTTTTCTTTTCTTTTCTTTTTTTTTTTTTTAAGAGTTTTTCTATGATTGAGTATCTCTATGACAATAAATTTTTTATTTTTTTTATTTTTTTTTTATTTTTTAACGTTATACCTTATTGAAATAACATCATATTCCTTTTCTCTCTTTTTGTGTCATATTTGTTTCCTCTTTTCCCCATCGGATATCGTCAGGGGAGAGCCATAATTTGTTGAGTGGAATTTTAGTTCTATAGATCAATGCTATGTTTGGTAGGAAGGATGGAAAATCGAGAGGAAGGAAGAGTAAAATACCTAGGTGAAGGAAAAAAAATTGGAAAGATGTTTTCTTTCGTGTTGTTTGGTAGAAAAAAAAGACAAAGATGGATTAAAATGTCTAATCTAATGCGTTTTACGAATAAACCCTTGTAGAAGTTGGAAGATAATGAGAGAGTACGGACAAGTGATACACCACCATTTTTTTAGCCAAAATTTTCTCCCCTATTTTCTTTCCCATGTTGGAAAGATAAAATATTATGGGCCTCATAAATTTACATTTTCCTTTCATTCTTATTTTCGACCCTACCTAACAACCAATATTCTGTTTTGCTCTCTCAAATTCCTCCTTCAACTTCCTTACTCTCCCTTTCTAGAAAGACTTTAAGAAATTAATTATGCCTTGTAATATAAGAAAAATTACAGTTATGACCTTGCTTAATAATTGAAATATATAGTTATATATTTTATGACTATTTAAAAGAAAAATAATAGTTATAACACCAATCAATAATATATTAATAATATATTAATAGTAAAATAGTATTTTTGAATAGAATAATAGTAAATTATAATATAAAATTTTAAAATACAATAATAAATAGTATAATTAAATTTATTATCACAAACGCCTCCTTATTCCTTCTGTTTCTCCCTCATTCCTCCTCATTCTTTCTCTCTATAATATGAAACTATAATACTATATGAAAATAAATTTGTTATTAAAAATTAACCACTAATGTTATTTTCTAGAAATCCGAAAAATCCTAGTTTTTTTTTTTTTTGGGAATTCAAATATTTACCCGAAAATATATACTCTAATTTCATCTTTTAAAAAACTTATTACAAACTTCAAAAGTGCCTATAAAAGATATACAAATTACATCCATTTTAGTATAATTTGAAAACATCTCAATTCTTAATTAAGGAAGTATATCAATAAGATATAGGCTTGGGTATTGAGGAAATAGTATTATCTTTCAGTAGTAAATTCTCTTTCTGTATTTCATCCAAAAATAATAATAATAATAATAATAATAATAATCAGTTCGATTTGATATTGACGTTCATATAATCCTTTAATATGGTGAGAGATCTAAACGGATTGATGGACAAATGTACTAATCAAAAAACTAAGATTTGGCATATTCTTAATCAATTTTATTGAGGATTTTTTTACTAATTCAGTTGAAAAATAAAAATTAAAGAGTAAAAAAAATTAAATAATAAGATTAAGACAAAATCAATTTTGTTGCTTTATGGTAATTAAATATTGACAAGTAAATTGCCATGTAGTTGGTAATCAAATTTAATAAATAATTTGATACACCTTTCACTCCTCATCTTATGCTCCCTTTTTTTTTTTCCCCACCATCAAAACTTGTGAGTTTTTATTTAATATTTATGTACTATTTCTTAGTTCAATCTTGACTTTTGAGACAAGTCCCATTTTTTTTTTTTTTAATTTTAAACTTGAAGTGAGGGATTCAAACTCTAACAAATATTACAGTAGAATTATCACTACGTTATGTCTGCAATCGGGAGTTATAAGAAAATGGTAACAAGCTTGGCTTGCTACGACTTGTCTATTTTTTCAGTTATCAGCTTTGAATTTATAACACTAAAGCCTAATCTTAGTTTTATTATTAATTTTTTTAATAGGAACTCTTCTTAGGGGCAATTTTTCAATCCCAAGGAAAGATATACAAGTTAGAATATATTGTAGTATAATTTCAAAACATCTTAATTCTTAATTCTTAATTCTTAATTAAGGTAGTATATCCCTAAGTTATGGGCTTGAGTGTTAAAAAAATAGCTCTCTCTCTCTCTCTCTCTCTCTCTCTCTCTCTCTCTCTCTCTCTCTCTCAGTTTGTTTCTTCCATTTAAAAAAAAAATCTCTCTTTGAAAAAATACATTTTTACATCTTAAACCACAAAGGAAAGTGGCCTCTTGACGAATCGTGACTGTGGATTTGCAGTCTAGAGTTAGGCAAAATCCTTAATATGGTGAAAGATCTAAACGGGTTAATGAACAAATCTACTAATCAAAAGATCAGTAAGATTATTAAGCATGATCTTAATCAATTTTATCGAGGAAATTTTTTTCTAATTCAATTCAAAAATAAAAACTAAAGAGTAAAAATATTGAATATAATAAGATTAGGACATAATAAATTTTATTGCTTTATGGTAATTCCAAATCAGCTAATATTTTTCCTAATATTTTCCTAATATTATTTTTCATGAAAAGGGTGCCAAATATAATATGGTTTTTCTCACCCTTTAGGACTCGTATAGATGTGAGCACTAAAAGTGATTTTCTGCTTGAAAAACACTAAAGAAAATGAGGCTATGGATATGCAACAAATTTGTGGCTAAACATATATATATATATATATATATATATATGTGGACAATTATATATTCATGTTACACACTAAATCCCTTGAAATTTTGTCAATTAATGAGAAATAAAATGTTAATTTTGAATTTCGGAAGAATATATTCTCTGCATTGAATTTAGGATCAACTACTAGATCAAACAAGAAAGGAAATAGGAATATTATGGTATTGTAGAATTGCATTTTCATCCATGGAAACACACTATAAGTACTACAAAAAAGAAATTTTTTTTTGAAAGTAAGTACTACATATTAATACAAGCAAAACATCAAAAAAAAAAAAAAAAAAAGTTTTGTCTTCTCTTTCCTCTGAGTTTTTATTGTCTTAAAAATCATGGTTTCAAGCTTGGTCCATTATGTTTTCTTATTGTTCTTGTTTTTCTCCGTCGCCAAAGCCCAAATAACCGACGTTGAAAATGTTTTTAATGTGATGTCCTATGGAGCTGTTGCTGACGGAAAAACTGACAGTAGCAAGGTTTTTTTTTTTTTTTTTTTTTTTTTTTTTTTTTTTTTTTTTTTTTTTTCAATTCAATCTTGCTATTATTACTAATGTTATTGTTCTTGTTATCGTAACTTGTTTGAATCATCGTTTTGAAATTATTTTTATAAATTAAAATTTAGTTATACCGTTTAAATTTACTTTTCAAATCTATGATTTGGACATAAATTTTTCTTCTACTTGAAGATGATTTCTAATGTTGCATTTTAATTATCTTTTAGGCCATTTCTGATGCATGGAACCAAGCCTGTCAATCCATTGGGGGAGGTGTCGTTTTGATACCAAAAGGGTCGTATTTTGTGAATTCTGTGGTGCTGAAGGGCCCATGCAAGGGCAAAATGGTCTTTTCATTACAAGGTGATCTCATAGCTCCAATTTATGATAAATCATGGGGTGATGTTGACCATTGGATCAGCTTTCAATACATTGATAACTTCATGATGAATGGAGGTGGGTCCCTAGATGGTCAAGGCCCTTCTGCCTGGCCCTACAACACTTGCGCTAGAGATCCAAACTGCAAGACACTTCCTATTGTAAGTAGTCAATTTCACCCCTTTCATTGCTTGTCAAAAAAATTTTTTTTTCCTGTTCGACATATTTATTAACATGGAATTAAAGATTTCGGGTCCGTTTGATGAATGAGTTTGAGTTGAAACTTTTAAGTTTAAATTGAAAATTTTTGTTGACTTTTCAGAAAAAGATAAAAATTGAGATGAAAAAGCACAGTACGAGTTAAAACGCCAAACAAGGTCAATTCTATTAGTTATGATAAAATCAGATATGAAATTACTGATAGATTAAGTTATAATACGTGTAATCACATTTTTAAAGTATATTTATATTGCCTCTATATATATATATAACACAGAATCAAATTTGTATTGTCTGATATCCAGATTCAACATCACCTTACTTCATTTCTTATATTGCTCGTTAATTACTAGCTAGTGAGAGTTATTATTATTTATTTTTAAGTGTTCTTAAGCATTCCAATACTATATAGTCAAATTATGATATAAAATACCTATATTAAAAGTAAAACTGGAAAACGGTAATTAAAAAGTCTTAAGAATACATGACAAAGAAGACTATGTTATGATGATATTTGCAAATCTATGTACTTTATTTTCAAACGAAAATAACAATTACACAATCTTAAATCTCCAACTTTCATGTCATAAATACATAGTACTTAAAAAAGAAAAATTAAAAATTAAAAAAGAAAAGCTTTAATTAGTACCATATACAAATGTGTCTCTATAAGTAACTTAAAATTTGCATTTTAATTTTAAGATATGAATCTTACCATCATTGTGAATATTTATATGACATGATACTAATCTTTTGTTTCTTTTTTTACTTTTGCCTTTCATTAGTCTCTAAGGCTTGATTTTGTGACAAACGCTTGGATAAGCAACATAACACTGATCAACAGCAAGAACTTCCACATGAACATTTTCGCCTGCCGCGACATAAAACTCGATCAAATGCACATAATGGCACCGGGGAACAGCCCGAACACGGATGGAATCCACGTTGCCGAAACAACCGGTCTCAAGGTTTGGGATTCGGTCATCTCCACCGGCGACGATTGCCTATCATTCGGTCCAGGAACGAAGAACGTTGACATCTCGAGAGTTCAATGTGGCCCGGGCCATGGGATCAGCATTGGAAGCCTAGGAAAAAACCCTAATGAAAAAGATGTTGAAGGGTTTCTAGTAAGTAACTGCACATTTAATGGCACTCAAAATGGAGTGAGGATCAAAACATGGGCTCTCCCTATTTCACTCAATGTTTACAACATCACATTTCAAGGAATTAGTATGAACAATGTTCAAAACCCCATTATCATTGACCAAAATTATTGCCCATCTGGTAACTGTAATCCCCAGGTATATATACTCACTTACACTTTCCTTATTATTTTCGAGAAATTGTTGTAAATAGTATTTTTATGAAAATAATTTTAGCACGTAATAGCCAGGTTTTAAAATATTTTATGTAAATAGTAAATTTTTTTAGGTATATAATATATTTATTAAAAGTAAATAAATTATTTACCTTACTATTTGCTTTAAATATTTTTAAAACCTGTCATAGGCTTCAGTTATTTATATAAAATTTTTATTTAACTTTTTCTTCCATTATATTTATTGATATATTAGTATGTTATTTTGTTGCCGTTAATTAGTGATTATGTTCTAATAATATTTGTCCGATTTCTTTACTGTTATGAATATTGAGATAAGTAATGGTGTTTCATCACTACAATTTATAACAATAGCACTATATATTTCATAGGGGCACAAATGAGGGAAAAAAGTTTTATGTGGATGGATTTTAAAATGGTAGCTTTGATATTTAAAAAGGAGAAAAATGACAAAACAATAATTAGGATATCTTAATAAATTGTTCAATTTGGGGCAGATTTAAAGGAAAAAAAAAAACTTAAAAATAAGAAATATATAAGTAAACTAAATTGAAAATTTTAAGAAAAACAAAAATTAGGTGGTGCTTCATTATCATATGTTGTTGTAAAAAGTTGTGTCACTGTGGTAGAACTAAATGATTTTCGATCTTGTTTAATTAGGGTTTTTTTTTTTTTTTGGCCAATAGGGTTCTTCTCAGGTTCAGATTAGCAATTTCAAGTTCATGAACATCTGGGGAACTTCGAGCTCGAAAGTCGCGGTTGTTCTCAAATGCAGCGAAAGCAAACCTTGCCAGGAGATCGAGCTCCAAGACATCGATCTAAGTTATCAAGGAAAGGATGGATCTGCAGTTTCCCAGTGTTCTAATGTGAAGGGTGTTTCTTATGGCCAGGAACAACCTCCCTCTTGCGTTTAGCATTACATTTCCTCGTCTAACATGCAATTTCATATTGAATTACGACAATGTATAACTTGTTATCGAAATCCTTTCATGATAATTTCCAAAATTGAGGGTGACAGTATATTTGGGATTGACTGATCTTGCATTTAGATGAGCAGATTCTTTGAAAATTAAATGTCGAGTAAAATATATATTTATATATATATATATATATATATTTAGTTTTTGTTTCGTATGATAGAGTATCTATATGATAGTGCATGTTTTTAAACATTAGATCTCATTGTAATCACGTCATTTTCATTCTCTCTTCTTGGTTCATATTTGTTATCCCTTTTTTTTTTTCCTCGGGTTTCATTAGTGGCAAGCCATAATTTGTTGAGTGGGATTTTAGCTCTATATTTTTGGTAGGAGAGATGAAAAAAAAGAGAGGAAGGAAAAGTAAAATATCTAGGTGATTTATGTTGTTTGATAGAAAAGATAGAAAAGCGGAATCAAAATGTCTAATCTAACCACCTTCCAAAAAAAAAAAAAAGAGTCTAGTCTAACCAATACAAAAAATGTCTAATATAATGCGTTTTACAAATATACCCTCATAAAAGAAAAAAGATAATGAGAGGGTACGGATAAAATAGTGATTTCAGCATCACTTTTTGATCAAAATTTTCCCTCATGTTTTCTTTCCCATGTTGGAAGGATTAAAACAATATAGACCCCATGGATTTATATATTCCTTTCCTTCTTGTTTTCCACCCTATCTAACAACCAAAATTCTATTTTACTCTCTAAAATCCCTCCAACTTTCTTCCTCCCCGTTTTCCACTTTCACAAACAAAGGTTAAAAGAATTTGGTTATGCCCCATAATATAAGAAAAATTAAAGTTATACCACCAATCAATAATGTTTGTAAGATAGAAAGAGCAAAATAGTAATTTGGAATAGAGTAATAAATTATAGCATAAAATTTTAAAAATAACAACAAATAACATAATTAAATTTATGACCACAAATCCTTTTTCCTCCCTTCTCTCTCTTCACCCCTCTTCTCTCTTTAACATGAATTTATATATACATAAGTTTGTTATTTAAAATTAGCCGCAAATTTATTATTTTTTAGAAAATCCAAGGAAATCCATAGACTTACTGAAAATCCAAGGATTTTACTAGAAAACATATGCTCTAATTTATTATCTTTCACAAATCGTGTTATAAACTTCAAAAATACTCATAAAAATATACTCTTTGTTATAATTTCTCAAATTAGAATTGAAATGTATAATTATGTCTTTATTCAACAAAATATTATCGATCACACAATTGCCATATGTATGTATAGAATTTTGAATGTTGAAGGAAAGTCATTTTCGCATATTACTCCATTATGATGGGTGGTTTGGTCTTGAAAACGAAAAAAAAAAAAAAAAAAAAAAAAAAAAAAAAAAAAAAAATCTTGAAGAAGATGTCGTTTGGTAAGCTAAAAGGAGATTTATGGTAGGAGATTTTATTGCTTTTATTTATGCTAATGGTAAGAGGTTTCAAATAAGCGACATTTTGTCCCAAAATTTTCCCAAATGCTGCCTTTGGACTATTTCAAATTAAGCGACAAAGGGTTGTAATATAATTTGGTTATAATTTTCTCAAGAGACTCATAAACGTGACAACTAGTTTGATTTTCTACTTGAAAAGGGCTAAGAAATGATACAATAATTTGGCACAAATTTGGAGATAAACATACTTGTATTTTATTTGGTTTTACACTCAATTCCTAGACTTTTTCATCACAATAAAAGAGAAGGAAAATGTTAATTTCTATTTGGGAAGAACGGATTCTCTCGCTTGATAACATGGGGTCAATTTGATCAAACAAGAAAGGAAAGAAGAATATTCATGGTTTTATAGCATTCCATTTTCATCCATGAAAACACACTATATATAACTACCATAGAGAAAACAATACTAAGATCAAGCTAGCTAGTATACAGCAAGAAAAAAAAAGGGTCTTAAAATCATGATTTCAAGAATGGTTTATTACATTTTCTTATTGTTCTTATTTTCTTCCATCACCAAAGCCCAAATATCCCAAATTGAAAACATTTTTAATGTGACGAACTATGATGCTGTTATTGACAGAAAATCTGACATTAACGAGAAAATTTGAATGTACTGATCAAATTTACTTATCAAATCTATGATCCAGATGGGAGTGTTACGTTTACTTTGAGATGATTTTTAATTCCACAATTTAATTATGTTCTACTTCTAGGCCATATTTGATGCATGGAACCAAAGCTTGCCATGGTGGGGGAATGGTTTTGATCCCAAAAGGTACGTACCTTGTGTACCCTGTGGTGTTGAAAGGCACATGCAAGGGCCAAATGGTCTTTTTATACTAAAAGGTGATCTATAGGCTCCTATTTATGATCGATCATGGGGAGATTCTGACCATTTGATCAGCTTTCAATGCATTGATAACTTCGTGATGAGTAGAGGTGGGTCGCTTGATGGGCTCTGCTTGGCCCGACAACACGTGCAGTAGCGATCCACACTGCAAACAGCTTCCTGTTGTAAATTTTATATTACCCCTTTGAATCACTGTTTTGAGTCAATTTTTTAATACTATTTTAAAAGTTTTACATGATAATTTTTTCTTATTAAACTTAAAATTTATTGTTTAAATTTATTTTTCAAAACTTATGATAGATTATATCAATATGTTTGCTATGTATTTTCATCCAGTTTGTTCAAAGTCTAATTGATATTGTGAAATGGTAATAGTAAAGATTATAAAAATATATTGTCACATGATAATCTAAAAATCTCAAAAATTCATATGATAATGTATTTCCATATGGAAAAGAGATTTAGGATTCTAGTTAATTAGCAAATAATAGGTTTTACTAACTTAATTGGAATATCCTTAATTATCTAATGTGTTATATTTTAAAATTTTAATAGGTTTCAACTAATCCTAATTGAGATGTTGTTGTAATTTTGACCACGAATATTGTTCAATTTAGAAAATAACCATGTTCCTAAAACAGAAAAAAAAAAAAAATTCATGGTTGCAGATATATAATCTAATAATAATTTCACACCCGATATTAAAAAATGTAAAGTTTAAATCTCTCATTTTAATTTAAAATAGGAGAAAAGTCCACTAGTGATAATATAATATATTGCTGCACAGGTCTTGATATTTCATATGAATGTTTCTATATATATCCGATAGCAAAATTTCAAAAAAAAAAAAAAAAAAAAAAAACAGAACAAAACAAAACAAATGGTAGGACCATTTAAACGTGACTTCTAATGGATTTTAATTAATTAGAAATTTATGTGTTAATTTTAAGAGTGATTAATACTTATTTTCCTTTGTATTGACGATATATATTTTATATATATGATATTGCTCATTACTAACCCTTTTTCCCCCCTTTTTTCCTCTTTGCTTTCATACTAGTCTCTAAGGCTTGATTTTGTAACAAACGCTTGGATAGGATACATAACACTGATCAACAGCAAGAACTTCCACATGAACATTTTCGCCTGCCACGATATAAAGCTCGATCACATGCACGAAATGGCGCCCGCGGATAGCCCCAACACGGATGGAATCCACATTGCGGAGACTACCGGCCTCAAGGTATGGAATTCCATCATCTCCACTGGCGACGATTGCTTATTGTTTGGTCTAGGAACTAAGGATGTCGAAATTTGGAAAGTTCAATGTGGCCCGGGGCACGGAATCAGCATTGGAAGCCTAGGAAAAACCCCTGGTGAAAAAGATGTTGAGGGGGTTTTTTGTTAGGAACTGCAGATTTATTGGTACTCAAAATGGAGTGAGAATCAAAACTTGGGCTGTCCCTAACGTAGTACTTAATGTTTACAACCTCAAATTTAGGAGAATTAGCATGCACAATGTTAATAACCCCATTATCATTGACCAAGAATATTGTCCATCTGGTAACTGTGATCCTCAGGTACATATATACTTTCCTTATTTATCAAAATTTTAACATGTTATTTATCACTATCGATGTTTATATTTAATAATATATTTTCGATCTTTTTACAAATTATAACGTGTGTATATATATATTAACATCAACAGCGGTGTTTGGGATGGAGTCAGAATTATATTTTAATGGGATACTGATAAAATTAGTTTTTTTTTTTTAAGCAAAAATAGATTTTTTATTTTTATTTTTTTGTGGATAGTTTTTAAAATGGTAGCTTGGATCTTAAAAATGAGAAGAAGGAAAGTAACCTAGACGTTAAATAATTCAACAAAAATAATCTTAATTTATTAAGAAATTAATTAATTTTGGACACATTTGAAGAAAGTACTTAAAAATAGTATTTATGTATACATGTATTAAGGTAAATTAAAAGTGGAAAACAAATTGTGTGGCACGTGCTCTCACTCAATATAGTGTAGATGCGTGCTTCTGTTTTTGCTAGAAAATTGTAGCTGCGTGCATATATACATACACATAGTTTTTCATATATCATAACGTATGTGTTATTAGAAGTTGTATCACTATTATAGAACGATTTTTCGGATCTTGTTTAACTAGGGTCTTTTTTTCCCCTCGTTTATCAATAGGGTTCATCCAGAGTTCAGATTCGCGATATCAAGTTTATAAACATTTGGGGTACTTCAAGCTCGAAAGCCGCAGTTAATCTCAGGTGCAGCGAGAGCATCGAGCTCCAAGACATCGATCTAAGTCATCAAGGCAATGATGGACCAACAGTTTCTCGGTGCTCCAATGTCAAAGGTGTTTCTTATGGCCAGGAGCAACCTCTCTCTTGCATATAGCAAATCCTTGTTTGCCTATAACAATTTTCCATTTGAAAATTTAGGCAATGCCCTATTTTAAAAAGTGATAAAACATCACTTTTTGGTGCAATTAGTAGAATAAAATTATTAACAAATTAAGTCGGTTTTTGAAAAACCGTTGTCAATATATGCGAAAACATACAAGTAGGGCGTATGCGAGTTTCAACGCGCATGTTTTTGTTTAAGGATTTATTAATTCAAAAATTATGAGGATTTAAAATGTGTAGATTTGGTAGAAACAAGCATGTTTTTGGCTGGACTGGTATTACAAAAGTAAAACCTTTTTTTTTTTTTTTGCTTTATTTTATTTTATTTTATAAAACGCTTTAAGAGCTATAATAATTAGTACTGTTGTGTATGATTTCAACACCTTCCATTATAAAAGTTTATTATTGTGGATGAGTCACGCCCAGCTAAAAAAAAAAAAAGCCTGTCCTTTGACTCTTGATTCTCATCGCTTAAATCATCCACAGAAAAATAAGATAACAGATAAGAATTGAAACGAAAAATTTGCTAGCTCAATAATTAGGAAAAAAAATAATTGAAAGAAATCTTTTGCGTAAAAGAAAAACATGTCCACTTTTTTTCTTTGTGGTATGACACCCTATAAACACCCATGTTCAAATTTGAATGATTAGATTTAATTTTAGCCCCTTAAAAACATTGGTTGTCACATATTGCTTCTTAAAACTTAAAATATCATATGAATTTGTTTATCAAACGATTTAATGTTAATTTCTCTGCGAGACTCACTAGATGGATGGATGGAGAGTAATTTGATAAAATAAATATCAGGTAGTTGATTGGATGTGTATGTAAATTCACAAATCCTTCACCCACGGATCACGTGAGCCTCGTATATTTCATTCTATCATTTAAAAAAGAGTACGAGTGGTTGTACTCGTTTAAAGGGGAAGGATACTTACCATACATCCAAACTTATAAATTGGCCTCATAACATTGCCTTTTCGGCTAATATTTTAGAACAATCAAAAGGACCACTCAGTTTTTTTCTTTTTTTTTTTTTTTTAATTGTATATTAATGTAGTATCTGTTTTGTATGAGCATATTAATGGCAATACTTCAGGTATAATTGACTTAAAAGTTTTAGATTTTCATGATAAGATCTTAAAAAAAAAAAAAAACTATGATACAGAATCATTTTGGTCATTCTAAAAAACTATCTGTCATGCATGTTTTTTTTTTTTTTTTTTTTTTATAAATTACTATGTTAGTCCCTAATTTTTTATAAAGATACCGTTTGGTTCCTGAAAATTTTTTTTAATTGACCCTGAACTTATTAAAAAGGTGCAAATTGGTCCTTTAACTAACGGACATCTAAAAACCCACATTTTTCTATTAACTAACTCTAAAAAGACTAAACTACTCCTTAACATATATACTGATTGTTTTTTTTTGGAAAATTATATACTGATTTTTTTTTCAAAACTAAAAAGAAAACCCAAAAAAATAAAATAAAATAAAATAAAATTATCCCCCCTCTTCTCCCTTGGTCGCTTTCTTGTGTAAAAACTAGCACCAAACCAAAGTCCCACACAAACACTTGAGCAAATTACAAAATATTCACTTACAAGTTCAAAAAAAGAAGAAGAAGAAGAAGAAGACCCAAAAATCCTATTGATTTGGCGAAGAGCAGAGGGAGACTTGCGATCTTGAACGGAGGTAATGTGCCTGGGGGTTTGTAAAGGCTCGCCGTGGCGGATCTTGGTTCTCAAGGGACCAATGGTAGGTGGCTTTTGGCTTATGATGGGAAGGGTGGGTGGTGTCTTCGGGCTCATGATAGTGGGAGGGTGGGCGGCTTTCCTTTTTGGTTGGGAGTGAGTTTTTGGGTCTGTTTGGTGAATGAGTTTGAGTTGAAAATTTTAAGTTTTAATAGTAATTTTTGTTGACTTTTCAGAAAAGATAAAAAACTTTTTTAGAAAAAGACATAAATTAAGATGAAAAATTTTGAGTTTGAACTCACGAAATAAACGAGGCCTTTGTTTTGTGGCCTGCAACCAGGGAGAGAGGAACTAGTAAAAAAGAAAAAGTGTAAAGACATAGAGGAAAGAGAGTGAAGATTTCTCTCTCTCTCTCTTTTTTTTTTTTTTTTTCTGTTTTCTTTTGGTTTTTTTTTTTTCACTTTTGATAATTATTTGTATTTTATCAAACCAATTTCCTAAATTACCTTTGAAAAATAGGTGAAGTTGAAGAAGTCTATTAAATCCTAACAGAAAGATAATAGAAAGGACTAACTTATACATTTTTAATGAGTTTAGAAATCATTTAATTAAAAAAAATTCAAAGACCAAACGATATCCCCATAAAAAGTTCAAAAACTAATATAAGAGCATGTATGGTAATACAACTCATTTTAAACTAAATTGTACTTTTTCATCTCAGTTTTTGTCATTTTCTGAAAAAATTTTTTGTCTTTTTTGAAAAAGTTTTTTATCTTTTCTAAAAAGTAAAATATACAAATATTATTATTGAAATAAAAAAAATCTTAAACTAAACTCATTCTCCAAACACTCCCTAACAATTTATTTATTTATTTATTTTGTTAGTTTGATGTGTCTTAACTTTATTCAACAATAAAATAAAATAAAAAGAAAAAAAGAGAAAAAAAAAAAACATTTATTACTATCGTTACGAGTTCCCATTTTAGAAAAACTCTTGAGCCGTTATTACATCTAGATTGACTAAAGAACAACATTGACGTGTATATATGTACTTGCTTTTTTTTTTTTTCTCTTTCAAAAACAAAAAAAAAAAAAAAAAAAAAAGGTTTGAAGCCAGACAAAGAAAAGTTTCCTTGGAAAAGTGCAAACATCATCATGCGTAATTGCCAAATCATCATTGAAAAATTTGAAACCAAAGACGGGAAGTAAGAAAAGAAAATACACACACACACACATATATATATATATGTTCTATATGTATATATACTCGTGTTTGTCAAGTGTTTGAATGGCTTCAAAAATTCCACACAACATTGTATCACAGCCAGGTTTAGACTGGGTCCGCTCACCCTCCTCTGTTTGACTCCTTTTTTTCTTTTTTTTAAATCAAAATTTCAGATTCATTTGATGAACGAGTTTAGTTTAAGAATTTTAAATTTATGTTAAAAATTTTAAGTTTGAGTTGAATATTTTTATTGATTTTTTAAAAAAGATAATAAATATTTTTAAAAAATATAAAAATTAAAATGAAAAAATACGTTTTAATTTGAAACGTGATAGAATATCAAACAAGTCATTTTTCTTTTTTTCAGATTTATTTATTTAATTTTTTTTTAGCCGAAAGAGATTTATCCAACGGTTGTACTAAGCGTCATGCTTTTGTATAAATGATGTCAGTTGTAACATAACAAGATATTGCTCCGGGCCCACCAAATTAATTGGGCCCACCAAACCTTCAATTTCCAATTGGTCCACTCAGCCGAAACCTATGGTCCACTCATATCCTACGTGCTTTCTTCCTAGCCTCTTTAATTGCTGACGATTGCTTAGCTAATTATTATTATTATTATTATTTTTCTGTCAAACGCCGTACCAATTAAATAACTAATATTACAAATAATAATCAATGGCCTTGAAACAATTTAGATCAACGCGATATAATATAACGATAATTTTATATCTAACTCAATCATATATTAAAAAATTTGAATCCATGTATTCTTCGATTCAAAATAAAATAAAATAAAATAAGAAAAGAAAAAGAAAATTTTTTAATGTAATTACAAATATAATATAATTATAATTTTATATCTGACTTTATATTTATAAAGTTTGAATCTCGTAAAAAAAAAAATGCGTTTAGGAAGGAAACAAGGGAATTTTGTCTTCTTTATCTACATTTTATGTTGTGTTGTTTTTCAAATGGTTGAAAATAATGGTTTTCATCTCGTTGGCAGCATTATCATATAAAGAATTTCATAAGATACGATAAATACTCTACTTATAAGATACGGGTCACCATATTAGAAAAAGTAGAAACAAAAATTATCATAAATATAACAAAATTATACTTTATTGATGACGTCTTTTGTAAATTTCTTGTTGTTGTGAGAAAAAAAGTAATAGTAGAAATTATATTTGTTGAGGCTTTTTGGGCTCAACCCTAGGTTGGGTCCGTAGGCTCGCACCCTGACGCTTGTAGAGGTGAGGCCCATGGGCGTGGTCGCGCTTGTTGCGGACTGCCGTGGGGCTCAGGTGGCGGTGGGCCGGTCAACAGGGTTGCAGCCCAAGCTCCCCAACCCGTCCCGGAGGGCGCGTTGCGCTCGCGCCCGTAGGTTGTTGATACCAGGGTTCGAATCCTTGATATCCTTTGAGAACTTGTTGTTCCCACCCATCTGAGCTGCAACTTTGGTTAGGATTCTTTTAAAAAAGCATACCTTAGTTAGAATTAAACTTAAACCCCGAATAAAGTTTTTTTTTTTTTTTTTGGGTTATATTCTCTAAAAAGCAATATTCAGCTTATTTAACACGCATTTGAACGGTTAGACTTTAATCATGTAATTAGAAATTCGTGATGACTTTTTTTTTCTTTTTTTTCTTTCCTGGTTTGGAGAGTTGCCATGTTATCCTTCCAAGCACCTTCTTTTAGGTTGTCCTTATTTGAAACAGAGTGAATAAATCCAACCTAAAATAGCCTTTTAGATTTAATCATGTTGATCAAAGACAAGAATATATAATTTGTCATGGAATTTAACAAATTCATAATTATATGTTCTTAGTGGTTAACTTACTTTACACCTAAAGAATCTCTTCCTAAAGAAAATTTTTTTTGGAGGACATATTTGTAAGGATTTGTTATCTTTCCAAATTGGAATATAGAGCGGTACAAAAATGGTTTTGCTCATAATTAGGTGTTATGATTTCATATGACTCCGTTTGGTGAACGAGTTTGAGTTGAAAAAGTACAGTTTGAGTTGAAAATTTTTGTTGACTTTTCAGAAAAAGCAAAAACTTTTTCAGAAAAAGATAAAATTAAAAAAAAAAGATAAAAACTGAGATAAAAAAGTACAATTTAAGTTAAATTGTCAAACGAAATCATAATCTTTATATATTTTTTTAAGGTACCGTGAGAATGAGCTAATATGTGACATGATCTATACGTAAAATAGATGAACATGACAAGGACTTGTACTAAGCCCTTGTGAGTTTATCAAAATATAACTACTTTTCTATTTCAAGTTGAATGAAAATAAATAAATGACAAAAGAAAAAGAAGATTTTACACGGTAGCAGTTATTACATTCACATGCATGTTTTCGGTCAGATGAAAGTGGATGTAATTACATATCATCCATATAAATCTTCATAATATCTGACCTTATCTAATATGCATCGTCTGATTTAAGTATATAAAAAAATGTTCGCATGACATAATCTCCCAATAAGAAAAAATAAAATAAAATAACAAAATACTTACGACGTAAGAAATGAGTGTTATGTCCAAACCATACAATATGCACAATGTGATTTAAATTTTATGATTGCCATCAAGGACCATATTAAATCTTATTTTTGAGTGACTCCCACCTTAGAATCTCCAAAATATATATATATATATATATATATATAAAGTAGTTAGTATGGTATTTTGTGGGCCTATTTGGGACAGTCGGGACCAAAAAAGATTTGAGAATGTCTATCACCCACAAAAATGCATGCCCGTCTCAGTGTGGCACTTGGAAATAACTAAAGCATATAAACATTCAATTCAAAAAGTGGCATGGTTTGGACCATGATTTAAAAATATATACATACATACCTATATATATAAATAATAATAATAATAATAATAATAATACAATATAAGAATGGGCGGTTATCCGAACGACTCTCGTAATTTTTTTTTTTTTTCGAAACATGAAAACAACTAATTAATTTTAAAATAATATTTTTTTTCATAATATTTATATTTTACATTAATATTTAAGTAGTATCATGTAACAAAAATTTAAAGAGAAAATTCTTTAAATTAATTAGTTGTTATAATTTTTTTAAATAAAAAATTACAAATATCCCCCGGTGTGTGTGTGTATATATACATATGTGTATAAACATGGTACTCATGCAACGGCTAGGATTCAAGGCCCGCCACATGTGCAATGCGTCATCAGCGTCATCATAACGTCATGCTGACGTCATACAGGTAGATGAAAACAAAGGAAAATCCCCCTGATCTCAAGCAAAGTCCATGTGGGTCTTATTGGCCGCCATCACCTTATATACTTTGACCTTCCAATATATATATATATATATATATATATATTTTGTGTGTGTGTGTGTATATATATATATATGTATGTATGTATGTATATGAATCGGAAAAAAAAAAAAAAAAAGTTTCTCAGAAACTTCTCTGACTCAAAACGTGTATATATAGCTTCAGATATCTTGCCTCTCTTTCCTCACAAACAAACTTCTGTCAAACTTCACCAAAAAAAAAGGAGAAAAAAAAAAAAACAAAGGAAAAAAAAAAAAAAAAGAAAGAAAGAAAAGAAAGAAAGAAAATGACTCTGAGAGAGAATTCTGGGTTTGTAATTGAACCTCGTCCTGTCGTGAGGAAGTTCTTGGCTTGGCCACAGCATGAAGGATTAGGAGCCATTGTTAGAAGAAGCATTGGAAGGTGAGTCAAGAAACACCAAAAAACAACAAAAAATGAACACAAAAAATAAAAATAAAAATAAAAACTTTGAGATGTTTGGAGTAATGGGTTGATTGGTTTTCTTCAGGTTTGAGCTGAAATACTTTGATCCATTTCTTGCTCTTGATGAATTCTCAGGTGGGTATCTCTGTTTTCCTCTGTTTTTTGTTCTTTGTTATACAAATCCAACGAGTTTTATATATGTGTGTATATATAATATATATATATATATATATATATTCTGGGTTCTGAGAAATTTTTTTTTTCTGTTTTGCAGTTACCGCTCCTGCTGGGTTTCCTGATCATCCACACAGAGGTCTTGATCAAAATAATCACAGCATTTTCTCTTAGTCCTTAAATTTTCCCTCTCATTTTCTCTGTGATTTTGATTCTGATCATGAGAAAAAAATTTGGCCGAATTCCAACAATTTTTCTTTTCTTGTCAACAGGGTTTGAGACAGTGACCTATATGTTGCAGGTAAGACTATAATGCATATTTCTCTTTCTTATAATCTACCTAAACCCATGTGTGCTTAGGTCAATTGCTTTTAATGATTTATAAACCGAAATCAACGTTTAATTACATAGTAACGCTAAGTGCACAATCTCGACAGTTGATTTAGGGCTTGTTTGGTGAAACGTTTCAACTTAAATTAAACTGAATTTTTCATCTCAATTTTAATCTTTTTCTGAAAAGTCAACAAAAATTATAATTAATTTTTAAAAAGTCAACAAACTTAAACCGTTTTACGAAACATACCATTATATAGGACCCACATAAATGAACAGTTCAGATCATACACCAATGACACCGAAAAATGGTCGGTGAGAAAATAGGCTAAAAATTAAGGCGGCTTGCCAAGTGAACCGGGGCACAGGCAAATGCCATGAAAATGGTCCATAAAATGAAAAGTCAATACTCTTGACACTTTTTTTTTTTTTTTTGTGATTTTTTAATTATTATTTTTTTATTGAATAGGGATCAATGACACATGAAGATTTTGAAGGGCACAAGGGGACAATACATGCTGGTGATCTGCAATGGATGACAGCAGGAAGAGGGATGGTCCACTCAGAAATGCCTGCTGCCCAAGGCACCCAAAAGGGTCTCCAATTGTGGATCAATTTGTCATCAGAACACAAAATGTAAGCCTCATTTTTTTTTTTTTTTTTACCCAAGCATGACATTAACATGATGTAACCAAATAAATGACATCCGCGTTCGTTTCGTGTTTGAACCAAAATTCAAACTTTTTTCTTTTACTACAGCATTTTTTCTTTAAAAAATGTTAATTTTTGTTTTCACGTTTCTTTCACATCTATGAGTCAAACAACTTAATTATCACTTGATTTGTATGTCTCGTGTACCTATTAATTTATGTCTCCAAAAATATCACTTAATTTGCATGACATGAACATGACGTAACAAAATGATGTCTCCATACCGAACCACAATTCAAACCTTTTTATTATAGTATTTTTCTCTTTAAAATATTTCTGATTTCCTATTCAAACTTTCTGTTTAAACCTACAAACGAAACATGCTTAGTTATCTTTTATGGTTCAAACTTTTCTATTGAGCATATGCTACAAGTCCCATATGTACTTTTTTTTATGAAATGGATATATATATATACACACACATATATATTCCAAAGGTGCTTTGAATGCATTGTAATACCATTGTGTGTGTGTGTGTGTCTATACCGTGGTAGGAAGAATCTTCTATAATGACATCCACCACATAGTGCTATTGCCTCTAACTTTTTTTTTTTTTTTTTTTTGGGTTTCAAGATTTAATAGAAGTTGTGGTACATAGTTGACTAGCATAGTGGGAATTTTTTTTTTTTTTTCCGGGCAATAAAAAGTTGAACCACAAACTTTGTCTTTTCAATAAAACAGTAAAACCTCTATTCTAGTATTGCAGGGTTTCAAAATTAAAATTAAAAAAAAAAAAATCCAAAACAGATAGTAACGTTTGGAACCCGAATTCTATCATAATATATATATATATATATTTTTTCCTTTAATTCTTTTTTCTTTAATACCCTAAAGACGAATTGTCAATCTAACAAGATGGGATTTTTAAATCACATGCAGGATTGAACCAAGATATCAAGAAATGCGAAGCAAGGACATTAAAGAAGTATCAAAAGATGGGATTAAGGTTAGGGTTATAGCAGGTGAGGCCTTGGGGACCAAGTCACCAATCTACACAAGGACACCAACCATGTACTTAGACTTCACTCTTAAGCCTGGAGCCCACCTTCAACAACCGATTCCGACGTCATGGAATGCGTTTGTGTACGTCATAGAAGGCGAAGGCGTGTTCGGCATCTCCAAGTCCTTGCCCGTGACAGCCCACCACCTCCTCCTCCTCGGATCCGGGGATGGCTTGGAGGCTTGGAACAAGTCCTCCAAACCCCTAACATTCATCCTGGTGGGAGGCGAGCCATTGGGCGAGCCACTAGCACAATGGGGTCCCTTTGTGATGAACACCGAGGAGCAGATCAACCAAACCGTAGAGGATTTCGACAACTACACGAATGGATTCGAGAAAGCGAGGCATTGGAGATCCGAGGCTGCGATTAGCCTGGGGCTTTAGATCTTGTCATGTTATTTTTGAAACTATTATTTTTTGGTTTCAAGGAGGGGAAAGGAATTTTATTCTTGCTCAATCAGGTCTTGTAAATTACAAACATATATTACTATTGATGGGCATAAAGAGCTGGCCATCATACTTTTATTGCCTTTTTTCAGTAAATTTTGGATCTTGTAAACTTGTGACAACCTAATGAGATTGCCACAAAAATTGTCCCATCAAGATTATAAAAAGAAGCTTCACTTAATCTCATTAGAACCTATTCCATCACTGTTTTCTTTTCTTTTTCTCCAGATCAAAGGAATGAGAACAATAAAGTTCTCTTATCCTGAGATCTTTTATTATACGTTAACGATGGGAACTGCTTTTTAATTGTCGTATTCATTTATTAACAGTTTGATATATGAATGACTTAAATGAAATAAAATTAATATAAACCAAATGATTAACATGAAAATGAAAAATAACTGAAAAATTGTATTCCAATGAAAATTTTTCATCTTAATAATTTATTAATATTTGTGATCATGAAAATGAAAAGCAGGTTTATACCACTAATAAAAAATAAGAAATCTTATTGTAGAAATTTTAGAGAATGTTGTATTAAAAGTAAGTTTAAATAAAGTAAATTTTTTTATGAGTAGGAATGCTTTTCAACTGTCGTATTATTCCTTAATTTTTCAATTATCTGATTTATGAGTAATATAAATGAAATTAAACCAAATTAAATGATAAATAGAAAAATGAAATATACAACTTAAATTGAATAGAATAAATTTATTGAAGTATTGTATTCCAAAGAAAAATTTCCATCATTGAAAAAGAAAAAAAAAGAAAAAAAAATATAATGTGAACATTTTATTGCTTGTGACCGCTGAAAATTAAAAAGAAATTCTTATTAATAATAGAAAATCCGAAACCAACACAGGTAGGTAGGTAGGTAGAGAATACCTAGGGGTGCGAGACAACTCTCTTTAAGTAACTTGGCAAAATAGCCTCGTAACTTCGGGAGAAGGGATGCCTCCTCACAAAGGGGGTCACAGTGACCAAGCCTGGGCGACTGTTTACCGAAAACACAGGTCTTCGCAAAGTCGTAAGACCATGTATGGGGGTTGACGCCTGTCCAGTACCGAAAGGTCAAAGAAGTTAGTGACCTGATGACATTATAGAAATTTCGGAGAATATTACATTGAAAGCAAGTTTAAATAAAGTAAATTGTCCATTTCCTTTGGAAATTATGTCTTCTTTTCGTCCGTTTCCAAAATTAAAGTTAATTTCTAGGTGTAAATCATGCAAGATGGACTAGGTGACAAAATAATACAACAAATAGAACGAAAGAAAACACATATCTCTTGCCGAGCAAGTCATGGCTTTTTAAACCTACAATTAATATTAAAGTAAAGTATTTTCTTAGAACATTAATGCATGACATTATAAATTTATTGTCAATTAATAGTAAATTAATTATTTTCTGAGAACAATAATGCATGACAGTATAAATTTATTGTCATTTTAATGATTGTTATTGTTACTAATTACTGGTATATTTATTATTCTTATCAAGATTCATTAAATTATTGTTTTTTTTTTTTTTTTTTTGCTTCTCTTATTTAGGATCCGTTTGGTGAATAAGTTGAGTTTGAGTTGAGATGAAATTTTTAAGTTTGAGTTGACTTTTTAAAAATTAAATTATAAACTTTGTTGACTTTTCATAAAAAGACAAAAATTAAGATGAAAAAATACAGTTTAGTTGGAGTTAAACCCGGATGCCAAACGAAACAAAAAATAATGTAGCATATACAGGACCAATCTAACCGGTAGTTTTAATCTAAAGCCTAAAAAAAGGACCAACCTAAAGCCTTTATGAAAAAATTAATGGCATGAAGTTGATTTTCTCCTTAGCGTATTTCACTTGGATCACTATTTTGTATTCGAAATTTTCGATTCGATTGAAACTTAAATTATGTTTTCATTTATAAAAAAGTCATATCACAGTTTTTTTCCTATTCAAAATACACATTTGCATTCAGACATTTCATTTTAACATAAAAAGCGGAAAAAAAAAAAAAAAAAACCTCAAATTCAAGCTATAATCCAAACAAACACTAGCAAGTGACCCTAATTCTAATTCACGTGTTGTAAAATTTTTAAGGTTAGTATGCAAATATAAAATTGTTGAAAAGATCAATCAATAACTAAAATAGTAAAAATTAGTATACTCAATGTTTATTTCTTAGCATGCATTTTGACGTGGATAATTGTGCAAGGAGGACTCAAGTTGATGGGGGCGTTTTTTTCTAACAAAAAATCAAGTCAAGATTACGTTTTCAAGTTTTAAGAAGTTCAAGATTCAAAAAGTTTATGAAATTTGATCAAGATTGATTTCTTTGTAATCCTATTTGAGTTTTAAAGTTTTAGTTCAAAATTTGAATTTAAGTTTTTTTTTTTAATTTCGAATTTTTTTAGATAAATCTGATTTTTAAGTATGTTTATCCTTAGAGGTATATTATGAATTTTACAAATGTATTTTCAGCTATATAAGGCTGGTAACTCAAATTATGGATAGAAGATTTTTGATGTTTATTCATATTATGAGTTATTCTTCTTGAGTTCTTAAAGAAACTTATCCAAACTTATCAAGAATTCCTTGTGGCGTTTAAATCGATTTATCAAACGGCTGCCATAACCGTTTGTGGCATCTTCACCATACCAAGATTCTTATTTCGCTAAGTAATGGGTCGCGATTTCCATCAAACTTGAAAGATCTTGGGTTATTATTTCCAGATTTGGTATCGGGTTTCGTCACGTTGTTGACGTGGTTTGTATCACATTTGATGAACATATTGAAATTGATTTTTTTTAATTTGAAATTGAGTTAAATCGAATTGAGCGTTTGGTGAATCATTTGAATTGCTGGAGTTAGAAAGAATAAGATACTTGAAATGTACTCGAAAAAAAAAATGAAACTTGTTTTATTTGATTCAAAATTCTATGTAATTAAAAAAAATTATTGTATTTGAATTTGTATATGTAAAGTTATGAAGTTCTAAAATTTGAGTTATAAAGTTATAATAGTTATTTTTAACAGTGAAACAGAAGTTGATTCAAAAAAAAAAAAATTATAAGCTAAACTGAATTAAACCGGTTCAAGGACTTAAATTTGGGCCCATTTTCCAATGGGGTAAAAGTTTTTTTTACCAAATTGATGGAGTAAAATATTATAGCCGACAGATTCGATTCGATGGTGTGGATCTTATGTGCTCACAAATTCTATAATGTACCCAACTACATAGGATTTGAAGCAATCACTAACATTAAAAAAAATAAAGAAAAGAAAAGAAAAAAAAGAAAAAAAAAAGCCTCCCCCTCCGAGCAAGTACGCGAACCCGGCGAGGCTCACGCGGCGGAGGGGCCCCGAGCTCGCGGCGAGATTCCGTCGACGAGAACCCAAATCTCAGTCGACGGCGATGAGGGTGTGGGGAGGCCCAGGTGCGAGCAAGGTGGCGGCAGCTCGTGAACCCATCGGCAGGTCGTGAGCGGCGGTTGTTGCAGTGGCGGAAGAAAAAAAAAATCCAGATCCGGCGGGGGGCGACTGGTGAGGTGCTCACACTGCTGAAGCCGCCATAGATGATTCTCGCGTGCCTGAGACCGTCGCGAGTCAAGTTTGACTCTGTGAGTCGCCGGAAAGGCCCTCTTGGGTTCGACAGATCTGGAGGCGCCGCCGGGGATGCCGGCCATTTCGATTCCATCGAAGATTTTCAGATCTGTCCTCGGCCTTGGTCAACGAGATGGAAAATCGTCGAAACCCATTTAGCCAGATCGTTGATTCCATCGCCCAGGAGAGAGTGCGGCGGCCATGGCGGCATGGCCGGAGATTGGGAGGGGCGAAGGACACCCACGCCATGCTTTGTCCTTTTTCTTTCTTTTTTCTTTTTAATATTAATAATTTAGTTCTAATTTTTAATTGTAAATTTCTTAAAATGGCAATGATCATATGTGGGATGCCGTATTGTAGATTGGTATTTCTTCACCATTTTTAACCGTCGAATTTAGATTGGATGGTGAGTAAAATTTACCCCCATCGGTGAGGAAAAAATACGTCCCCACCATAAAATTCCCCTTTTTTCTTTTCTCAAAAAAAGAAACCATCTGTTTTTCAAAATTCAATGAACCAAACTGAACTTTATTCCAAAAAAAAAAAAAGAAAAGAACCCAAACTCAACCTGATGAGAATCATTCAAACGTGTCAAGCAATGATTGGTTCGTCCGCTGAAAAAGCTAAAACTACTCGTAACTAGTTTCACCATAGTTGGAGGAGGAAAAAAAATGAAGAACGGAAAAGAAAAAGAAAAAAGACGCCAAACAAAGAAACAGAGGAAAGCAGAGAGCGAGAAACAGAGAAAGGAAAGGGAAGAGTCTTGGACCGCCATGAACAGAAGGAACTTGAGGCTGGTCAAGATCCTTCTCTTCCTCTTCTTCCTCAACTCTCTCTCTCTTTCCCTCTACTTCCTCTGTCACTCCAAATCCCTCCACTCAAACGACACCAAACCCAAAAACGACAACAACCCAGATCACCAAAACTCCTTAACTTTGTCTAACCATGAAAAGCAGTTCAAGCCGTTCCGATACTCCAAGCCATGGCCAATCCTTCCGTCGTACCTTCCATGGTCGCCGGCGCCGAACCCACCTGCCCTCCGCTCCTGCGAGGCCTACTTCGGCAACGGCTTCACTCGCAGGGTCGATCTGGTGAGCCCACAAGGACCCGGGTCCGGGTGGTTCAGGTGCTGGTTCAGTGGGACACTCAAGAGCTCGGTCTGCGAAGGTGGGGCCCTCAGGATGGTGCCGGAGAAGGTGAGGATGTCCGCCGGAGGGGAGAGGTTGGAGGACGTCATTGGGAGATCGGAGGAGGAGGAGCTACCGGAGTTTGAAGATGGGGCTTTTCAGATCAACGGTGGTGATGAGGAGAGAAAAAGCAAGAAGCTTGTGACTCGTGAGGTTTTGAATGAGATTGTGCCTAGGGGTGAGGTTGGGAAACATACCATGAGAGGGTTGATTGGCTCTACTTGGGTTGTTCCAGCTAGAGAGTTCGAGTGCCACGAGGTTGGTGTTATATATATATATATATATATATATATATATGTATGTATGTATGTGTATTATCTTGTTATATATGTATATATTTGTGATTGTTGATTGAATTATGGTGAATTCTGGTATAAAAGTTTGAAACTTTCCTATTCTTGAGTGGTTATTGGTTTCTGGGTTTGTGCTGAATTCTTGAGTTAAAGTTCAAAACTTTCTTAATTTAATGGTTTGTGATTTTTCTTTGTTGGGGATTGATTTCTGAGTTTTTGATGAATTCTGGTTTTAAAGTTCAACACTTTCCTATTCTAAAGTTGTGATTGATATATGCAATTAAAGTTCAAAACTTTCCTATTCTGAAGGTTTGTGATTGTTCTTTGGTGGTGATTGGTTTCTGAGTTGTTGGTGAATTCTGTTTTTGAAGTTCAAAACTTTCCTACTCTATAGGTGTGATTGGTTTCTGGGTTTGTATTGAATTCTGCAACTAAAGTTCAAAACTTTCCTATTCTGAAGGTTTGTGTTTGTTGTTTGGTGGTGATTGGTTTCTGGGTTTGGGGTGAATTCCAATTCCAGTTATAAAGTTCGAAACTTTCCTAGTGTCGAGCCATATTTGTGGAAGTTTTTCACATTTGATTCGGATAGAAATTGAAATTTTGAGTTCCTCATTTTTAAAACTTTTCTAATTTAGAGGTTTTCTATGTGGTAATCTTCAGGATAATAGGTGATCTGGTGTAAATAGTTGATAAATTAGCATTTAAGTTCCGGATTAACTGGAATTTACTTTCATGCCATGTATGCAGTCGTAATATTTGCTAAATGCAGGGATTAAAACATGTACGAAGTTTTCTAAGTAAATGACATAAACTTGAATTTGTGCTTATTTGTTGCTGTGAAATTGGATTCTACGTTTTTATGGTTGCTGCCGTGGTTATCTTCTCTTATATTTCTGATTTTTGAGGTTTTGATATGGAGGATTGTATTTGCAGTGGATTGAGGAGCCAACACTTCTGGTTACGCGTTTTGAATATGCAAATCTTTTTCACACTGTCACCGATTGGTATAGTGCTTATGTGGCTTCAAGAGTCACTGGCTTGCCGAATCGGCCTCATTTGGTGTTTGTAGACGGGCACTGTACGGTACGTATGCATAACCCTATGTCTTTTTCACAGTACTATGGATCAAATGGCTTTTTTTTTTTTTTCAATACAAAATTATTTGATCTTGCATTTGTTGACCAACACAAGTAAATATGCGATTGACATTGCCTAATATTGAGGACTCAAGGGTCCGGATCTAGTGGTTCTGACATTTGTTGTAGAACAAGTCAAATGGAAATTTAACAGTTTTCAATGTTGATAAGAGTTTAGCACTAAGAATTTATATGATTTTGATGAAGTCTTATAGGGATGCTAGTGGGTTAAAAAGTTGATCGTAATCCCAACTTCAATTTGATTTTTATTTATGAATAGCTATCTGCAATTTGATTTTTTCGAAGGAGTGCCTTGGAGGCAATTTGCACATTTTGTTTCATTTCGAACAACACTTGTATAGACGCCGCATATTTGTGAATGTTTTGAGAAAGAAAGTATAAGATTTATGTGAATTGGTAAGACCAAAAAATGTACGCCAAGTTATTAATAACTTAATATATTTGCTCGTTTGGTATCATGAAGAAAATTTGAGATTTTCAGGCGTACAGTTAGTAAACACAAAATGTAATTTATCAGATTAAGTAAGAGATGATTGTGGTATGGTATTGGAATGGAAGAGATGAATTTCATTAGTGAAATATGTGTTCTTAGTTTGTGGTTTGCCGTTATGTGGCTTCGCATTTGCTTGTTTAATCTGTTGTCGTTGTGCTTGCCTTGCTATAATTTTGAGAGAATACGAGGTTCAATTCGCACCTAACATTGCTGGCTGGCCTTTCTCCGGTGTAAAATTTCAGGCACCCTTGGAAGAAACATGGAGAGTATTGTTTTCTAGCCTCCGATACGCCAAAAACTTTTCTGGTCCCGTTTGTTTTCGTCACGCTGTTCTCTCACCCTTGGGATACGAAACTGCTTTGTTCAAGGGTCTAACCGAAGAAGTAAACTGTCGTGGTACATCTGCACCAGAGCTGTGGCAAAACCCTGACAACAGAAAAACTGCACGGTTATCCGAGTTTGGAGAAATGATCAGAGCCGCTTTTCACTTCCCAGTAAATAGACATCGCGTCGAAAGGCCAGGCTCAGGTTACAATGTCCTCTTTGTTAGACGTGAGGACTACTTGGCCCATCCCCGTCATGGCGGTAAAATTGAATCGAGGCTTAGCAACGAAGAAGAAGTGTTTAATACAATAAAGAGCTGGGCATCGGATCACAAAGACTGCAGAATAAACGTTGTGAACGGATTGTTTGCTCACATGTCCATGAAGGAGCAAGTGAGGGCTATTCAAGATGCTCATGTTATTATTGGCGCTCATGGCGCTGGTCTCACGCACATAGTCTCCGCATTGCCCAAAACAGTGGTTCTGGAGATCGTTAGCAGCCAATTCCGACGGCCTCATTTCGAGCTGATTGCACGGTGGAAAGGGTTGGAGTATCACGCCATTTATCTCTATGGATCAGTTGCCGATCCGCAGGCTGTTGTCAGGGACCTTGGCAGCATAATGAGAAGCCTTGGATGTTGATAAGTTCTTTTTGGCTTTGGCTCAATCTTGTCTATCTTTTTCCCCCGAGAACCGGAACGAAATCGCCAAAGTTCTTGGATCTTAAGCGAAAAAAGAGGAGGTATCCTGGATGGGGGTTCCAGTTTCAACAGTTAGGAGGCTTTTAAGCAATGCTGATACATGGAGGTTGGCCTTATTTCTTAATTTTTCAGGCATTTTGGGGTCAGTTTAGTGAATAACAAGACTTGGAGTGACGTCATCATTAAGATATATATATATATATAGAGAGAGAGAGAGAGAGAGAGTGAGAGAGAGAGGTTATAATGTTGTGTATTTTATATCAAATGCCTAACAACCTTTTTTTTTTTTTTTTTTTTTTTTTTTAAAATCTTCTTACAGAGTATAGGCTGATAACAGGTTGAGGCTGTTAATACTTTTTTTTTTTTGGTTTACACACATCTCTGTTATTGTAAAATGGATCATGGAACAGATCCAATTTTAAGCATAATGCTTCAGAAAACAAATATGATATTAAATTTACTGGGTTTATATTTGGAACATAGGTTTAAAAAGTTAATATTTAAAAAAAAAAATATTTTCATGTTGTGAATCTTTTTGACTTGTTATTTGAGAAAAAAAAAGAGTGATGCAGTTTTCAATACAACGAAAAATTTAAGTTGCATTGGAATATTTTTGGAAATTTTAAGTTCTGCCCAATTTTGTTTGGTGTCACAATTCAAATCTTGTAATTACAAAATAATGTTGTATTTTTTCAACTTCACTGGTCCGTAATTTTGTAACTCAAATTTTAAAAGTTTATAATTTTGTATAGATAAATCTAAATGAGATTTTTTTTCATTTAAAATTATATTTAAAAAAAATAACACATTTAATTTTTTTTTTTTACATTTTTTAACTTCAACAATTCAAACGTTTTGATAAATGTACAATCAATTCAAACTCAAATTCCACGTTCTAAACCTTAACACCAAATAATCATGGAAATAGTGCTTCTTTAACCCTCAACAGATATTCAACACAATTCTAGCTCTCCACGTCGATAAAACACCAGAGCTCCAACAAACTATATTCAAAGTCTACATATATTTGTATTTACTTTACATTTTACATGTTTATCTTTCTCTATTACAATAAATAAATATTTTAAAATCATACTATTTATTTGAATAATTTTCCTAAAAATATTATTTGTTACAATTTCTCGTTTTTAATAGCCAAAAAATTCAATGAGTTTTTTTATTTTTTATTTTTTATTTTTTTTTTAACATTCATTTTACCATTTTCTTTTTCCTATTTACTCTCCTCGCGCACCGAAATATTTTTTTTGTCCAAAAAAAATAAGGTAAAAAACGAAGTATAGACGTTTGTAGTATACGACAATTAACAGAGCGTCGTTTGTAAGAAAGCAAACCATAAAAAATTCGGGCATATTTCATTTTTCCTCCTCTCTCAGCGCTCACCGTTCTCTGATTGGTGATGATACCATTTTCTTTATACAAAATATGTCAAATTCGATTCAGAAACAAATTTTCGCTTTCAGTGTAATCGTAAATTGAAGATCCCAATTGAGAAGTAAAAGCCCAAGAATCGAAATTTCTTAGTTCTCAAAAAAAAAAAAAAAAAAAAAAAAAAATCAACTCTTTTTGAGGTTTTACTTCCCAACCCAAAAGCAGAGCTTTCTCAGGTATGATTCTAAATTTTGTTGCCGTTGATATTAATAAAGTCGTTTTCTGATCCTGTCGATGACAAAGTTTTTGTTCAACATGTTTGTTACAGAAGTGCCTCCTCTGTGTATGATAAAATGCCACTGAGAAACACCTGTTCTTGCTTTTGTATTATAGTGCTTTTTTGCATCTGGGTTTTCTTGTTAGTGGCAGACAGTGATTAAAATTCCAATCAAAATTTTACATAGAACTACCACATTGTAAAAAATGATGGGTCCCACGCCGTTATACGGTAAATATTAATAGACTGTGACGTGTGTGATGATTTCATTAACGACGAAGATAAATGGCATTTAGCCTTTCATGATGGCAAATAGTGATTAATTTCGGCTCACCTAAGAAGGCTAGATAAAAATTTTACCTTTCAATCTTGGGGATTATATTTATGTATTTTGTTTCAGTATGTAATGATTGCTCTAGTTTCTCCGAGTTTCTTTAATGGGAATTTCATTGCTAGAGGTTTCACCCATTTTTTGTTTTTGGCGCGTCAATAGGTATAAAGAAGATGTCGATGTGCTTTCCATCCACCCCAAAGAAGTTTGCGACGACCGTTGGATGTTTCCTTTCTGGAGCTGCCCTTTTTGCTCTTGGCCTGCATCTCTCTTATGTCAACGTAGCGCCTCAACAAGCCAGAATAAAAGCTCGAAACGATTTCGTCAAAGAGCGACTGAGAAAGAAGTATGGCAAACCGTAGATTTCACTTCCGTTTGTTCCTCACAGGTACACCTTGGATTTTCCATTTTTGCTCTCATCCATCACTTCTACATCTGAAGTAGGAACCATGTAAAGAAAAAAACTAGCTTTTTGGTGTGTATTTTGCCAGGGATACACAGAGATGTAAGTGAAGTTACAGCATTGTCTTTAGAGAGAGTTCCGGAGGATAATATTGATGGCTTTCGTCGGATTTTGAAATTGTTATATCCCTTCTGAGTTATTTGTGATCAAACAAGTAAAGGAAAATCCTTTTTATGTTCTCTCTTGTTGGTTTTATATGCATGTCTTACAATACAAACACTAAACAATTCTGGCTGATTTTGAACAACACTACACAATCCCAATTCTATTATGACTCTCACCTATTAAAAAGAAATCGAATATGGAAGATCACACTTTTTAAGCCCGAACGGGGTGTTTTTTCATTTTTGTTCGTTGCATTTAGTGTTTGCTGTTCTTTCCCAGGATGGACACTAGGTGGTGCTCTTTCCTAGATTAATGAACAAATCTTTGGCCTCTCGGTCACAATTAGACAATCTACATTTTAGGGCAGAGACGATAAGTTGAGGATTTTAGGAACATATTGGTAGGGCAGATTTCAAATCCTTCTGATAACCTCAAAAAAAAAAAAAAAAAGTTGCTCTCCTTTGTTTATGTACCATTCTTTCTTTCCTCATTTATTCTTCCCCTCTTTCCAAGCAAAAACCTAAGCCAACATTTGGCTTTTGGCCACATTTTTGTTATTTGATGAACTTCAAGATGAGCTCTGCAGCCGATTTTACCACAAGTTTTTCTTCTCAAGTAATTAAACGAAGCACCGACACTGAATTTTTTCCTTGGTTGAAACGGGATAGAAATTTCAGAAAATTTTCCACCCCGCACTTCTGATCGTGCCAACAAAAATTTTAAATTTCTCAAGAATACCAAGGCATTCATTTTTCAATAATCACAGTAACACAAAACAATGATTGATAAACCCGGGAATTCGCTAAACATTCATCAATCAAACAAGAAAAGATTTGTTTCAACTTTCAAGTAAACAGATTCACCATCAAAGGATAAAAAGTTAAAGTGACTTGTCTATTGGAAGCAAAATTAAAGAGAGACGAAAAACTCGAATCTAAGATTACTAAATAACAAAATTTTTAGGCAGCACCCTTGCCCTTCTTCCTCTGGAGCTTCTTCATGTAGAATTCAAGCTCTTTGCCCTCCAAGATATATCTGCAAAACAATTAAACATCAGCAAAGACATAACAAGAAGAAGCAGTATATCAGGAAACTGAATAAACAAGAATGGAGAAACCCACCCATCAGCACGACCGCACTGGCCAGGCCTTGAAGAGATAGAAGCCATTAGACGCCCGCTACCGAATTGCTCTTCAATATGTGGGTCAAGAACACGGCTTTGTTGACGCTTCTCAAGCTTTCTCAACACATGCTTACTTTTCTTGGCCTCCTCAGCGGCAGCAGCAGCAACATCACCCTCCTATCAATTACAAACTACGTAAATCAAACCAAGCATAACCTCGAAAACACCATCAAAGCCACATCTCATCAACCACATCCAAACTTCACTAAACAACCCCCCTATCTAAACCAATTACCACTCCCAAATCCCCACATCAACATAAAACAACTCACCAAAACATAATAAAGCGACCAAGACATGCACTTGAACCGAATTAAAGCAATCAAATCCGCCTCTCATTTAACAAATCCTAGGTTCTTATCAACATAATCACGCTAACCAGCCCACTCGCATTTTCCTAATCTAACTTCCTCTCATCAACATAAAATACCCGTCTCAAAATTTTAAATCAACAGATTCATTCAGTATCTCTTGAGTTAAGCAAACTACTAACAAATATATAACAAAAAATATACACAAAAATGTATAAAATTAAAATACATAGAAACTATCAATTAACATCCAATCAAGCAATTATAAATGTATAAATTAACCAAATCCCAACTTCAACACCATTAATTAGCCCAATTACATATTCATCTCATTGAACAAACTCAAGCTTCTTAAAAATGTAACAACGCTAACCGGACAAAATTTCATTTTCATCAGCTCACTTCATCGTCAGCACAAAATAAACAAATCAATTCATCTTCGTCTCTCTCACATGCACACATATATGTTGAATACATAAAATATTATCATAAAATTTCAAATAATTATGAATGAACGTATAAATTAATAAAAAACCAGTGGATTACCTGACCACCGGCGGCAGCGGCGGCGGCGGCGGTCTTCTTCTTCCTTCCGATATCGACACCGTAGTGCTGGAGATACCACTGCTTAAACGGCGCCGCATCGACCTGGACAATGGCGCTTTTGACCAGAGTCTGGGTACGGACGAGCTCGTTGTTCGAGGCATTGTAGACGACGTCGAGGATACGGGTCTTCCTCGTCACGGCCTCGCTTCCCCACGAGTAGTTCCCTGTGTCCAGCCTCAGAGCCCTCCACTTCACGTTCCCTCCTCGGACCCTAATCCTCCTCACCGTCTTGTCGCTCGACAGCTTCGTGTTCGCCGATTGCCTTCCCAGCTCATACCTGAAAATCCCAGAAGAAAAAAAAAGGATAAAAAATCCGACATTTTTAACGGATCAAAAGCTCTGAATTGGGAATTTTTCAAGGGATTCTTTACTTTCTCTTCTTCCTCCAAGCTTTCTTCTTGCCTCCAGTGGAGCGCCTCTTGTGCATGGAATCACGAGAAATACCTGCAAAATCATGGGAAAATCCAAAGCTCAGAAAAAAAAAAAATCGAAATTCACCAAAATTTGGGGGGATTTTGGAGTTGAAGATTGAAAATTTTGAAGCTTTAGAGAGAGAATTTAGAGAGAGAATTTACCCATTTTGGCGGTTTTGAAAAAGAGGACCGCAAGGTGAAAATCTTCAGAGAAGGCTAGGGTTTGAGTAACGAAGAAGAGAGAGAGAGAGAAGTTAAAGAAGGAGGCGAGAGGTTTTGTGCAAACCCTAGTGAAGGATATTACTTTTGTGCCCTCGGCATTTCTTTGCTTGGAAGGAGGGCATAATGGTCAAAATAATTTCAACGGCTGAGATTTGGCGGATCAACTCTCTGTTTGGAATTAAACGGTGCGCTTTGTTGTCTCTACGATGAGGTGGCCCGGAGGTTTTGTTAGAGGCCCAAAAGTAAATTTGGGCCCAAACTTTATTGGAAGCCCTTTTTCAAAAAGACTAAAATATCCCTTTTGGGCTTGGAAGTTCACTAGAGCCGATAAGACAACCAACATCGAAGAAGCTGTTGAACACTTGTTCATGGCTTTTCTTTTTTTTCTTTTTTTTTTTTTTAACGAAAAAAAAAAAAAAAACAATTATATTCCCATAACAAGTTGCAAACTTTAGTTAAAATTCTTGGTCTTGTTTTACACATTGCTCTTTTTGATTGGAAAAAAAAAAAAAAAGAAAAAACTATGAGCAGTACTGGGAACCCACTTAAGATTTCGGCCAATTCTATGCAAAAGGAGGGCTTTTCAACACATTGAAGGACCAAAAATGGGATTTTCAATGTTGGGTTCTTTGGGTACACAAGTTTTTGTTGGGAATTCTTATGGAAAGAAAGTAAAGTTCCAATTTTTCAGTGAAAAAACAAGAAATGCGATTGTTTTCAAGCCTCCCAGGTTTGGGCGTCTCTCGAGACGAGCAACTTCCAGCAAGTCTGAGTCTTATGAATTTGAGGAAAGAACAAGCCCAATTGAGGTAAGAAGAATTCAAAGTTTTGGTCTTTTTTTTATTTCTGGTTCTGGGTTCTTAGCATTTTTTCATGTTCATTTTTGTGTTTTCCCCTTTTCTGATAATAAATCTTATACCGATATTATGAGTTTAAGTTTACCCACTTTTTTAATTTTGAAAAGGGTGTCTTTATCAACCGTTTTTGGGTAGTGAGTTGGTTTTAATGAATGTGGTTTCTATAATGCTTGAATAAGTTTATAAATTGTGTGTTTAATTTTGCTGTCTGATCTGCAACGTTTTGCTGAAATAACTTAATAGTTCTTGTGTGGTTTGAAAGGTCAAAAAAGAAATAGAAAGATGCTATGAACTCATACACAGACTTGGGAGGGGAGTAGTGTATTTGGGTTCCTCAAGAATGGGACCTGGTCACTCACATTACTCGCAGGCACTAGAATTGGGTAAACAGGTAAGTTATATGTCTGTGTGTGTGTGTGTGTATATATATATAGACGCGTTTTAATTTAACAAGAAAATGTTCAAGATTTAGATAGAATGAAGGATTGACATTTCTTCTGTGTCATATTATCTTGCTGAGCAGATTGCAACTCTTCTGGACTGTACATCATGGACAGGGGCAGGCCCGGGGTTAATGGATGCTGTGACAAAAGGTGCTTTACAAGCGGGAAAATCGGTTGGCGGGTTCAAGATTGGTAAAGAAGCTGGTGAATGGACGGCATCGAATTTCCATCCCTACTTACCGTCAGAAGTATATCTCACGTGCAGGTAAACACTGTCCTTTGCCAGAAGTTTTACAACAATAGGCTTTGGATAGACTCAAAAGTTGCTTTGGGATAGTTCGTTATTGCTTTTAGAGACCTCAAAAATCCGTCACGTTTATCATGATGCAAGTGTTGTGTTTTGTAGAAGTAGACATGAATGCATTTTGGTTAGAACTTCTTCCAAAAGCCGAGTAGTCCTAAACTAAAGATTTTCTATGCTTCATGAACTTAGGTTTTTCTCTGCTCGGAAACATGGTTTAGTTGATGCTGCAGTGAGGAGTAGTAGTTCTGACCGAACGGCTGTTGTTGCCCTTCCTGGTGGGGTCGGGACTCTAGATGAAATGTTTGAGATATTAGCATTGATTCAACTGAATCGAATTGGTTCGGAGCTTCCGGTTCCATTTTTGCTGATGAACTATGATTCATATTACTTGAAGCTGCTAGAGTTTCTGGACGATTGCGAGGGCTGGGGTACCGTCTTCAAGGGAGAGGTTTCGTCTCTATGGAAGGTCTGTGATAACAACTCTGAGGCTTTAGCTTATTTGGCTGAATTTTATAAACTTGGTGACAAAGATACGCTTGAAAGTGAATTGAGAAGTGCACATGGAACAATTTCTTGACAAGATTTGGAGTTTTGACAAATGTATTAAACGTTTTAAACTCAATAATATCCAGAATCTGGTCCATCATAACACAAACTATCTTGTTTCTGAATCATAGTTCATTACATGGATACGTAATAGGGCGTGTTTACTTCGCATACAAGAGAAAACGAGAAAGATCTAACCATCTGTTTACTCACAAAGTCGATAAAGACAATTTAGTAGCCACACACAACGTAGGAAATGAGAAAAGAGAATGTTGATCTCTGCACTCCCTTGGTATTGATTTTTGGTTAAACGGAATAGATGTCAAATTTACTTATATACCCTTAATAAGTTTCTATCTTATGATCCAATAATTATTTAATTATCTAAATCGATATTTTAGTAGTTATATAGATATTATTGTTATTTGACGAAATCAATATCCTCATTCGTATTTCTTTAGTAAATACTAAAGATTAAGAAGGAAATTGGATTGTTTCCCGATACACCACGTAAAATACTCAATATCTTTATTTTTTTATCTTTTTATTGTTACATTTCTCTACGATTTGATAAACTCGTCCCCATACTTTACTAGTGTAGTGAGAGTTTTATACATTTACACTGTTAAGCCAATATCTCATATAATATGTCAGGCAAAGTATCCCGTTCTATAATTCACTGTAAATTGAAAATATTAATATAAACAGAAGTATAATTCAATCACGAAAGAAAAGGAAAAATAAATCAGAATCCTTTTAAAAAAATTGTAGTTCCTTATCCGTAATTTACTCCAAATCAATTCAACAGAATCTTTTTTTTTATTATTATAATAAATAAGAAGGGGGGTTTTTTTTTTTTGGGGTCATATTCCATCAAAACCAGTAAAACAGAATCTCTATATTTTTTAATTATAATAAATAAGAAGGGGATTTTTTTTTTTTTTTCAAAACCAGTAAAATGACATAAAAATTAAGCTTTTTTTTTTTTCCAAGGAAAATATAATTAGGATAATTTTTTCTTCATTCGTTTGCTTTTTAATCATTCTTAGAAAAGGCCAACTTAGGAAAATGAACCATAGAATGAGAACAACAAGAGAAATACATAATAAATATCAAATGGATTTTAATAACTAAAAAAAATTCCACACATAAATTGTAAATATATATTTGTAAGAAGTTGTAGACTCCTCCTTACAAGTTACTACCCTTAAATTCGCTTAAAAAGGGAAAAGTTAATTGAATATTACCCAACTTCTCCTTAAAATAGTTGGAGAACTCGAACTTTAAAAACAATTATTTGTTCACACCTTAATGGATTATAATTGGGCATGATAATATTATAACATAAGAACACCAAGAAAACAAAAATGGTGATATTTCCATTCACATGATGGAGCATTGACCGTCTGATTCTGAGCCATAATATGGATCAATATGCGGTGGCTGCTGCTGAAAACCCGGCTCGGAGTATGCGTGATAAGGAGGCATTGGTGGCGGTGGCGGTGGCGGTGGCGGTGGTGCTCTCGGATCATAGGGATTGTATTCAGGGTAATAGCCATTTTCAGGGGGAGGGAATTCGGGGTCTTGGGGGCCTCTTGTACCGGAATCAACCCTAACGAGTGCAGCATGTTTCCCAGAATCTTCTAACAACTTCAGAAGGGTACGCGGATTGATTCTTCCCGAGACGTGAACGATTCCCGTTTGCGCATCAATCGAGTAAGAGATTTCTTGAAAAAAAAAAAAAAAAAAAAGGAAAAAGAAAAGTGCATCAGAATGTAAGGAAATGTAGCTGGATTGAAGTTTAGCAAGTATGTGAATTGTTTTTAATGTATTGAGTTCTGTGTTCATGTCACACGAGACAATTTAAAAAAAAAAAAAAAAAAAAAAAAAAAAAAACCCTTGATACGATCACACATCCTTCGCATGGTCTTGTGCCATCCGGGCGATGCGGTGTCGACTTTCAGTTCACAACTCTGCCAAAACCATGATCAAGAAATGATTAATACTAGTATTAACATTACCAAAAATGAACAAGAGAGAGAGAGAGAGAGAGAGAGTTAGAGAGAGAAACCATGAAACGAGAGGAATCCATTGGAGCACAGTTCACTAACTAATTAAACAAAAACAACAAATTGAGTAGTAAAGAAAAGGGTTTGATTTTCTGTTTTTGGATTAACAAAAGGGATTAAATGAAAGGCATTAAACGAGAACGGATTAAGGAGCGGGAATTTAAATAGAGAAAATTAAGAAATGGATTAAGGCAGTTATTGGGCAACTCGATAATGAAAATATGGTAATTATCAACCAAGTAAACGATTCTATAAACCAAATAAGGCAAGTGTTTTGGCATATTCTTTTTCAATTCTTATTTTCTTGATTTTATTCTCAATGCCTTCTGGTTTTTTCCATTTATGTTACTGTTTTTTGTGTAATAATATCTCTTGATTTATGGCATTGTCGGAGCCTTTGATGGATTGGGGCACAAGCAACCAACCAAAAATATTTGTTAACGATCTCCTTAGAGTATGTATATATATATATATATATATATATATATTCGTATCAAAAATAAATTTTTTTTTATACGTATCACTTGAAATCAGTGATTTTGTAGCTAATAATGATATTACCAAATGGATAAAAATTAAACAACTATTTTTCGCTCACACTTGATCAAAATGGAAAGGGAGAGTGTTTTTAGCCATGTATCTTTTACTCCTTATTGCCACTTAATTATAAAACAGTTGTGTTACCATTTTATGAATCTTATTGGCATTTTTTTTTCCTCTTTTTTTTTTTTTTTTTTTTTTTTCAATGTTGAGGAAATAATTTATTTATTTATTTATTTTCCATGTCCTATTGAGCTCCCGGCATCTTCTTAGTTGCAATGTTTTTTTTTTTTTTTTTTAAAGAAAAAAAACTTCGTTATATTGATAAATGAATCAAATACAAGGGAATAGTATGAAGAATCCTTCTCTATGGCGTAATCAAGGGAATAATAATAAAAGAAAGCATAAAAACACAAACAAATAAAGGACTATAAAAACGCATCCGACACTCTTATTCTTATCCCATTTATTTTCCTTCATAAAATCTTGACATATTAAGTAAAAATGTCTTTTCAATTAGAATGTCATAGGACATAAATTAAGGTCATGTTAGCTAAATATGTGTCATAATATTATTTTCGATGCTTCTATTCATACACTTGTTTTAACTCTTCATACTTCCTTCAAACTACACACCTATGACCTATATATAAATATATATATATATATATTTTTTGAGTAACCTATGACATATCTTAATTTAAAAATGATTAAAATTACTTATTAAACACCCTTTATAGATTTGGCACAAGTTGCGGGAAAAAAATATACTGAGGTACCAGAAAACACAAAAAAAAAAAAAAAAAAAAAAAAAAAGGATTTTCTTCGTTTGAAAATAATAAAGGTTTACACGGGTTAATTTAGGGATATGATATGTGAGGTGTGTGGAGAGAAACTATAATAGCATTGAGTTTTCATTTCCTATACAAAAATGTAATTATTATCTAATAGTTGTCCTTTTATGTCTTTTTCTCAAGGTTTTTAATAATAATAATAATAATAATAATAATAATAATAATAAAATTAGGGTGAGTAAATAGTCAAGTTTGATGTGAAAATAGAATCACCCTATTAGTTTTTGCTTGCTCAAAAATGTCAATGGACCTCAATCGGTCCATCTTTGCAAGTCCTTGAATTTCCTTTCCATCCTTATTGATCAGATCTCTGAGATCAATTCGTTCTTTCAAAGTTCTTCCTTTGAATCTACTTATCAAAAAAAAAAAAAAAAAGATTAAAAAAAAA
The DNA here is from genome assembly GCA_025413485.1 of Ficus microcarpa. Classification (NCBI taxonomy): domain Eukaryota; kingdom Viridiplantae; phylum Streptophyta; class Magnoliopsida; order Rosales; family Moraceae; genus Ficus; species Ficus microcarpa. Next base: position 13,086,973 of record CM046381.1, read on the forward strand.
AAGTTCATCCTTTGAATCCTGTCGTTAGTATTCAATTATCCTAGAAAAACCAGCGTGAATGAAAACATTTTTTTTCCCATGTGAAACACTGGTTTTGCAAATAAAATGGAAGGGTTCAATGACTTGAAGTTTCCTCGACATCGAGAAGACAGCGAAAGAGAGATTTGCAAGAAGGAAGAAAAATCCCACAAGATCAAACACATTTTGAAGTCCACCATCCGAGGTGCTCAAGCTCATAGTGTCGAGAAATGATTCGATGACTCTCTTTCCGATCTATCAAAAGTGAGGTTGTGTGTCTAAAACGTACATGAAACATTAAAGATGTTGATAAGATTGTTGATTGGTTTACTTTTCGTTTCACTTGTTATTCCAGGAGATTTTAATAATGATGCTAGGAAGGGGTACGAGGACACCATTAATCTCTTTTTTTTTTTTTTTTTTTCTCCTTCTCCCAACTTAAAAAAAAACAAAAACAAAAACAAAACGACGAGGTTAGACATCGATGGATCATTAAGTAGCAAAACTAATGACTTTCAAGTCTTCTTGGTTGCAACTATAGATGTTCCAAATTAGAAGCGGGTAACACAGCAAAGAATATGATAGAAAAAGCTAAACTTCGTAACTAGGAAATGCAAAACTCTCACAAAAACTTTACAAACTACATCGCGGTCTGTCTTAACCAAACCCCTCTTACCACCGGGGAAAAAGAAAAAGGATAAAACAGTAACAAGAACCTAATTTTTTAGAAGGCTGTGGGAAAAGCACCCTTGTTGCGTTTCTGTAAGGACTTGCAAAATGCGGAGAAAGCCCCTTTCAGTTCATCGGGGAGAGGAAATTGGAGAGGAAGTACCATTGAAGGACGAATCTCACGGCGCTTGCTTTTCATCCTTGCAGAGAACGGATGTGCCAGAGCTGGCTGCTGCTTATTAAGGCCTTCGATGATAAACGAGAATGCCCCAAAGGTAAGGCAGCTCTGCAGAAGAGCCTGGGGTGCACCTGCAAGCAACGTCGAAGAACATATTCCATTAACATACTTGCATGTACAAGAACTTGCTAAATATTGTGTTTCCTTGAAAAGTAAGATGTCCGTGAATTCGAGTTGAAAAGATTTATGGATGCATACAACCATGAAAATGAGCAGTTATGCATAACCAATACAAATATGATTGCATGGGAAGAAAAACAGAATTCACGAGGGAATACGAATAAGGTACTCGTTTCCTATTTTTATACATGTTCTAATGAATGCACGAACAACGATGATGTTTTCTAGCAAAAAGTCGAAGAGGGTACCCACCCGGAAAACTAAGAGCAAGACCAGTGCAACATCCAGCTACTCCGGCATTAATAACTGAATAGAAAGAAAGAGTAATCAATATTTTCAAACACATAAAATGTTAAGGCACCAATTGACCAATCCCACGGTCAAAAATACAGTACCATCATCCTTCCCTCGAATCCTCTTCAAAATGCAAACCACCAAACTATGAACTCCAGACAAAACCGCAAATGTCTAAAAAGGGCAAAAATGTTCAAAGGAATCTCAATATCAAATATTTAAGGAGTTCAACTCCACACTTTAATCAAAACACTTTAAACAATGATGAAAAATGGGATTCTTCTTCATACCTTGGCAGAGGATCCTGCTTCTGAAAAGGATCCTTTAAAACCCTTTTTCTTTACAAGCCCCGCACCTGAAACACGTCCATGTTAAGTCCCTTAGAAGCTGAATTTCTCTGTATTAGTGTATTTATTTTGCTGGAATATATCAATCTCTGAGTTAATACGCAGCGGAATACCACGCATCATCTAAAAGCAAGCTCAAGTTGCTCGCACGGTATTGTCGTAAAAATTAAACTCATGACAACTACAAAAACAACAAATCATGTTCAAAAACTAATCCTTTAACTACTACCATCTCTATTCACACAATTGACAGCATTACGAAGTTCAAACCCAAAATCGAAATTCAAAACCAAAATATCAAATTTACCAAGACCTTAAGCATAATAGTGAACTAATCGCCTTCCACCTTGATACAAACATTAAATTAAACAAGAATTATCTACCAAAAAGTACCAAAAAATAAGGTACATTAAGCAAAAACTAGCAAATTATATCAACTTTCTAAAAATCCACAACACAAGTTCACAAACAAAGAGAAGAGAAAAATCCTTAGCATCATGAATAGAGCAACATAAACTAAAAATCACCACCAAAAAACAAAAAAAGAGTTTAAATTTCAACCAACCAAACCACTTAAGATGAGCGCGAATTTCCATTTTCCTCCGACAACAAGCCTTATCCAAAAAAAAGCACCAAAATTTAAGGTACATTAAGCCAACATAAAGAAAGATTAACTCAACCTCCCAATAATCCACAGCGAAATTTCACAATAACAGAAGAGAACGAAGGAAATTTTTTTTTTTTTTTTTCCCTTCATTTCTTCATTTCTTCAACAACATAGTATCATTTTCCTCCAACAAAAACAACAAAGATTAATCCAGAAAAAAAAAAACACCAAAATTTAAGCTAAATTAAACAAAAATCAAGGAATCATTTCAGCTGCCTGGCAATCCAAACACAATTCCACGAAATTAAAAAGAAAGGAAAAAAAAAAAACCTTAATTGCATCGAAACGAAACAGTTAAGAATCAACATATGTATAGAGAGAGAGGGAGAGGGAGAGGGAGAGGGAGGGGAAAAACCGTAGCCGAAGACGGAGCCCATGAAGGCACCGGCGGCGGAGTCACCGGCGAATCTGAGGAGGCAGACGGCGGGGCCGGAGGGAACGAAGGCATTGGGAGGGGGTTTGTCGGAGGAAGGGATAGGGTTGGGAGAGGCGTCGAAGTCGGTGTCGGAGTCCGGAATCGGAGAATCGGAGGTGGCCGCCATGGCTGGTCAGATAGGCGTTTTCTATCTTTCTTTTCTACCTCCTTAGGAGAGTGCCAAAAAAATTAAAAAAAAAAAAAAAAAAAAAATCAAACAAACAATCCAGAAATCAGAGACACGGACCACGTTGCTTTCTCTGCTCTCTGTAAATCGTTTACTTTATATATATATATATATATATATATATATATATATATTGTTTTTGGAGCTTGCGTCAGCAAACGACGCCGTTTACGTGGGATATGCTGAATATCCTTTATCAATCGCTATCCAACATTCTAGCCAAAAATAAATAAATAAATTATCTTTATGGTAAATAATCTTTTTATGAAGTTGTAATTTGGTTCATATCTTTTTTATTTATTTGTGAAAAACTCTTTAAAATTTTCAAAATGGTGCAAAATAAGACATTTTACTAATTAAGATTAAAAACTTAACACAAAATATCACATAGATAATACATAATTTATTATTTTAAGAACAATTGAGAAGAAAAATTTATATAATTTAACTTACATGTGTTATACAAAATGACTTGTTTCATCTCAATTTTAACTTCTTGACAATACCAAAAGAGCAGATTGCATGTGGGATGCAGTATTCATCCTAGGTCGTCCAAAACAGCACCCATAAATTGTCGTTTTATTTCCCGGTTCAACTTTAAGGGGGTGTTTGGTTGATTAGTTTGAATTGAAATATTTTAGTTGTAATAGTAAATTTTTTTGAATTTTCAAAAAAGACAAAAAGTTTTTTGGGAAAAAGACAAAAACTTTTTAAGAAAAAGACAAAAAAAGTACAGTTTAAGTTGAAATGAAATAACGAGGCAAACACCCCAAAAGTCCCCTTTTTAAAAATCATTTGCAAGTTCTAGGCCATTAGACAAAGTGGTTGAGTGGTATAAAATATAATACCAAACCTTCTTCTTGCAAGCACGTTCGAGTTCATGCTTTTAAATTTTCTTTTTCCCTTTTTTTCTTCCTTTTTTTTTTTTTTCTTTCTTTTAAACACTATATTGCAGTTCTTTTTTCTTCTCCCCACACCCGTTCCTTTTTCTCCTGTTCGAAAAGTAAAGTTTTTCAAAATATAAAAATTATTTCAATTTTAGTTTGGTTTGTTTGCCTTCTATCT
>CM046381.1:13091092-13102022 GCA_025413485.1 Ficus microcarpa
AGAGTTATATCTTTTTATTTCATTTTTTTTTTGTTTAATTTACTATTGAGACCAGTTAGATTCTGATTTCATCCTTTTTTTTTTTAATTTTATTTTAAATATATCTCTTTTACTCCACGCCATTTTTTAAAAAGAAAACGTAAATAACTAAACAAATAATATTACTGAAATCGACAAGAGAAATAGTTAAATTAATTGAGTTACTCTATATATTTATTTATTTATTTATTTTTTAAGGGAGATTGAATATGAAATTAGTAAATTAAAACTGAGGTTCAACAAAGCTTATATTAACATATTCGATTATGCAACACCTTTTCCTTTAATTAATCCACTCACATTCGTAGATTTTATAATCCGATTTCACAGTGTCTGTGTGTGATTTTTTTTTTTTTTTTTTTAATTTTCCGGAGAAGTTAGTTCTTGAACGAAAAACATATAATTTCATAAATATACGGCGAACCAAAACTTAAAAACCAGAAATAATAAAAACGATAAAAATCATGTGCTCATATCTATTTCATTTCAAAACACGATCACAACTTTATTCCATTCATAAAGTACTACTAACATACATAAATATAACGACATATATATATATATATGTGTGTGTCTCTCACACACACACGCATACATTTATATATATATATGTGTGTGTACAAATTAATGAAACGACGATAAACATGTTATGATCATGATGTTGATGGTGTGGATCATCACTTTGTGGCGGCGCGTGAAAGGATGATAAAAACCGCCAGCAAAACAAGCGGGAATATAAGGAGGGTTAAAGCAGAAGGTGGATGAACTGGTCCCATTGCTGGCGGAACAAACGTCACGACCATGGCAACCACCAGCATCATGACGATAGACCATACGCCCCAAACAATGTTGATTTGTCCCTCCATGTCTCTATAAATATGATCTTCGCAACCACGAACAAATATAAAGAGAGAATGTAAATATATGTATGTGTGTGTATATATATATATATATATATATGTATATATATGGGAGTGTAAGTGGGATTTTGTTTTGGCGCTCGTACATGTATATATATCTTTTGCATGGTGACTGTTGGCAAGTGTTACGACGGTTGGCCAACCGGTGCATGGTGTAAAAGGTTTCCATTTATATGCTTACGACTCTAATCAGAAAAGGAAAAGAAGATGAGAAAGCAACCTTATAATACGACACGACGTTTCTGGTAAAGGTGCGACTGGTTGACACCATGGTATCGTTTCATTTTGTTACTGTTATGACCGACCAATATTATCCTATATAAAATTAAAAAAAAAATTATAAGAAAAGATAATATATAACAAACGACAATGATATCTCAAAAAAAAAAAAAAACGACAATGACATGAAATTATACGACGTGACCTTTGGCTAAACGACGTAGAGTTTGCCACCGGTTTAGAGAATAGTGGCACCAAAGACAGAAATTTTCATTATTGGATTAGAAGATGGCAACATTATACAAACGGCCATAGTTGTTTTTTTGTTTTTATTTTTGTTTTTGTTTTTTAGAATACAAACGGCAATAGTTTGAAATTTTGTTTCTTCAAAAAAAAAAAAAAAAAAAAAAGAAGAAGGAAATTTTATGAGATTTCATTTGTTATCTACTTCTCCCTCTTTGCATTTGTTGCAGGGTGTATCAACGGAAAAGAAATTGCACGTGTCGAATGGATCAGAGAAGGTAGAGTACCTATACAAACCATTAGGGCTAAAATTGATTACTGTTTCTATACAGTTCGAACGATCTATGGGGTTATGGTCACATGTTTTCTTCTTTTCCAACATATACGCATGTGTTTTCTTTATCAAACAATTAAAAATAAATAATCCATGGGCGATTACTTGTTATATGTTTATATTCCTGTTAATAATTTGGGATAAAAAAGGTTGCTTTAATGGTATGATTTTAGTCTATTTAAGTATTCGATTTTATCTAATTGTCATGATTTTTTATATTTGTTTAGTTTATTTATCTACGTTGTTATTATTATATTATAATTAAACTAAATTGGTGATCGTCTCACTATTATCATAAGTGATCTTGCCTGAGAGTATTATAAGTAATTTACTCTATCTCTCTCTTCAAAATTATTTATTATTATTATATGTATATTTTTGTTGAAGCTTCAAGCATGAAGCCTTTTTACATAAGTAAAGCAAATTGGATATTTTAAAAAATGAACATATTGATTAAAGCTTGCATGAGAGGGGGAAAAAAAAAGAAAGAAAGAAAAAGTAAAACTTTAGGCGTGTTGATATATGTAGTGTTAACACATATGTATGTATATGTATGCTTCTATGTTATATTGTATAATGGCATATAAATTTGTTATATCATATGTCAACCTTTAAAGTTCATAGTTAAAAAAAAAAAAAAAAAGCAAATATAAATGGACTAAGGGCCTCGTCACTTTTTCAAAATGCTACTATGATTTTATTAATGTGAAAAGTGCCTGAATGATATAAATTTAAAAAGTATTACATTAATACAGAATTGAATTGAAATAGATTAAAATTTATATCATATTGATTAATATGGAAATTATGTATCTTGTTAGTTAATATATGAAAAAAAAAATTATTATGGTAACTTTCTCCTTATTTTTAATTCCTCTTAGAGGACCGATTGATTGATGTTGGGACCACCACTAATTTCGTTTCAGACCCTCAAATGAATCGTACAGTACCCAAATTTTGATAGATTTGGACTCGTACGGTGCTCAAACGACTCACCTAATTCATTCGATTTCGATTAGAATTTTAGTTGAAAACATATCAAAAATAAAGTTTGTTAAGTAAGTGCAACCCTGTGGTTTGTTTTCATTTATTTTTAATAGAAATGCAAACAGAATGGATTTAGATTTTAGAAGACTAAGTTTGCATTTGGTACATTGGTTTGAAATGAAAATTTTATATCGAAATTGATTAGCTTTTCAAAAACAAATTACAATTTTGTTAGCTTTTAAGATAAAGATAAAAATGCAAATGAAAATTTTAGGTTTAGACTTGAGAGTCAAATAAACCCTAAGGGTTTGTTTGGTTCATATTTTTGCTTTTGCCAAAAAATTTGGGTCTAGATTGATCCCTGAACTTTTGACTTTGTGTAACTTTGGTCAATGAATTTTTTTCATGAGTGAAATACCCATAAACTATTAAAACGTTGCTATAATAGTCTTTTGTATTTATTTTTGGACCGAATCTATTAGTTAGCATTATTTTTGACCAAAATATTAATAAATTTCGCTTAAAAATTAATAGAAATGAATATTATAATAATATTTTAATTGTTTTAGGAGCATTCCATGTTCTTCTTTTAGGAATTGGAAAGATGATAAATTATTAAAAATGTTGTTACCGTAGTCATTTTTGTTAATTTTTAGATGAAATCTGTAGTTATCATAACTTTTTGACTAAATTACCAACAAATTTCATTCAAAAATTAACGAAAATGATTATTATAGTAACATTTTAAAAGTTAAGAGCATTCCAGCTACGAAAAAAGTTTAGAGACCAAAGTTACACAAAATTAAAAGTTTAGAAATTAAATGAGCAATTTACTCTGAAAATTTTTCTTGTTTTAAAATTAAAAGTCAATTAAAAAGGAAAAAGGGTATTTGCATGCCAATTTTTTGTGAATGGGTTTCTTAAGGAAACCAAACATAAATTTTAACTATTTTAATTTAAACAATTAAGATTGAACTTGAAATGCATGAGTTATTGTTCTCTCTCTTAAGTTAAAATTGCTATTGTATACAATAGGACTGTTTTGCTAATATAAAAGATAATAAGGTCTCATAACAATCATGATAATAAAGTTATAGGATTAAAAAAATCATATCAAATTTTAGTAACGAATAAAATTAAGTCTAAGTAATTAAATTGAGCAAGTAATGTTCATTTAGATCATGTCGTTTCATGTATAGGATCTGTGCATGAAATTTGATAATATCAAAATAAGTGACCCCGAAATTAAATTTCTACTTTCTTAATAACGAGCAAAATACTCCCCTTTTGAAAAATAAGATAAAAGCAAAATATAAGATATAGCTTACGATTGGTTTATAAGATAGAGATGAAATTTTTAAATTGAAATTTATTAGCTTTTCAAAATCTAATTATAAATTTTATTGAACTTTAAAAAAAAGATAAAAATTTAGATGAAAAAATACAATTAAATTAAATACTAAATAAAGTCATAACAAATGAATAATCCAATATTCGATCCATTTTAATAGTTTGGATGTAAGGCTTTATTATTTATTTATTTATTTTTTCCTGAGGGATATAAATAAGGTATTACAGTTACGAGTTCTTTTTTTTTTTTTTAATTTAAATTTTTATCTCATTAATTTAATATATTTTTATTAATATTAGAGCGCGATAATTTATAATATTTTTTAAAGTTTTTGTACGTGTAATTATATTAGGGCAAGAAACTAGACTTTTTGCCAAAAAAAGTCGGCGGAACAAATCAAATTATCAACTCAAAATCTGATTAGGGTTCACAACCAAGTTTATAAATTGATTACGGGGCTCTATTTTTTCTCGCAAAACAAACACGAAAGGAAGCAAAGCAAAAACGCAGCGAAGACGAAAAGGATACGATTACTGAGTTTCTCTTTTCGGTCTCTCGCAACTCGACAGGTCAGTTTTATGGTTTTGGAATTTTAATTTTTTTTAATATTATTTTGGTCAAATCTAGGGTTTCTGGATTGTATTGTTCTTGTTATATTGACATATATATATATATATATATATATATGATCATTCGGGTTTCTTGGGTGATTATGATACATTAATAATGGAGTCTTGTGCGTTTTCCTTTTGGTTTTCTATTCGATTCGATTCGATTCGAGGAATTGTGTTTGTTGATCCAATCACCTTATAAATTTCTTCCTTTAGTTTTTATTAAATTGGATTTGGAGGGATTCATTCTAGGTCTTCGAGAAATTAGGATTTTTTTAACCCTGATTTTCAAATAAATTGAGGGATTTCGTTCTTGAAATTCAAGAACCTAATGCCAATCGTTCTGTTCTGGATTTCGCGTCTTTTCATAATATATGCAGACAGTGCCCTTTGTAGTATTTATGGTATATATATATATATATATATATATTTTTTTTTTCTCTCTTTTCTGTGTTGGAATGAAATATTCTCATATGCAAGGTAAATTTTTTTCAGCCCGTATGCATAGTACATATATGTTATTCATGTTGTGTTATTATTATTATCGTTTTTTATGATATTCCTTGTCCTGAAGCAGCAAATTAAGCCATGGCCGACGCAACGAACACTCCAAAAGAGAATGATGGAGATTCCATTGATTTTGCCCAATTATATGAAAAGCATGAAGTGCCAACTCATCGTCGAAAGCCAAACCGTGCTAACCTGTTGAAATATGCTTGGCAAATCTACGAGTCAGAGGTATTAAATATGTTCTCCTCATTCATTTTTCGGAATATAATTTACAGTTCAATCTGCTAATTGCAGTTTTCTAACCCTTTTCCCCCCTCATTTCTATGATCAGGGTTTTTATGTTGAGGAGAACTTGGACTTGGGCGTCTGTCTAAAGTCTGGTCAGATTCATCCAAGCACCGAGGGCGACATGGATGAAGAAATACTTGCGACATATTTTGCAGTGGAAGAGTACAACAAAAAAGAGGTTTTGATCCTTTACCTTTTATTTTTATTTTTTGGGTTGATCACTAGCAAAAAAAGAATCATGCATAATCGGCTTCTCAACGATTGTTTAGTAATGTCTGTGTTTGATGCATCATTTTGATTGTCTCAGGGGAAGGATCTCATCATTGTGCGGCTTGTGAGATCGAATTGGCAACGTGTGGCCGGACAGACTTATTTCTTGACACTGGAGGCGAGTGATGGAAGCTTGTATGAGGCAAAAGTTTGCCATAGCATGCATGACAAATTTGAGTTGTTGTTGTTTAGGCCTGCCAAGTACAATCCAGGTACTGAGAGCCGTTCTTTCCCTGATGAGTTCCCGCCGAATTGTTTACTTGTATGGTAGGTAAAGAAAAGGCAGCTGTTTGTTGATGTTTCTGACTTCGGAATGCCATGTTCTACGTTTTACATTAGGCGAAGTTTACTAAAACCAAGTGAATGGAAGCATCTATGGACTCGTGTTTCTGACTTCGGAACACTATGTTCTATTTTTTACATTAGGCTTAGTTTACTTCTAGTAAGTGGATAGAAGGAGAACCATCTATGGCCTCATGTTTCTGACTTCGGAACGTTATATTCTATGATTTACCTTAGGCTAAGTTTTACTTCTACTAAGTAAATAGAATCTTCTGTGACTCATGTTTTTGACTTCAGAAATGCCATGTTCTTCTGTTTTCAAAGAAAGCGTGCTATAAATATATATATATATATATATATATATATTTATTTATTAAAACTATAGATTTTAACAACATACAGAGCAACTTTCTCTTCTGAAAAGATAAATGCTAAAGGTTTATATATATATATATATATAATGCATATATATATGTGTATGCATGTATATAAGTAAGAAATGCTAAAGTTACTTATTTGGCTAATTCTGTTTTTTCCCCCACTCTCTCTTTCTTCTCTTGCCGTCATATTTCATCCCATTTGCTTATAAAATAACATATAATTTTGCCTTCATCTTACTACTCACTTTTCTTTACAGTTTGATAATTAAGTAAATTATTTTTCTTCCTCTTTATTCATCGTTGCACACACACACGGTCTATATGCCTTTCTTTTTTGCCTTTTTTTGGTTAAAACCATCTGTCAATATTTCTCAGTTTGCTTATATTATCAAATCGTTATGCAATATTTCTATAAATATTTTGTTCCCGATATCTATATACATATTTCTTAAAGGCTTGCAGTATCAAATTGTTTTGCAGTATTTTCATCAACATTTGTGTTTTTTTATTAATCATGCATGTCCTTTGTTAAATCTTAAGAGAATAGTCAGTTAATTATTTTAGTAAAGACGGGCACTATATATGTACTTATGAATATATATTCATTTTTCAAACTTTTTTTTTTTTTGAATTTGTGGATTCGAACTCTTTCACCTTTTGGTGGATTTAGATGTGATATTACCTCTAGGCTATACCTTCTACACTCCGTCGGCATTGAACATTTGATGAATATCGAAATTTAATATGGAATTCTAATTTGCCTCTTTTACTATCATTTATCTCCCGCGGGGGGGGGGGGGGGTACGTAACATCGTACGACTTCCCCCTTTTTTTTTTCTTTTCGATTTATCAATGAATTATTTTCATCTATGTCTGATGAATTTTAGGATTAGAGTAAATTATATTGACACCCCCTCTATTTTTCAAAAATTACAGAGACACCCCTTTAACCAAAGCTAATAACATCAACACTCCTTATTCTTAACATGTTTGAAATGACTAAAATACCCAACAAATTCTTGTCACTAACTGCCCAATTCTTTAAAGGAAAATAAAAAAAAAAAAAAAATCCAGCAGCGATATCAAGAATAACCACACCCCCTCCCACCCCCAACCATGCCTCTCCTCGACGGATCTGGGATTTGCCGTGTCGTGGCGGCATTGCTGAGTTCGTCGGAGCCACCTTTACTCGATCTCTAGTTTGAAATGCCCAAAATTATTGCTCTTCCTTTAAGATGTCCTTCGTCGTGATCTCGTTGCCCACGGCCTCCTACAACCCAATTTTTGTCGCCCACAACCCCCCATTGCCGGATCTCCTTAGCAAGCTTGCTATGCACCCATCCCTTTGTTGTGCAAACCTATCTCCGCCGGCTCTTCCCCACGCGAACCAGCTTCCAATGTGGCCTCCCAGTTCGAACCAACGGATGTCGCCCTTTCCCGGCGTGATCCAACCTCTATCGGCTTGCCCCCTTACCGTTTAGTCACCGTCGTCCCTTACCCGTTGCCGTTTATAGAATTTCTGGTCACTGATTTGGTGCCTTTTTTTTTTTTTTTTACCCTTTGTTTGGATGACATGTCTAATTTCGAAAAGTGTATTTGTCTTAACTTTTTCCATCATTTTCTCACTTTGAAAAAAAAAAAACTCATTTTCAAACTTGTTTTGTACAGTATCAATTTGGAAAAAGAAAAGTAATTTTTTTTTTGAAATATTCTCAATACCATTTATTCTTATTCTAAACAACTTTTTGTCTTCAAAAAGAAAATTTTTTACTTATCCGAGGGTCCTCTCATTCTCAAAATGAAATAACTTCTCATTTCAAACAAGAAAAATTTCTTACCGAAAATGGACATGTGATCCAAACTGAGCCTACATTTGTCAGATTTTTTTTCTTTGGCAGATGGGTTTTCATTTTTTTTTTTTCCTTTTGAAAATGGGTCTTTCTCTTTCAGATCTTTATTTTTTTATTTTATATTTTGAAAGAGAAATTTAGGAAGTTGTGAAGGAAAAAAAAAAAAGTTATGTAAATCTTGTAAAATTGAGTTATTGTGGCGTTAGTTATAAACTGGAGAGTTACTTGTTAATTTAAATTCAATTTACTAATTTTTTTGAAGTTAAAATGGAGTATTGAGTGGAAAAAATGTCGTTCTATTTTATTATTAGAATGAAAAATATAAAAACAATAGATACTTCATTTAAAAACAAAAATTTTTCTTGCTTATAAAAAGAAAAAGAATACAACAACTCTTAATTATTTAAGTCTTTTATCATATCTCTATATTTTCAAATGGTATAAGAGCATATTATCCCATAATTTTTTTTATTTTTATTATTATTATTTTTTTTTGTGGATAAGAACACGAATGGATATATTTTTTTATTATCTCACAAATGTGTTTTTGAAGTTGGAAAAAGCAACGAAATCTTTATATAAAAAACGGACTTTGACGGGGGAAAAAAAACAAAGAAAAAAAAAACACCTTTTTCTCTTCATTAGAATGTAAATTATGATCATTTAAAAACATGTAAATCATATGTGGTCATAAACGTGTAAAAGTCAATTCATTCTGGTGCCAAATAAGGTAAAAATATGGTTTCATAATTCTAAGATAGCTCAAGATATTTATGAGGTAAGAAAGGGTATTTTTGGTATTTAATGTATATTTAATGGTCAAATTCACTGTCAATCTAATGGTCAACTAACATAAGAGGTGTCTTTGTAATTTTCTTTAAAAGTTAGGGGGTGTTGATGTTATTTGCTTCGGTTAAGGGGGTGTCTTTGTAATTTCAGGAAAATACATGGGGTGTCAGTGTAACTTACTCTTTGGATTATTTAAACTTTGTTACTAAAATTTTTAGGCACTCACTTTTTTCCTAAATTTTAAATTTGCCCCACTAACTTATTTACTAAAATTCTAGTTAAAAACGACTAGAAAAAAAAGAAAATTAGTCTATTCTGTTACGATATCTGTTCTAAAGAAATATAAAAAGATCACACGAATGCACATAGCTGCCTTTTCCTATCTCTTTTTTTTTTCTTTTTTTCTTTTTGGAATTTTTAAAGGATGGGTGAAACTAATTTAAATTTCAGGGGATAAAGTGAAAGTTTTTAAAGTTTAGAGGGTAAAGTGAGAACAACCTGAAATTTAAGAGTACAGATGAGAATAATCCCTTCTTTATTTCCACATTTTACAAAAACAATGCATAAATACTCCAGCTTCTGTAACTCAGATGAAGTGTCTTGTGATTGGGTTAGTAAAATGATGTTTTGTTACTAATTATCGAGTAAAAATAATAATAAACAAAAAGAACAATACTAAATGACACCAGTGTGTTTAACACCCAACATGAAATCTAAAAATGAGACTATTCTTTATTAAATGTGATGTTCAACACCACCGAATTTTAAAGCATTAAAAATAAAAAAATAAAAAAAGAATGATTTTTCTCATGCATGAATTGACTCCACACAGAACGGAAAAATTATCGAGTCTTCTTTACGCCAATGCATGACAGAACCAGACCCTTGAGATTCATCACCAAGAAGCGTACTACGCGGAGGAGGGAGAGAGCGATGTTGTACTTGTCAATTGGCGTCGACATCGTTGAGCAACACAGTGACGTTGGGGAATTGGGCATTACTCATGTAAGTCCGAGTCTCGACACGATAAATTTGTTGGAGTGACACTACTAGAAAATTGAATTAGCAAATTAACTCTTTTTTTATTTTTTACATTGAGCGTCTTATAAGGCACTCATTGTGAATTCAATGTGACGCCCCCTTACTACGTAGGGCCGTCACTCCTTACTTACTTACTTACTTGAAAATTCGGGGATATTTTTTTTTGACTTTCTTAAAACTCCTATCTTTTTTTTTTTTTTTTTTTTTTTGAAACTTACTTATAAAACATTTGTCTTTAGTAATACTTCATTACTACTCAAGTAAACGATTACTTAAGGTATTTAGTTCCAAAATACCATAAACCATAATTTGTCTTTATCGTACATGCTTCTATACAAAAACTTCTTTACATCAAAAGATTTGCGGAAACAATGCGTAGTGGTATCCATACCGCCCTTGTCTGCCGCCACATCGCTCCAACAATGCCCAGCATTAAACTGCGGGTTTCTTACCTACAGTATGAAATATAACTGAATGAGCTTTCGCCCAGTAAGCACAAACATAATCTCACAAAACATTTAAACATCATAAAAACATTCATCATCATATGCATATGCATGAACCAATTATGTTCCATTTATACATTTCTTTTTAACATTCTTACCTTTCTTATGGGCCCCTTAGTGTACGTACCCTTAATAATATAGCGCGCCGCTGAGTACAGTTAGATGGGGGTTGCAAGTCCCTACTGCACCAGGAAACACAGTGACTCCACTCTCTTACATCAGCGCGAGGGGAATCCATATCTTGTATATAAAAATCCTCCACCTTGGGGAGGTTGGTACGACACTTTACTAGTGACTTCTTACCATGTTA
>CM046381.1:13102122-13131024 GCA_025413485.1 Ficus microcarpa
TCAAAAGAAGGAATCAATAACTTTTTAAGTTACAAAGAGATGCACAAGATCTCGCTTGGAATCGCTCATGGAATTGAGTATCTTCATCGAGGATGTGACATGAGAATTTTGCATTTTGATATCAAGCCTCACAACATTCTTTTGGATGAGAATTTCATTCCAAAGATTACTGATTTTGGTCTAGCAAGGTTCAGTTCGCTGGATAACAGTGTAATGTCTTTAACTGCAGCAAGAGGAACCATTGGATATATAGCCCCAGAATTGTTTTACAGGAATCTCGGAGGAGTCTCGAATAGAGCTGATGTCTATAGTTTTGGAATGTTGTTGATGGAAATGGCAAATAAGAGAAAAAATTTGAACCCACATGCCGAGAACTCAAGCCAAATTTACTTTCCATTATGGATATATGATCAATACAGAAAGGGAAAAGAAATGGAAGTAGAAGATGCCACGGAGGAGGAATCGAAAACGGTAAAGAAGATGATCATAGTAGCATTGTGGTGCATACAATTGAAGCCTTGTGATCGCCCTTCGATGAACGAAGTCATAGAAATGCTTGAAGGGGAAGTTGAATCCCTACAATTGCCTCCAAAGCCTTACCTATTTCCGCAAGAGCAAGAACACGATGAGAAGCATGGCGATGAGGCTGCTGGGGAGGCATCAACACTATCAGAAGAGGACTCTCAAGAATCGAGTTTGATCTCAAGTGCTCGTTAAGATCTCATATCTGTTACAGCAATAATAGTCCTGATCTGTATTTTCAGTAATAGAATTGATAATAATCCTCTTTATCTTTAATTTCCTTTGTCAATGTTTATCATGTTTTTCAAAATTTTGAATTTTACAGTATGCAATCCCGTCTTCCATATTACCTGCTACCTACTTCTTGAGTAAATGTCTATTTTGGGAAGAGAATTCTTAGAATATTGGCTCTTAACTTTATGCGTAATACATAGCAATCTCTGCCTTACAATTTGGAAAACTTTTGCAAATAAATAGGGAGTACTAGATCATAGAGGAGCTAGAAAAACATATATTTAGCCCAGCAGTTCGAATTTTCCACCCCGATGTTCAAAAAAAATATATATATATATATATATTTCAAGTAATTACAATTTTTTTAAGGACACGAGCAAATTAAATCGTCAAAGTAATGGTTGAAGAACCGATTTTGCTTCGATGAATTCAATTTATGGCTTCGTGGACATTACCAAAAGACTAGCTTGTTCAAAATTTTCAAATTTCCTTTGAGTTAATGGAGCTTTTGCTCAAAACGACTAGTCCAAAAATCATCCCAGGCTCTTTTTTTTTTTTTTTTTTTTAAATCATGTATTGAACCTTATAATTAGTGTCCTAGAGATGTGAAGAAAGATACATATATGTGCATATATTTTTAGAATTGACTTAACTTATTGAAGAATTCTATGTCTTTTCTAACAATAGGACATTTAATGTAACGCTATAAAATACTTGGTGGAAGACCCGTAGCCTAACTTGAAAGGTGCCTAGCAATTTTTGTGAAGACTGTTAGTATTGACTTGGAAATTAACATATAAATGTGGGCCAATCTCTTGGGGACCATGGAAAATTATTTAGATGATAAATATAAGACGACTTATGGTAAACACTTTGAATTTTAGGTGAGGGACATGACAGAAATCAAAAATCAAATATGAAAAGGATAATTTGTCGCAGCTTCCATGAAGCTACCTATATTCCAGAAATAGATGAGAGATTGTAACGACCTGACTTTTTGAACTATTAACTAATTTACTAATTTTTAATTCATTTAGTCTTAAAATTTATTTATGTTAGGTTCCAAAAATACATATAAATTTTTTTCCTTTCATATAGATTATAATTGTACTTAAAGAGTTTAATAAACTAAAATTTTTAACTGAGAAAATTGAAAATCTCTAGATAATAAATATCTTATCCATGTTCGTACTTAGATAATATTTAAAAAGTTATAATGTCATATGAGTTAAAAGAAAAGACTCTAAAGTCTTTTTCTTGTAAGTACTCCTACTAGTTTAGTAATATCAAAATATTGAAAACAAATTAATAAATATAGTCGATATGAAATAATTTAAGAATTCTAAATGCAGAAATTAAATTCGTGGTGGTATCCCACTTCCTTCCTTCATCGCCTCTGTACAACTTCACCAGTCTAGAAAACATATAAGTGACGGACTGCTTATCCACGTTATCGACAACACAAACACAAACGTATGAGCTTTCGCTCAACAAGTATAAACAATATCTCACAAAACATTTTCATAAAATCATATTATCACACGTAACATCATGAATGTTCAAAAATGTATATAATTTATGTGTGTTCAATGATGCTTCATTATACACATGTCTTATCTACTTAAGAACCCCTATGTCATACCCATATGCACATAACCAATGGGAGCATGGGGGAGTGACCCTCTAATAATCTTCAAGGTCATAACTTATAACTTTCGTTTTTATCATATCATTTCCTTAATTGGAGGTTAGTACTACACTTAATCTTATTTTTCGTTAGTTTCATTCTTATTAATTGTGATAAGTGTATTTTACATGTCATTATGCATCTATCATCATGACATTAATATCTGTGAGGCATGTCGATCATGTTAGTGTAAGTGAAATTATGCATGTCAAATGCTTAATCAAAGTAATACATGTAACTCATATACTCTTCACATCATCAAAGCAAATCATAGCAAACATACAACATCAACAAAAAAAAACATTTTGTTCTATGTTGTATGTGAAGTTTATACTTACTTGTTTTATATGCTTAAACTTCCAAAGTTGTATCTCCTACTACGCAAGTTTGAGAAATTGTCCTGATTTAACAACATCTCATTATTAGATAGAATCATAGTTATATAACTTTATTCATTTATTTATTTATTTTATAAATTAAAGCGAGTTTAATTTACTTAAATCATAATTAACCTTAATAATTAATTCAAATTAATTATTAAGTGTTAAATAAATCTCTACTAATTATTATTTAATGAATTTAATTTAATTTAATTTAATTGATTAATTAATCAATTGATTAATTAACTAATTAATTAGGTAGTAATTAATTATTACCTTATTTAATTGAGTAATTATAATTAAATTACATAATTTTAATTGTCTAATTAATAATTGTATCGTTAATAATTTAATTATGTTACTTAAATATTCTTTTTCATATAATAATTATCAATTATTAATTCTCATATTATAATTAATAAGTTGATTTGATTAATCTTTAATTAATCATCAATAGTTATATTAACAATTATATCAATTATTAATGATCAATTAATCTTTAATTAATCGTGCATTATAATTATGTAGTTACTCAATATAATAATCTTATTTACATAGCTTTATCACTTATTAACTATTATAATTAATTAATTAATTACTTTATTAATTACTAATTAACTTGCTTAGCATAATTACATTTTATTATGTATTTATTAGTTTGTTTATTTATTTATTCCTTAATTAATTAATCAATCAATGTGATAAGAAGTCACCTAAGTATATACCTTCCATATAATATTGGGCGTGTAGGGTCCAATCCCATTGGTTATGATTATTTAGTTAGGCTAAGATAGTCTGTTGGTATATGCCCAGTAATCCTCTAGTATACTATATCTTAATCCATTTAGAACTTGTGATTCAACTTTATAAAGCTAGGATTTTTACATTTTTTGATCATATAATTAATGCCAACTCATTTCACAAATAAATATATTCATATGTTATGACTTACCCTTATATCACGTTCTAATGTTTAATCATTTTATCGATATGAGATTTCAAATTTTAAGATTTATTTAAATTTGAGTATAATCCCATTTTGGACACTTAATGACTTGTTAGAAAGCTTGAAGTATTCAGTTTCAATTTTATAATTTGTTTTTCCATGATTTTAGCGTTTCAAAACATTAGTATGGATGTTTTCCTAAGTGTCTTATACTAAAATCTTAGTTTACCAGATTATATTACATTATTATGTGATTTATAAAAATTTATGTACATATCCGTTTTAAACGCATGATAACTCAATTCGAAGCTTCATATCTCTATTTATAGTCATCTAGTTATTTCTTTAGTGTTTAAGTGTTTCATATCGGAAACTTAGGTTTTATTACTATTGGTCCCACATATGTACCATATGTCCAGATTTATAGAGAAATTTAGAAAAATCATAACAATGTACTTACAAATCCAAATAAAGCAAACAATATGTCATTGGAGCTTACAGTGTCTAGTTCATACTAAGAAATATTTTTGTAAGATATTGTGGTTTACTAACCTAAAATATACGAAACCCGTGGCTATTATAGGATTCTAGCAAAAACTCTCGGTTTGTAATCCAAATTTGTAAAATTCACCAAAAACTGTATATTTATCCATTTGAGGTGCATGATACCTTGTTGGAAAGCTTGAAGAATGTAGTTTTTAGATATAAAACTTATGACCCAAATTTTGAGACTAAAGGGTTCAGAGTACATAAAACCCGTGGCTAGACTGTATTGTAGAGGTTCCCTTTCTCTCTAGTTTTAAATCACAAATTCAAATGCACATAACTTTAAACATACAAAAGAAAACTAACTGATTCCAAAGCCTAATATGAATCTCATCTCTATAGAATCTTATCATATACTTTATTTTTTATACCAAAGTTTCTAATACATGCCATATTACCACAACTCGACAAGCTCTAACAAAGTTCATAAATCTTATAAAAATGCTCTGTGGATCCGTTAAGATATGGGACCTCTAAAGTTCTTCTCAAAATATTTTTCTAGGTAAGAAAAAGTCTAACATTAAGATTCTAATTAAACATCATACTTTAGTTCTCCAAAAATGACTAAAACACAAAAAATACTACTTTGTTACCTCTAGTAATACGTTCTGTAACTTCGCTTCATACTTCTTCAAACTTGGTAACATGGTTGCTTGGAGCTTGAAAATGGAGGAAGGTGGATGCTGGAGCAGTGTTTGAGATGGAGAATAGTGTTAGTGGTGGCTAGAGAAGCTAAGTTTTTTTTTGTTTTTTTTGTTTTTTTTGTTTTTTTGTTTTTAGCTTAACTTGTGTGAGTATAAAATGAGATGTTGGAGGCTTGTTTTTAGTCGACATTTGCTTTAAAGGAATTGTATTTTGAGGGGTGAAAATGGAAAATTTATTGCTGATTCTCCCCTTGCATTGCCGCCACTTAAGGGATGGAGTTGGGTTGAAAATTTTGTTCAACAAAGTTGAGACAAAGGGTCACTTTCACTCGTCACTTCTTTGTGACATATTGCCAAAACAAGCTATGCTATCCTTTACATGAGGTTACATGCATGCATCACTTTCTTATTTTTCTCATTTGTTCAAATTTCTTCCTGCATTTGACCACAAAATTTGGATCTCCCCTTTGGTTTTCTTATTTTTTTATTTTGTTTTTCTTTCTTCCAATTTTTCTACCATTGATCAAAGATTGTCATTCTTATTTTCATCTATTGGATCTTTCATTACACCAATCCTTACCTTAAGCTCTCATTGGTCACTTATCATTCAAAGCTTGGCCATTGATTCACCTAAGATCCTTTTAACATAAAATCTACACTTTTGATTTCAAACCTAAGCATAATTCTTGATCAATCTTCCATCTTTGGATTTTCTAAGAGTAAATCCTAATTATTCATTTTCTATCTATGTGAGATATTAATTTTCTCAATCATACTCTCAAAAATTAAATATTGATATGACCAAAACAATTACTAAGGTCATCAAATAGACCTACTAATAAAAATTGGGGTTATTTCCCAAAAATTAACATTTATCCCTCTAATATGACATAATAAATTTTTCATATAAATTTATATGTAATTCAACTCATCTTATATGTATATATAATTTCTCATCTAAATAGAGAAACTCAACATTGTTCGATTATTGACATCATCGTACAAATGATACATATATAATCGTTTATGATCTTAAAATTTGATATTTATCAAAATAATTCATTAGAAGTATATTAATAAAGGAAATCCATGATAATAATTAGGGGTGGCAATTTGTGTCACGTGTCGGATTTGTGTCGTGTTAGAGCCGTGCCGAATTTTTTCTTCCCCAACCCGAACATGACCCGTGACATGAAAACGACTCGAAACCGCGACACGAACATGATACGAACCCATAATGGGTTGACACGACACGAATTGAAATTGACCTGCGACATGAATTTGACCTGAAATTGACACGAAATTCGAGTTGGACCTAAAATTGACACGAATTTGACCCGAATTTGATACGGAATTCGGGTTGGACCCGAAATTGACATGAAATTGACACGACATTTGACCCGAAATTGACACGGAAAAATTCGTATCATGTTCGGGTTCTACGGGTCCAACCCGAACACGACACGAATTTTTCTGTGCCCATTTCGGGTGACCCAAAATCGACACGACCACTATTTTTTCCAACCCGGAACTTGCGAAATTCACGTCGCTTTTGATTTGTGTCATCGTGTCGCGACCCATATTGCCACCCCTAATAATAATTCATGAATCAAGTTTATGAATTTCTAATGTGTCACATAAACTGAGAAGAATAGTGTTAGGACACCAATTTATTGGTTGTAATCTTTTTTATTAATAGATACATTCAATTGATATGACAATTAATAAATTTTTTAGTCACAAAAGGTTTTCTATGACTAATTTCAAGCTCTCTACGACCAAAATATTAGTCGTTAAAGATGAAATTTTTTGTAGTGATAGGTTGGTACTTAAAATATATGCGTAACATTTAACCTGAAATTGTAAATTTGATAGAAATGCAATTCTAACAGTATCCCCTTGCATGTTAAATTATACTCTCGACTTTAATCTTAGAAAAAAAAATTTATTTGTTGCACTTCCAACCACTTTCTGAAGTTTACTTTATTGTATGTTATTTCGGTACCTAGCAAGAAAACCTCATCAATTTTATGTCTATTAATATTATGCTGCGAAAAATTAGGTAAATAGGAAGTTTTTGAATACTTATTAAAAGAAAACTAAATTAGTGATTAATGGGTAAAAATACAAATTAAAATTGATAAATGATGATTTATCATCTATCAAGTGGTCAATCATTGGTTGACCATTTATAGGAGAATGACAATTTCCTTACTTTAACAAAACTTGAGATATTAACTTATTCGTAAATAATTCTCTCGTAAATAATTCTCAAAACATGATAATTTCTCGACATATATATGACTATTATGCGTGGGATAAGTTATTTTCTGAAGGAAAATTGGTGCAATAATTCAAAGGAAAAATTTTAGATTTTTCCTTGAATTTAGATCTTTTTGTTTTTGTTTTTGTTTTTTAATTTGCTTCTCA
Organism: Ficus microcarpa; assembly: GCA_025413485.1. NCBI lineage: Eukaryota > Viridiplantae > Streptophyta > Magnoliopsida > Rosales > Moraceae > Ficus > Ficus microcarpa. The sequence continues at coordinate 13,109,512 of CM046381.1, forward strand.
AATTAGGGGGGAAGAAAAATCATTTCCTCCCTTGAACTTTAGAACATTAGCAAATTTGACCATTCTATCACTTAAATGAATCAAAAGAATAATGGCGTGGCAGTAAATTTCAAAGACAAAATTTTATAAGTTATTTTTCACTTTCCACATTTTAGAAAACTTCATTTGCTATTGTGAATTTTAAAATGTTTGCAACTTTGTCCCTCTAGTCATGTAAATGGATGGAATACCAAGGCTATGTTTGGACCACATATTGAAGTCCACAATTCAAAAAATAAAAATTCAAATATTTGTCGGATAAAACATTGTAAAAAAAATTAAAAGATGTTAAAATAGGGTGTCGGATGGGAGCTAAATTTGAAATAATGAATATCAAAGGTATAGGTGAAATTTTGAGCAGTCATTTCAATCTTTTTCTTCCAATTCTAAGAATGAGAATCCCCAAAAATCAACTAGCATCACTCATTAAAAAACTTGGAAAAATCCCAAGTCCTTGTCCCGATTTTTAATAATGTTTTGAAGCTTAGCATAAATATTATCTCTAGGACAATAGAGACATGTAGAAAGATATTTATTTTTTGGGAATTGATTGAACTTATTGAAGAATTTTCTTTTAAAACAAAAGCACATTTAACGTAACACGATAATATAAGACTTTGTGGAAGTCTAGTCTAACTTGAAAGGTGCCTAGCAAGTGTTGTGAAAACTTTGAGTATTGACATGGAAATTAATATATAGATGACAAGTAAAAACGACTTATAGTGAAGACTTTGAATTTTAAGTGAACATGACACAAGTTAAAAAGCAATTATCAAAAGGGTAATTTGTTTTGCAGTTTTGCAGCTTCCATGAAGCTAACTCCCAGAAATGGATGAGGGACCGAGAAATGGAAACTTTGATAGATTTGATCTCAACCTTATCCTAGAAGAAAAAAAAAAGTAATTAAATTTGACTTGCAGACCAGTTTTTGAACTCTTTTTTCTTTTTTTTAATAAATAAATAGAGAGGAAAAACTAAAACCTACACTCAAGTTTATTAAAAGAAAAATAAAATGGTTGCATGTATAACCTAGCGGTATTACCACAATTGACTCTACCTTAAGGTACAGAATTCAAATCCTCATATCTCCAAGTTCCAAAGATAAATAAATAAAATGAAAAATAAAAGGAGATAAAATCAAAATCCAGCAGTGACAATGACGAGAAGTTTAATTTATTTTTTATGTTATAATGGAACCTCGTACAAAACCTAAAATTTAATGTATAGTTAATTTTGCGCTATTTTCCATAGAAATCAGGCATGACCAGTTTTTGGACAGCTATTTAAGAAAAAACTGTACAATGAATATCAATTCTGGTTTAAATTTTTGAATGCCAACTCACAATGATGATGATTTGTCAGTGTTTTATTAGTATATACAATCTTTTGATATTAATTGATGTGGTATTATTTTAGACATCCACGAATTACAGAATAACAAGTTATATATCGTGTAAATTGTTATTCAAAAATTAGGATTAAAGTTGGTGTTCTTAACATTATTATTAAAAAAAGGGGGGCAAACTACTGATTAGCCAGGAAAAACACATATTGATACGAGCCAATCAGTGATTGTTCATAGATTAATTGGTCAATTATTGATTAATTATTTTTAAGAAAACGATCATTTTCTTAATTTAACAAAAACTTGAGATATTATTAATTAATAAAATGCGAAAAAATGATTATTTTCCCACTTATGCCTATTATGTTTGAAATGAGATATTTTCTAAAGGAAATTGTTGGCATAATTAAAAGGGAACTTTTTTAATTCTTCGTCAATTTAGATCATTTTTCCTCTTTGCTCCTCAACTTATAAAAACTATCATTTGCTCTCAACTTTATAACATCAGCAAATTTACCCCTTCCAATACTTTAATGAATCAAAAAGATGGTGTGGCACTAAATTTGAAAGACAAAATATCATAATTTCCGTTTCACTTAGGTTGCATTTTTACTTTATTCCTAAATTTAGAAAACTTTATCCACCATCCTGAATTTTAAAACGTTAATTATTAACTTTATCCCGTTAGTCATGTAACTGTATGGAACAACATATGTGATACTAAGGCTATGTTTGAATCTTAGGTTCATAATTATAATTCAAACATAATAAATTCAAATTATTCTGAAAGTAAACATTGTAGAAAAAAATTTAAACAGATTTAAAATAATACTCCATATTAAATATTAAAATTTTGACAAAAACTACAATTTTTTTTTAATGAAATATAGGAATCAACTAACATCAACCATCAAGAGGTTTAAAAATATCATTAAATTGGCACTCAATAAAACCTCATCGAATCATCCCGTCTCAAGTCATATATACCGATCTTTCAAAAAGTCTTTTCACAACAAGAAAGAAAGTAGCAATAAAATTGCAATTAACATCGCCTATGATTAAGGCATGTGGAAGAAATACAAACAAACTAATTAGAACAAAAAAAAAAAAAAAAGAGGGAGAAATGCAGTGAAAATCCATATTTCTTGAATTAATTGGAAGTGAACATAAAACATCAATGCTCATTCAGCAATAGTTTCCAACTCTGGAGCCATAGGATTCATCGGCATCTTGTTATTTCGGTTTGACAGACCTACAGAAGCGAAAGGATTAGGTGGCATGGCTAATTCTTCTCCCGCTTCCAACATTTGAACAACAAAGTTCATGGTGGGACGGTTGATTGGATGCCACTGGATACACCAAAGTCCGACCGTTGCAAGTATCTTTGCAATTTTGGCATCTCCCTCTCCTGGAAATTTAGTCCAAAGACCTCCTTCTTCTAGCATATTATAGATCCACTTTGGAGAGTAAATTTCATCAGCATTCTCCACTTTCCCACTTTTATATTTCTTTCTTCCTCCTACCATTTCAAGCAATAAGATCCCGAAACTATAAACGTCAGACTTGTTAGATACGTTTCCAAAGTTTCTTGAAAACACTTCCGGTGCGATATACCCCATGGTCCCCCTTGCTGTAGTCATCGATACATTACTCTTGTCCTTAGAACACAGCTTTGCCAGACCGAAATCTGCAATTTTTGGAGTGAAGTTTCGGTCCAGCAAGATGTTGTGGGGTTTGATATCGAAATGAAGGATCCTTTTCTCGCAGCCTTGATGGAGATACTCAATTCCCTTGGCTATGCCTAGGGCGATCTGCTGCAATTTCTCCCAATTTAGAAAGCGCTTTTTATTTTTTGCCTTGGATGAAATGTACTTCTCAAGCGAACCGTTTGGTAAGAACTCATAAACAAGAGCTCTTCTTAATCCATCAGCACAATAACCAACCAAGCGAACCACGTTGACGTGGTGAATTCGGCCCATTATTGCAACCTCGTTGATGAACTCCACCCCATTTCCTTTACTATCGTCTAAGATCTTCACCGCAACAAGCATGCCATTGGAAAGTTTACCTTTATACACTGTTCCATAAGCGCCTTGTCCCAACTTGTTCTGGAACTTATTTGTTATTTTTTTAATATCTTTGTAGGCATATCTTGATGGCTGAAGAGCTTTGTAATCCTCGAGGAACCTCTCGATTTTAAGCCGATTTTCTTTGTTTTTGTCCAAACGACATACATAAAGAATTGCAACCATAAGCAGAATAGTTATAACTGAACCTGCGGTCGAACCTGCACAGATTACATGATCAATTCAACTCAAGATCAGCATCCAGTGCACAAAACTCTGTTGAATAACTTCCGACATCATCATAAAAGGCTTAAAATGTGTATTCAACTTACCTGCGATCACTATTGATTTTATAGACCGGCCTGGAAATTAGGCAAACAAATTTAGTCAATTAACATATGACAAAAGATTTTCCAAGTCAAACATATAAGTTCTACGTCTTAGAGGCGCCAGGTTAACATAGATTTATTAAATTCAAGAAGCTTCCTTACATTATTGGCTAAATTACATTAGACGTTTCAAAAATCAACTTCTTTGATCAGATGAAATATTGGAATGGAAAACTTTATGGTTCTTCAAAATATTAGGAGCTTCGGGATCGATATAAGGAACAAAATTCTCACCTTTTCTTTGTTTGAATCTATCTATGCATTCGGATTCATGCTTGCTGCCATTTTTCTTTTCCCATTGCCTTGACCACGTCAGTGAATATGGACCCATAAGTTTGCTCGTGTCATCAGGATCAACTGGTGCGTTGAACTCGTACATCTTGGTGCAAGAAATGACCTGCCGGTAGTCCTCAATGCGGCACTTGGAAAGAATGGCACAAATTTTATGGCTATGGCCACCCACAAGGCAGGGCATGCCTGAGCGAGATCGCTGAGCAGAGCAATTCAGCAGCGTAACACGAGAGAACCCATGAGTGAACCGGAAAGGAGAACTTGACAGATTGATGGATACTAAACTTGGTTTTGTCTTAGACCATAGATCATCTGGGATCTGTACTCCAATTTTTTGTGAATGGTAATCTATACTTGTTACATACAATTCGATTGGAGTAAATGGTAGCTGCAGCACCGTCTTGTTCGTACTAGAGCACGATAGATCAAAACCGGTGCAGCCACAGTGGCTAGGCTGCCTGTCTCTGAGTCGGAAAGGGAATCTGATAGGTATCAGTTGTACCCCACACCATGATGATTTTAGGTCAACATCTTGGCTTACCGCTATAGCAATATTTATTAACAAGATAAAAAGGCAAAGAGAAGTTATCGCCATTTCGGAGATAGCCAGAATTTTCCCTAGACTTCTTCTTCAATTTGATTTTATCTTTACCGGATGAAGGGGGATTTCTGTAAGATCCACAATCATGGTCAAAAGAAACTCACAAGAGTCTAATAAATTGTGCCGGAAATTTACAAAAAGACGTTGAATTTTCTTCCCTTTTTTTTTTTTTTTTAAATTTAATTTGAATTATTTTTATCAATGCCCCCCTGAGCTTTAGATTCATTCCCATTTTACTACCTGAAATATAAAAACTCCCACTTTTGCTCATGAACCATTTTACTAAAATTTGGTTAAAACAGACAATATTTACTATATTTAAGTAACTTTTTTATGTTTGTTTTTAATTGAAATTCTAACAAATTATTAAGTGGGATTAATTCAAAGTTCTAGGGGCAAAATAGGAGTTTTTAAATTTCAAAAAACAAAGTAAAAATAACTCATAAATTAAGGAGTATAGATGAGAATAATGTCCTTTTTATTTTTATTTTTATTTTTTTAGTATATAAATACAGCATTGGTGGAAATGTCGTGCTTGAGAAGTACTTGTACTAACCATTTCTTCTAAACGATTATGACTTGTGTGGCTATATATAGTGAATTATAGATAACTCTAGATCGGGATCAAGGAGATCAACCACAAAGATGTCAAAGTTCGATTAAGAAAAATTCAAACTGCCAAAATCAACTTGCAATGAGTTTCATTGCTAAGAGTAGCGTTAAAAAAAAAAAAACAAAAAACAAAAAAAGGAAGAGAGAAGAGAGAGATCTTATGTGGATCAATACTGTGTTTATAAACACGGAATAGTATATACTATAAATAAACTCTCTTATATAATAAATTCCAATTACATAATCAGATAAATTTCAATTCTTTTTAATGTAAATGGAGAGGAGCTTACTCCCCACGGAATTTTATTAGAATGACAAAAATAAAAATAAAAATAAAAATAAAGTTTAGAACTATAACAGAATCAAATAAAAATAGAAAATAACAAAAAATAACACCTTTGAAACAGTAAACGAACCCAACCGAAAAGTAGTTTCATCACTTCTATATCTTGAAAAAATTTCCCTTTACAGCACGATGTTTACAACTACTGTTTTTTTTTTTTTTTTAATTAAATTCAATAACATTTTCTCCCTTTTTTTGTTTATAACATTTTCTCTTTTTCTAAGATTCAATAACAATCTTTTTTTTTTTTTAAATCCCTCCAGTTTATCATAAAACTTTGAAATTACGATCTCACTTCTTTTAGAGCAAGTGCATAATTATTGATTTTCTCTCCAAACATGGCATTTCTTGGAGTTGAAACCTCTTAATCATTTCTAGGCATTACATAATCAGATAAGTTATCAACATTAGTTAATCTTATTAAATCAAGATACATAAAAACTACTAACAAAGGTTAACTGCGTAAAAACATGTTGACTTTCTATATAATGCCACCGCAAGAGGTGGAACTCTGACTGGAGAGATCAAAATCTTGGACCATAATAGAAGGAATTGGTATGAGTGAGGAGAATATGAGTTTTTTCTTTTTATTCTATGAAAATGAAGATAGAGAAGTAGGGAAGAACTTTGCAAGTGAGGGCGCAGAAGTGCATGGATAGCAGTTTTCAAGAGAAGATGCAAGGGTGCTGGGACGGAAATCGCCGAGGGAAGACATAGAGGCACAAGGACAACAATTGTTGAGGGAGGGTATATGGACATAGGGGTATAGACACGACAATCCTCAAGGAGGGTAGGGTAGAGGTACATGGACGATAATCATTGAGGGCGTATGGAAGTTTATGGTAGAAAGTAGAGGCATTAGTCATGGAGGATTAGAGACTCGTTTAAGTATAATCACTTTGATACGATATTGAAAATTAAACCTATAGAGGTTTCTATGAAAAAATTTTCTAAACCTAGGAGCATATTACCTTCTTTTGAGGTTCAATTACTTTGTACCATCACGATGATTGATTTTTCATTTTTCTATTCAATTCAATTGGAATTTTCTCTGGTTTGAATGCAATGCTAAATATATGGTTGATCTTCTTCAATCTGGAATCAGGAGTAATCTTCGGGGAATTCTTACTACATATAGGATCGTGCTATTAAATACTCAGAAAAAATATATATATATAATTTACATGGTCACTCTTGACGATACTACTTAGTGGTCCACAACCCAAAAATTCTGTTTGTTGGAGTTTCGCAAATAGGTAGCATATTCTGTAACTAGGTGACTTTTTCAAGCAAATATGTACTTTTTTCCTCTAATATTTCTCCCACTGGGTGTTGGCTTGAGATTTTTCCCCTTCGAGCATTTCAATGACTTTGTTCATTGAACGGCGATCAGAAGACTTCAGGATAATGAAGAGCTAATATTTCAAGAATTCTCTAATTCCCAAATTAATAGGAGTTAACTCAAGAAGTAGGTGTCATGGAAGACGGGAAACGATCGTTACTTTAAATTTCAAATTTTGGAAAATTGTGATTAGCATAGACACAAAGCAAACAAAAGATACGAAGGATATAAATTCTTGCTGAAAATACAGATAAGGACTATTATTGCAATGTTACTCATCTCTATAGAAAAATCATAAATTGATGACTATCATATACAAATATAAGATTTTAATGAGCATTTGAGATCAAACTCGATTCTTGAGAGCCCTCTTCTGATATCGTTGATGTCTCCCCAGCAGCCTCAACATTATGCTTCTCATGCTCTTGCTCTTGCGGATATAGGTGTAAGAACCCGAATTTTTATGAATTTATGATTTCCTTTGAAATAAGGAAAATTTAAGATTTAATTATGTATGACGATGTAAAGCTCGTGATCTGAGTTAAAAATCAATATATGTTTGAGTTTTCGTTAAATTAGCTACGAGACTCAAAAATAATTTGCTTCGGCAAATATAGACCTTTTTGGAAAAAAAGGACAAAATAGGAATTTTAATTTTTATTACGGTCAAAGTTTGATCAGGTTGACTTTAAATTTATTTGAGTTGGTATTGCAGTGTAATTTTGACAAACGGATGTATGCAAGTATGTGTATATATACACATATATATATTTATATATATATATGGTTCTTAAGAAGGAGAAAAGAATGCAATATATATGTATAGTATATGTATATATATTAATATGTGTGGCTGTAATTTTGATCAACCCACGTTCAAGAAGAAAGAAACAAAAAAAAAAAAAAGGAGATAGTTATATATATATGTTATGTGGTCAGCCACACGTAGAAGAAGCAGAGAAAAGAGAATGATGAAAGAAAAAGGAAAACAATACATCAACAGCCCACCATTTCACGTCTCTCTCTCTCTTATTTTTCGCACGTCTCTCTTTCTCTCTCTCTTTCTCTTATTTTCCGTTTTCTTTCTCTGCTTCACGCCCATCGCTGCCATCGTTGGAGGTCCCGTCTCCGGCCAGCCACCGCCGCACGCGCCGGTGACCCTCGCAGGCCATCAACCGAATGTCCATAGCCGGAGTTTGGCCGCGTCACTCGCCGCCGTTCGCCGGAAAAGTGTCAAAAAAGTTTCGGTCACATAAACTTTGAAGTGAGATTTCGGTGCAATCCGAGCTCCATTTTGCGAGCCGTTGGTTTCGTTGAACTCCACTCGTCGAGAGGAACAAAGCCCAGTCCATCACCACTCCGATCGTCGCCGGAAATTTTCCCGATCCACCGCCGTCTTCTAGTTCGTTTTCTTACTTTTTAGAGAAAAGCGAACGCCGTTTGAAGAAGTGGACACCAGAAATGGGTTCCCCTCGTCGAGATCTTCGAAACGGTGCCCATCTCCGCCCCTTCTGCCGCCGGTCAACGCCGATCAACGCCCGGTCAACGCCGGTCAAAGCCGGTCAACGCCGGTCAACTGTCGACAAATTTTCGAAGATCGCCTCTTCGGCCTATTTTCGACGTTCCGGACATGTTCACAACCTCGGATTTGCGAGATGGAATCTCGAAGGTTAAGAATGGCGATTAAAAGTTTAGTCGCTCGAAATCAAAAAGTGTTTTGAATGTCCAGCAGGAAGCGTTTCACTCACCGAATGTCGTCGAACGATCTCGGTAGTAATCTTGATTACTTTAAGTCATTTATTGAATTGATTACATGCCTATGCCTATTTATATGCTTTGAATTGAATATCAATATGTATATTTGATGTCCAAAGTTAATCAACTGAAGTTGAATTAACAAGATATGTTGTGTGTTTTTATGATGAATGTGTTATGGATGGCACATCTTGCAGTTATGGTATGCCAAAGCTCTTTATTGAATAGTTTTTATTGCAGGTTTAAATTTTGGGTATTAAGGAAAAATAAGCCGTTATGCTGCCGGATTTTTATTAAATCCAACCATAATTGGCGATTGAACTTATAATTGGTTTTATAAGTTCCACTCTCAGAATAAGATTATAATCTAGAGTTCATGTCTTGATTTTTAAGAAAAACCTGATTTTCCGGGACTGTGCAGAAAATAGAAAGTTCATGCACAGGTTTTTCAAAAAATAGTGTAAAAGCAAGAAATACTTGCACATGCACTAATACTTTAATTAAGAAACTATTTTTAAGAATGTGTTTTCTAAGTTTGACAGTTTTTAACTGTCTTTACTTATAAGTTATGGTAAGATAGAATGTAAATGATTCTTATCTTACACTCCGTTTGGAAACAGGAGTAGGAACTGTTGTCGTGCCATGTTGGGACGATAAATCAAGAGCATAGGACGGCAGGTAAGTACAACTCCGCCTACAGCATAGGCTTTGTGTTGTTACTTGTCAAAGTATGTTAGATGTATGTTAGGGGTGTATGACATATTGATTGCTATGTGATGCTATGCTTGGCTGTATGCCATGTGGTATGGTAGATTGACTGCTATGTGTTATGATGTATGGTATGAAATGATGTGTTATGATATGTTTACGTTATGGATTATGTGAAGCCATGTTATGATACGAGCTATGCCAAAGTACGTTCCTTATGCATGATATGATATGCCATGATGATTATGACATGAAGAATGTAAGTGTGTATCATGAAGCATGTTCACTTAATTTTACAAGACTGATAAGATTAAGAAGAACGATAAGAAAGTAAGATGGCAAGCAAGCTTGCCTGTGTCGTACCACCCGTCCGAGGTCGGGTTGGACTATGGTTTGAGTTGGACTGGGCTGGCCGCCCCAACCACTCCATAGTTGCGCGCCGGGTACGTACACGTAAGTAAGGGGCCCATAAGTAAGATAAGCTAAGAAAGTAAGATAGAAAGAGTTAAGAAAAGCATAATAAGAGCATAACCGGACCATGCATACATTATGCTTTTATGTGTTTAATGTGACATGATGTGTTACAATATGTTATGATGCCATGATAAGTATACTATGTATGAAAGGTATGCTATGTTATGTATGTAGAATACGCTATGCTATGTATGAAAGGTTATGAGATGTTAGTAGTTAGTAAAGATATGTTACGTTACGAAAGTCTATGTTATGATTATAAGCTATGAAGTTAAGATATGCTATGTACATGATGCGAGGTCATGTTTTATAATTGTCGCGGTATAGATAGTTGTACTTGCTGAGCGAAAGCTCACTGTCTTACGTCTATGCTGTAGGTAAGTAACCTGCAAGCAGTTGTTGATACAAGATGGAGGAGCGTGGCAGGGCGAACTGTGAAATGTGGGAAAAGATGCCGCTACGCGTCTTGCTCTTTCTAAGTATATGATTGGATATCTGTATATCATTCTTTTAAGTTACAGTATATGCTAATAAGCACTGTAAAAAAAAAAAAAAAAAAATTCCACTGCATTTCACCAGATAAATAAGTACGATAAATTAAGCAAGCAAGTATGTATGTATGGTAACGGCCTGTGCTAAGCGGGTCGTTACAGAGTGGTATCAGAGCGGTTTCCTGCGACATAATTTCACAGTCTGCCTGCCTTTGCCGCCATCATTGTAAGTTAAGTTTATATTTTTATGAATATGCGTAAACGGTTATTTTACGCTTATGACACGATAGATGCGACGTTAAGGATCCTGATCGGGTTAGCGAAGATCGGGACGTAACGATGTCTTAGTACAAGCTGCAACCTATGTTATGCAAGGACACGTGACAGACAGAGTTATTATCGCTATGGCGATAGGAAGCAATATGAAAAAGTATAAGACCAGTATGAAGCGATACGAGATGGAAAAGATATTCCATAGATGTTGCACTAGAGCCATCGAGGAATTCGATTAGCCAACAGATGCTTAGCGGCGGACGCTGGATTACGATAAAGGATGCTAGGCAAGAGAACGATGCCTAGGCATGTATGGCTAGATTTCTAGCCATGTTAAGTGTACGATGAGAATTCGTACCAAATAAAAGAGCTAGAATGTTATTCGTCGAGATACATTCTACATACGACAGTTTAGTTAAGTGATAGAATGGCATGCTTACCCTCACGAGTCCATAGGTCATTACTGCCGGGGATTTTAGGAGGTAAGGTTACCTCATTTTCCGCAGGACCTGAACCGCCAAGAGTATAGGCGTATTAATTAAGTCGGGAAGGTTTACCTCCCGAGGATTAGATGATTCGTTCCAACGGTTATGGTTGGAATGTTAGGAGCAAATAGGATAAACGATTGACGAGCATCGTTGACAACGCCGGAACAAGGAAGCTACTACATGAGGTAGGACCGGTGCTTTCAGAGGACTCGACCCCAGCAAATTTCACGACAGGAAATATCACCATAGGAGGCTGAAGTGGACACCGATGCTAAGGACGACCGGGACGAGATCGTAGTCAACAATAAAAGCTAGAATGTAGACTTTAACGTTTCTTCCGAAGACTCAATCGAACCTATAGATTTAGGACCGACCCTCGTTAGATTATTCTTTTGATGATAGGACCGTACGAATATGTGATGGTAAAGTGGTAGTCATTTTCATCACAGTCTTAGCCATGTACGATGGTAAAGTGGTAGACACTTCCATCGCAATGTTGAATATGTATGAATACTACGATAGTTATGAAATGACATCGTAAATAGGATGAGCTTTTTGTAAGTATACAAAAAGACAGTTCAAGTATGAGATGTAAGTTAAGAAGTATGTTAAGAATAAGGAAGTCATGCTATGATATGATAAGTATGATATGTATCGTGAAAATACTATTATGCTATGATAAGCATGTGATGTATCGAAATGATACTAATATGATATGATGAGTATCCAATGTGATACGATAATACCATTGAATTATGGTATGATAACTATGATAAGATGTGTGACAAGCACGATTGTACTAAGATGTATGATAAGTGCGATATGATATGATAAGTCATGAATGAAAGAAAAGGTATTAACAGTATGATAATATCTTTTCTTATGATAGGAAAGTAGAAAATGGTACGGCAGCATAGAGCAGTACCTATTAACCCGCCTGAGCTGGATTTAGCGACCATTGTAGCAAATTTGCAACGGCCATGTGAGACGTTGTGAGACGTTACGAAACGTTTAGCTCGTACGACGAGGAAAAATCTGACCTCACGGACAGTTGTGGAACGCAACAACCGGATTAAGTTGCATCAAGAAAAGGATTTCCTTTTTGCTAAAAGTGTAAATTTTTAGCAGAAGGTACAAGGAGTTAGGACCTCTACCACGGGTATTAATTACTTTAAGAAAAGGATTTGTGTTTCCAATGAGAATTTTCAGAGGATTAAATAAAATCGGAAACACATAAAATGCCACATTTAGTACATCTAGGAAGTTTTAAGATGTACAAGGACCTTTAAGAGAATTATTGGTGGTCAAATAGGAAGAATGGGTGTTAGAAATGTTAGGAATTAGAATCAGAACTAGAAGTTGGGTTGTCGCCAGTACGATCGAACCAAAATTCCGTAAAAGCCTAATCTTGCAACTGTAGTGCTTAAGTTGCAATGATAATTGCTAGAGCAGCAATAAGAAATAGGATTTACGCTATAGAATGTACGTTTCATGTTTATGGAAATTATGCTCTTGTAAGAGTAATAGTAGATAAGGGAGAAAAAATAATATTTGGTAGTGTCTTGCCTCGGTGGTAATATCAAGGCAATGCACAAACAATAAGTTGGATATGGTCAGTAAGGATTTAGTAGATTATGATGACGGCTATGAATTTGACGATGAAGTTGATGATATGATCCCCAGGTAAGGGAAATTATGTAATGATGGGAAGTTTAGAAATTCCTAAGAATTACGATTATGCCCTTATGCTATGAAAGAAAAGTTGAAGCAATGAGAGAAGCTTCTACTATACAGGAAGTAGTTGGATATTTTAAGTATACCTTTCGATGCATCACTTGACGATATTATGATTTTTTTTTTCTCCAATATTAAATTTGAAAAGATTCAAAGATAATATTTTCATAAGAAATGCTCAAATTATGATCTTATGTTAATAGAACCCCTTCATGTTAAGTAAGACGGCTAAATCCTTGAGGAAGAAATTCCAAGATAGGGGCTGTCATAAGTATAAAGGTTTCGAGTTAGGAGCCATTATGAAAGGCCAAATCCTTGAGGGATAAGTTCTGAGAAAGGGACGAGTTCCAAGATGGGGGCCATTAAGAAAAGCAAAGGGTTCTAGTAGCATAGGATCAAGTTTCAAGAAAGAAACTATGTTCGAAAAGAGTATTGAATATATGATAAGATATATTTTCCAAGTATGGAAAAATTTTAAGATATGTTTTTCAAGCACGAAAAAGTTATATATGATATGTTTTCAAAATATAGCAAGTTATATGATATACTTGCTCAGCTTTTTACGTATATAGTTCTTGTGATGCAGTACGAAAGGAAAGTATGCAGTACGAAAGTATGATAAGTATGAAATTATGAAAGCAAGAATGTATGAAAATATGTACGATATGTTTTCCAAGTATAAACAAATTTTAAGATTATGGTTCTGTATAAGAGACATGATCCCATTAAGGTATTAAAATGGGAACATGAACGAACCATTATAGATCTATGGTGGATTTTTGAGAAAAGTTACCTAGAGGTATCCGAATTTTCGAGGACGAAAATTTTTTAAGGAGGGTAGAATGTAAGAACCCGAATTTTTATGAATTTATGATTTCCTTTGAAATAAGGAAAATTTAAGATTTAATTATGTATGACGATGTAAAGCTCGTGATCTGAGTTAAAAATCAATATATGTTTGAGTTTTCGTTAAATTAGCTACGAGACTCAAAAATAATTTGCTTCGGCAAATATAGACCTTTTTGGAAAAAAAGGACAAAATAGGAATTTTAATTTTTATTACGGTCAAAGTTTGATCAGGTTGACTTTAAATTTATTTGAGTTGGTATTGCAGTGTAATTTTTGACAAACGGATGTATGCAAGTATGTGTATATATACACATATATATATTTATATATATATATGGTTCTTAAGAAGGAGAAAAGAATGCAATATATATGTATAGTATATGTATATATATTAATATGTGTGGCTGTAATTTTGATCAACCCACGTTCAAGAAGAAAGAAACAAAAAAAAAAAAGAGGAGATAGTTATATATATATGTTATGTGGTCAGCCACACGTAGAAGAAGCAGAGAAAAGAGAATGATGAAAGAAAAAGGAAAACAATACATCAACAGCCCACCATTTCACGTCTCTCTCTCTCTTATTTTTCGCACGTCTCTCTTTCTCTCTCTCTTTCTCTTATTTTCCGTTTTCTTTCTCTGCTTCACGCCCATCGCTGCCATCGTTGGAGGTCCCGTCTCCGGCCAGCCACCGCCGCACGCGCCGGTGACCCTCGCAGGCCATCAACCGAATGTCCCATAGCCGGAGTTTGGCCGCGTCACTCGCCGCCGTTCGCCGGAAAAGTGTCAAAAAAGTTTCGGTCACATAAACTTTGAAGTGAGATTTCGGTGCAATCCGAGCTCCATTTTGCGAGCCGTTGGTTTCGTTGAACTCCACTCGTCGAGAGGAACAAAGCCCAGTCCATCACCACTCCGATCGTCGCCGGAAATTTTCCCGATCCACCGCCGTCTTCTAGTTCGTTTTCTTACTTTTTAGAGAAAAGCGAACGCCGTTTGAAGAAGTGGACACCAGAAATGGGTTCCCCTCGTCGAGATCTTCGAAACGGTGCCCATCTCCGCCCCTTCTGCCGCCGGTCAACGCCGATCAACGCCCGGTCAACGCCGGTCAAAGCCGGTCAACGCCGGTCAACTGTCGACAAATTTTCGAAGATCGCCTCTTCGGCCTATTTTCGACGTTCCGGACATGTTCACAACCTCGGATTTGCGAGATGGAATCTCGAAGGTTAAGAATGGCGATTAAAAGTTTAGTCGCTCGAAATCAAAAAGTGTTTTGAATGTCCAGCAGGAAGCGTTTCACTCACCGAATGTCGTCGAACGATCTCGGTAGTAATCTTGATTACTTTAAGTCATTTATTGAATTGATTACATGCCTATGCCTATTTATATGCTTTGAATTGAATATCAATATGTATATTTGATGTCCAAAGTTAATCAACTGAAGTTGAATTAACAAGATATGTTGTGTGTTTTTATGATGAATGTGTTATGGATGGCACATCTTGCAGTTATGGTATGCCAAAGCTCTTTATTGAATAGTTTTTATTGCAGGTTTAAATTTTGGGTATTAAGGAAAAATAAGCCGTTATGCTGCCGGATTTTTATTAAATCCAACCATAATTGGCGATTGAACTTATAATTGGTTTTATAAGTTCCACTCTCAGAATAAGATTATAATCTAGAGTTCATGTCTTGATTTTTAAGAAAAACCTGATTTTCCGGGACTGTGCAGAAAATAGAAAGTTCATGCACAGGTTTTTCAAAAAATAGTGTAAAAGCAAGAAATACTTGCACATGCACTAATACTTTAATTAAGAAACTATTTTTAAGAATATGTTTTCTAAGTTTGACAGTTTTTAACTGTCTTTACTTATAAGTTATGGTAAGATAGAACGTAAATGATTCTTGTCTTACACTCCGTTTGGAAACAGGAGTAGGAACTGTTGTCGTGCCATGTTGGGACGATAAATCAAGAGCATAGGACGGCAGGTAAGTACAACTCCGCCTACAGCATAGGCTTTGTGTTGTTACTTGTCAAAGTATGTTAGATGTATGCTAGGGGTGTATGACATATTGATTGCTATGTGATGCTATGCTTGGCTGTATGCCATGTGGTATGGTAGATTGACTGCTATGTGTTATGATGTATGGTATGAAATGATGTGTTATGATATGTTTACGTTATGGATTATGTGAAGCCATGTTATGATACGAGCTATGCCAAAGTACGTTCCTTATGCATGATATGATATGCCATGATGATTATGACATGAAGAATGTAAGTGTGTATCATGAAGCATGTTCACTTAATTTTACAAGACTGATAAGATTAAGAAGAACGATAAGAAAGTAAGATGGCAAGCAAGCTTGCCTGTGTCGTACCACCCGTCCGAGGTCGGGTTGGACTATGGTTTGAGTTGGACTGGGCTGGCCGCCCCAACCACTCCATAGTTGCGCGCCGGGTACGTACACGTAAGTAAGGGGCCCATAAGTAAGATAAGCTAAGAAAGTAAGATAGAAAGAGTTAAGAAAAGCATAATACGAGCATAACCGGACCATGCATACATTATGCTTTTATGTGTTTAATGTGACATGATGTGTTACAATATGTTATGATGCCATGATAAGTATACTATGTATGAAAGGTATGCTATGTTATGTATGTAGAATACGCTATGCTATGTATGAAAGGTTATGAGATGTTAGTAGTTAGTAAAGATATGTTACGTTACGAAAGTCTATGTTATGATTATAAGCTATGAAGTTAAGATATGCTATGTACATGATGCGAGGTCATGTTTTATAATTGTCGCGGTATAGATAGTTGTACTTGCTGAGCGAAAGCTCACTGTCTTACGTCTATGCTGTAGGTAAGTAACCTGCAAGCAGTTGTTGATACAAGATGGAGGAGCGTGGCAGGGCGAACTGTGAAATGTGGGAAAAGATGCCGCTACGCGTCTTGCTCTTTCTAAGTATATGATTGGATATCTGTATATCATTCTTTTAAGTTACAGTATATGCTAATAAGCACTGTAAAAAAAAAAAAAAAAAAAAATTCCGCTGCATTTCACCAGATAAATAAGTACGATAAATTAAGCAAGCAAGTATGTATGTATGGTAACGGCCTGTGCTAGGCGGGTCGTTACAATAGGTAAGGCTTTGGAGGCATTTGTAGGGATTCTACTTCCCCTTCCAGCATTTCTATGACTTTGTTCATCGAAGGGCGATCACAAGGCATCAATTGTATGCACCACAATGCTACTATGATCATCTTCTTTATTGCTTTTGATTCTTCCTCCATGGAATCTTCTACTTCCATGTCTATTCCTTTTGTGTATTGATCATATATCCATAAAGGAAAGTAAACTTGACTTGAATTCTCAGCACTTGCATTTAAATTTTTTCTTTTATTTGCCATTTCCATCAACAACATTCCAAAACTATAAACATCAGCTTTGTAACAAACTCCTCCAATATTTTTATAAAACAACTCTGGAGCTATGTATCCCAATGTTCCCCTTGCTCCTGTTAAAGACACTAGGCTATTTTCAACTGGGCACAACCTTGCTAGTCCAAAATCTGAAATCTTCGGAATAAAGTTCTCATCCAGAAGAATGTTGTGAGGCTTAATATCAAAATGAAGAATTTGCATGTCACATCCTCGATGAAGATACTCTATACCACGAGCAATGCCGAGCGAGATCTCAAATATTTTTTTAGAACGTAAGGATTTAGCTACTCCTTCTAATTTGGGGAAAATATGCTTATCAAGAGATCCATTAGGCATGAAATCATAAACAAGAGCTCGGTTTGACCCCTCAACATAGAAACCGACTAGTGGCATGATGTTAACATGGCGTATCCTTCCAATAGTAGAAACCTCATTGATGAAATCTTGCCCGTTTGCCTTGGACTCTCCCAACACTTTGATTGCTACAAGGCGGCCATTTGATAGCCTTCCCTTGTACACAGAGCCGAAGCCTCCCTCGCCTAATTTTTCTTTGAAGCCTGCGGACATCTTTCTTATGTCCCATGAAGAGTATCTAACAGGCATGAGATCACCATAACTTTGGAGAAATTCTTCAATGTCATCATACTTAGATAGATGCCGCCTTCGCCACTTATAGATCAGGAAGGCAATCGCAAGAATGGTACCTACCAGTCTCTGTGCTAACAATATCTCTGCACATTGACAAGGAAAACATCATGAGCAATTTAGTTAGAGGACCTCAAAAACCAACTGTACATGTACCATGCTTGTGTGTTGTGCGTGCGGACGTGATATGTACGGTATATATTTGCAGTCTTTGTGAAAGAACATCATTTTATCCTGGCGAACTTTTCTTAAAGCTTGTTAAATTCACGAAATTTCTTTTTTCCAACATAAAAAGAGAGAACAACTGGATTAGAGCTACTATTAATTTATCAATCGATTCCAAAAGCTTAAACTAAAATGAGATGGGCCAATAATAATTTTATAGTCTAACATTCCGCCTTATTGGAGACAAATATTAGTTCCAACACATGATGATAATGTTAAAGGGAATAAAGAGTGTAATTATAGGGACTTGAATTTAAGATCTCTCGCTCTAATATTAATTTACCAGTCCATCTCAAAAACTTATGTTAATATGAAGAAATTTTTATATTCTAGCATTTGCACTTGCTTTGGTTAGAGGGAATGAAAAAGGGAGGGAGAGAAAACATTCATGGGATTATTTTATCTTGATATGATGAAAGAAAATTGTTTATCAACTAAATAACTATTTCAATAATTATTTAAGCTTGTATTTGATTCACTGGTTGAAAATTGAATTTTTAAGTTAGAATTGTTGACTTTTCAAAACTAATTATAATTTTTGTTGATTTTTTAGAAAAATACAAAAACAAAAATGAAAATGTACAGTTTTGTTGGAGTTAAGTTAAAATATCAAACGAAGCATAAGAGGTTCTTTTTTTTTTTTTTTTTTTTCAAATGAGGACAAAATGGTAGTTTACTATTTTTGAAAGTAGAACAAGAACTCTTCCCGTCAAAAAATCTCTCCACCTTAAACGGTTAAGAAACGATAGCTAGCAAGGACCTTCGGATCGTTTTAGCTCTCTACATTTTTTTTCTTTCCTTTACTGTTCTCTCCTACCAAACAACCTAAAATTCTATTTTTATCTTGAAAAACCTTACGTTATTTTTTTCCTTCTCACTTTTCATTTCCATCAAACATGGCATTAAAGACAGAAAAAGTGACCCATGAGGTCTTAATCTGCAACTTTGCGTTATTAGCACGGCACTCGGACCAACTAAGCTAAGAGGCTAATAATAAGCCGCGGTTACGTTGAAAACAGGAAGGAAAAACAAAATTCTACATTTAAAACATTTCCTTTCTCAAGTCTTATTCAATTCTTTAATTAAGTGTTGAATTATGGTCACTAAAAATCAGGGATGTGGTCATAAAGTAAAAGGTCTTACCAAGGAATGCTTGTACTTTCACGGGGTAACCTGCAACAAACAAGAGTAGGGTGGAAAATAAGAAGCAGAAGAAGTAAAAGTCATTGAATTATTTTTACGAACATAGAAGCTTATATTTTAAAGTCTCATCAGTTATATTTTTATTTTATCATTCTCTGTTGCCAATATATATAAGAACAATAATAACACGCAAATCATAATAAAAGTGTTAAAGAGGGCAATTGAGCAGGGATTTGAACTCATGAACTCTCACTCTCAAGTCATCTTATTTTATCAACTCATCTCAAAATTTAAATTGTTAAGAGGTAGACCAACTATATGTTTATATTGCAACAAAATCCTTGCAGCAGCAACACTAACAACAATAACAACAAGAAGAAAAATTAGGCTAGGTGATCTATTTTGATCACTCAATCTAATAGATGACCGAATTATTTTTTTAATGTTATTTTTTTTTTCAGATTTAATCAATGAGTGATTCATTATGATCAATTAGTGATTGACTTGAAAATTAGTGAGTTACGTTATGGTTAATCAATGAGTGACTATGATCAATCATTAATTTATTAAATTAATAATATTATGTAGTTAATTAGAGATTAATCATTTAAGAAAATTGATCGACCATTTTAAAAAACAAATCTTTTAATTAATTTTTTAAAACTTCAGTCCTTTATTAAAAAAAAAAAGGCTATTTACCTCTAATTCCCTAATAATAATATCAACAACAACAAAAATAAAGAAACAAATAAAATAACGAAATCAAACCTTACCGCAATGGATGAGGCATTGAACCTTGTTGAAATCTTGATCGATGTAGCAAGTCCCCGAGTATTTGTTATCACAACTTTCCCGGAAGCAAGTCCCGAAGGATTTGTATTCATGACCTTCCATTTCGTAGCTCGGTAACCATGAAAGTTCGAACCCGTAAACAAGTTCATTGTGAATATCTTTGTAGGCACTTCTGTTGATCATTTCCTCTCTGCCTTTCCTTCTTGATATCAAAGTCATCATGTCGACGTGGCACGATTCCTCCAAATCCGAAAAACTTAGATTGCCATTGACAACAATATAAGAGTGTAGCCTTTTGGATTCGGCACAATAAGGCGCTCTGTCTACATAATGATGAAGACGAGAACCATTCATCGGCTTTTCACACTTCAAAAATATTGCCGTCTCGGTGAGATCGTAATCGGGCGAGAACTCCAGTGACCAACAACCGTGACGACCGCGATTATACTTGATTTTTGTTTCGAATCCGTTTCCCAATAAAATGTCATATTTGGTAAGAGAAATTTTAGGGATGCAGCAATAATCATCCTTCCGAAGATCAGGATCGACAACTCGAATTGTTGAGTTGTCGTAGTTGAGTGCTTGAACAAATAACTTGTAATACTTGTTTTCAAGTGTAGGCAAGTATAAGAACGCAAGATCGTTCTCGCAAGAGAGCTCGTACCTTACATCGCCGCAGCCTCGAGGATCAGTTGTAAGTCGGAAAGGAGGCCTAATGCTATCGAGATCGCCGCAGGAAGATGGTGGACAATTTTGCTGATTATTGGCGTAGCTTGTTTTGAGGAAGATGATGATCAGAACAACTAGGTGGGCTATGAATCGGATAAACAAGGACACTCTTCCACTCATCTCCATTTGGTTGGACTTAGTTATCCGCAGTAAGTCTTCTCCTATATGTCTTTTTTATTTTTTTATTTTTCCTTTCACAAATTATTTTCATATGCTTGTGGAACCTACAAGACAAGTTTTTGTTTTTGTTTTTTGTTTTTTTGGAAAGGAACAAGACAAGTTGATAGTACTCAATTTATTAGGGAAATTTAATAATTTTTTAATAATTTTTTTTAGTAATTTGTATTCTTTATATATATATATATATATATCCCTTTTGTAACTTACCATTTTTATGTACTTGTAATCTTATATGTATATGTGATCCTTTTTACAGTACTTTTACATGCTTTGTAGCTAAATGACCTTTTTTTTAATAAATTTATTAATAAATAGTCTAAGTTTTTAAAAATGAGTTAAAAGCTTAAGTTTTTAAAAATTGATAAAATGACTTTTTTCCTTTCATAATGGTTAATTAATTTTGTAAATGGTCAATCATTGATTGACCATATTATTTAGTTAATTACTGTTTGATTAAATGTTAATCATTGATTGACTATCGGTCAATTACTGATTATGATTGACCATAATAACTCACAAATTTTTGTAATCAATCACCGATTGACCCTTAGT
>CM046381.1:13131124-13174095 GCA_025413485.1 Ficus microcarpa
TGATCACTGATTGACCATAATAACATCACAAATGTTACGGTCAATCAGTGATTAACTATTGGTAAATCACTGATTTACCATTAAAAAAAAAAAAAAAAAACACTAACCCATTCTCTCCCTCTCTCTCTCTTCCTCTCTCTATCTGCCTCTCTCTCCCTTTCTCTCTACTCTTCTCACACATGATCTTGGCTCCGTCATGGTGTGGCTTTGTTGCTACGGAGAAGATGATGGTGGAGGCGACAACGGGGCAGTGGCGGTGCGGGCGACAAGCTTGGAGTACGTGCGGCTCTAATTAGACGATCAGATCTGGAGTGGAAGATTAGATTGGACAACTTCAATCTCGCTGACCTGAGGTCGCGCGTGAAGCTCTGACAAGAACTTTGCTGGGCAACGGATGGAGACGGGATGGCGGTGGCTTGTGTGGAGATCCGCCATGGAAGCATGAATGGAGCTACAAGGTCGCGAGATCGGAACGTCTCCCACTGTTGCAATTTCCTCCTAGACATTGCCAACGTGTAAATCTAGTCGATGGTCACCGATTTTCATCGCCGTCAAGGAAGCTCAATGTATAGAGGGAAAGGAGAGATGATTAACACCCAAAGGTGTACCTGTAAGTGATCGAATATAGTACAGATCAGGCAGTCCTATTCATAGGGAGGCGATAACAAAAACAAATAATATTAGTAGAGATAATGTTAAAAAGAAAGGAAAATAAAATAATAAAAAATGAAGATATTTTTTTTGTGAATTTTTGTATTAAAGAAAACAAATAAAATGTGAAAAGCAGAAGATTTAAGGAGAGGTATATTCAATAACGAATGAAGCAAGACGTTGTGAATCCTTCATATTCTTCACTCTCCAATTTGAATCCAATCTTCAATTTATTGTTCAATTGCAAGTTTCACATCCCCAACAAGCAACTAGTAAATATGTAATTAAAGATCAATGAAAAAGAATGAATGTGTTTTGGTTGACTAAATCTCAAATGTTGAACTAAATGGATTTATCGTTACAAGTTATTCAAAATCAATAAAGTACTGTTTTTAACAAATTGCAGTAAAAGATACCTCATAAAACAAATCTTGTTAGAATAGAATGTGACAATATTACATATATATATATATATAGCATGACTGAATTTATCCAACAAATTGGCATAAAATATTTTGAATAGAAAAACGAGATAAATAGATTCAAACTACTAAAAACTATATTCTTTATAAACCAAAGAAAATCAAACCCAAATTGGATTACTTCATACATGAATTCATCACTAGCCTCACCAAAAAAATGAGTTGGAGTTTTTAGATGGGAACATGAGTTCCAAACAAAGCATTAGCTTTTCCCATAATTCATAATTAATAAGTACTTATGGGATTAGTAGGTATCGAGAGATATATGTATAACGATTCATTTTATTTTCGTTTATTTTTATTAGGAAAAAAAAAAAAGAAACTAAAGCAAAATTGGAGCTGAGACTCCATGAACTACCTCTAGCTAGGACCTCGTGGGAACCCATAGTCTATTAATTACTTGAAGATGACTAGCGTGTTGTGAAGACTTGGAATATTAATTTAGATGTGGTCCAATATTCTCTTGGGGAGCATGGAAATTAATGTAGATGACAAATACAAGACGACTTATATTAAAGTTATTGAAATTTAAGTGAATATGACAGAATACCAAAAAAAAAAAAAAAAAAAGTTCAATAGATAGAGACCGAGAAATGAATTTTTTTCATTGTGAAGACTTTGAATTTTAAATGAGTTAGACAAAAGTCAATTACGACAACATTAACATCGACAAGTATCCCGCCATATTAATGGTATCCATGAAAATATCATTAAAATATCAGAAAATATAAAAAAAAAATAATAGAAATATCAATTTCAATAAAATGTACTATATTTTTCATGGATATTTTTATGATATTTTCATGGATACCATTAATATGGCGGATACTTGTATCAATTTCAATAAAATGTACTATATTTTTTTCAAAAATATCGGGAAATATCTAAGAAATAACCAAAATTTCATTGGAAATTTCAGTTTTAAAATTTCTGAAAATTTCAGATTTCTATCATGTATTATCTTTTTTAGCATATAATAATTATCTTCTATTTTTTAAATAAATGGTGAAAAAGTGCAACTATCAACAAGCATAATTATCTTATAAAAGAAGATATAAATAAAATAAAATAAAAGACAACGCATAAAAATTGAGAGAATATATTATGCTAGACTTCTATAAATTTTACACAATTTCCTATTTATATACATTGAGAGGAGATCAACAAATCAGTTTCAACCCTTTTTCTTTTCTTTTTTTTTTTTAAAGGAAAGTTTTTAATGTTTTCAATTCTTTTCTTTTTAAGTTTACGCCTACACGTTTCTTTCCCTCCTTCTTTCAATTTGTTTTAGTTGCCTTCTTTATTTCTCTACTACTTCTTTCCTTGTAGAAGATACTTCATAATTGCGTACTTTAAAAAACTAACAAAGTTTCAATGCATGAAAACTCGTTGAGATTAATAATGATATATGTTGCCTACTTAAAAAAGAAAAAAAAAAGTTTACTTTTTTCTTAGAATTTAGTTTACAAATTTCATCATCTATTTTATATTCCCATTGTATTCAAGTCCTACATCCATCACTATCTTTGGTCAATCTTTCTCATTCTTAATTTCAAAAAAAAAAGAGAAAAGAAAATTAATGATAATAATCAAACTTCTCATAATTTTTAAAACCAGCCACAAATTAAATTTTAGCATTAAATTAATACGTTTTAAAATATTTTTTATTATTTAAAAAAAATCCTTGCAACTAAATTTTTTTTTTCTTCTTCTCTCCTATCTTTTACAAATTATAAAAAACAAATAAAATCAACAAACAACAAATAAAATATTTTTGCATGTAACTGGTGACCCCCTTTTATATTTAATAATCACTTTTTTTTTTCTTTTTTTTAATGTTTTTAGGAGATATAATGGAAATCACATATGTCCATGATTTCATTTTGTCTATATTTTTGAAGGTAATGGAATCGATTATGTGTACATATAGTTTTATTTGCCGTCTTTTTTTTTTTTTTTTTTTCACTTGAAGATCTTGTCTAAGAACACTGAGGCTCTACATCTTTCTATTTATTGGTAAGATGCGATTTGTTTGCTGATTTTTTTTTTTTTTTTTTTGGGTGTGTTTCATGGAGAGCAGACTAATTTATAAGGTTTCAGAAGAGATCCCTTATTCTTATTCTTATTCTTATTCTTATTATTATTATTATTATTATTATTATTATTATTTGGTTTGTCTTTTTTCAATATAGTTTTATATTGATTTGTGTTTCTCTTCATATAGACCGTGTTTTCCTTACGTTCTTTTGCAATATGAAGGACGTGTTCATTCATTTATCAAGACCAAGACTGCAAGAGTAAGGTCATATTGTTATCTTATTTCTCCCATCATAACTTATAGTTAGGATGGAATATATATTATAAGGGCGTGCTTTATTTTATTTTTTATTTTATTAGAAGTGCCAGAAAAGTACACTAGGATCTAGGGTGAGAATGAAGATTTAAAATTCCTTTTTTTTTTTTTTTTTATGAAGTCAGATATATAAATTACTATTAGCCTATAACTACAGCCAACGAACCCATTATATTCTAGTACACTACTTTCCCATTCGGTTTTTTTTTTTTTTTTTTTTGCCTCATTCTCCGCTTTACAATTTACAACCTTCCAATGAATCAAGTAATCGTAGAGTGACACCTTAATTACAAATTGCTATTTATACAATATTTTAATTATGTGATGATTCCAATTTGAAATTTCAGGAGCTACACCCAATTCACGAGCTATTATTGTCAGCACAAACATTGCCATAAGAGGTTTAAGATTAATTGACTGCTGCAATTCTCAAAAGCCGCTTAAATGGAATTATTTATTGCCTAATTTAGATGGTCTCTGCTTCTATTCCTCCACTTTCATATTCAAATACGGTGATTTTCCCCCAAATTATTCACCTTTTTAATTTATTTATTTGTTAAAGTTACCAAATTTTAAATCATGTCCTTAAGATTTTCCCGGAGTATACTAACAGGAAAAGCAATGTGTTTACAGTTTTAGCCGTGCATATCAGCGGCCGATTTAGTTATCGGCGAGTGGGGGTTGTAGCCCCTACTGAGTTTTTTTTTTTCTTTTTAATTTTATCTCAAAAACTTTATTGTTTTTCTACTTTGTTCCTAATGAAAATTAAAAATCAACATATAGCCCTCACCAATACTTTACTTTTATTTTTTAAGTTTTTTCTAATTCCGTAATTTATGATTGAAAAATTCTTAGGTGAAGATGGTCAATATGGCAGCTCAAGTTTGAAAAAAGGAGGAACAAAACAACACATATACCAAGAATTCCCCATGACACACATTCTAATTTTCTTAACTTCTCCAAACCGAGGTCATATAATACTTCTGTAAGTGTACCAATCTTTTTTACTATTACCACTTTTAGAAAGATAAGTGTACTGATCCATTATTACATTTATTGGATTGTTTTAATTTTTTTAATTTGCATTTTCATAAATTTTAGGTAAAGCTACTAGTTGACGCTGATCTATAGCCCAAGACAATACAAGATAATTTGGAGGATTTTCTAAGCTCCAAGCTTCCCTTTCATCCAAAACTAACTCGTGGGTATAGTTAATAAATGGGTTAATAAAGGGAAGCTCCAAGCTTCCCTTTAATTTTATTTTATTTTGCAACATAAAAAGCACCCCAATAGGTAAATTATTTCTTTCTTCTTTAGAGAGATATCTAAAATTGGTGTTTTCAATGATCTAAAATCTTCTATCTTTCACCAACAACGATAATATTAAATATCGGCCTCTAACATCCCTTCGTCCATTAGGCCAAGGTTTGAGTAACCTATGCTGAGCCCTAAAGTTGCTTAGCTTCATTTTAGTATTTGATTCAAATATGATATTTGTATTTTACTATATATTTTATTGTACAGCTATTCCAATACATGAATTTAATTTTTTTTTTATTCACAACTATTTCATTCAAATACAAATCATAAATTTTAACTTTCAAAATCTATGTTACCCATTGTTCTACCTTCACATTATCCAAATGTTACCTTTAACCAATTCAAGTTCTATATTTAAATGTTACAATATTTTTCATATTAATTGTAGATTTGAAGCACACCTGAAAGTTCATGTGGGACCAATACGTGAAGAAGAGGATGTTGCACATACTTGATACTTATAAAATCAATACACTTTCCATATAGGAGCCAAGCATATACTGCATACCACCACACAGTCCATAACCTCAATTCAAAAACCGTTCTGGAGGTTCCTTCTTATTATTATTAATCTCTCACCTTTTCATTCTATATATTTTAAGATATTTGGTAAATTGCTTGTTTGGTGCCCAACATTTTTGTGAAGTTATCATTTGGTTTCCTACCTTTCTCTTTTTTGGACTAAAAGGTTTCTATACTCTTTGAAAAGATGCAATTTGCCCCCTATACTTCAAAAGGTTAAAAGTTGGATGAAATGGGTCACATGTATGACGTGTATAATTTGAATCGTGCAATTTTTCCCTTATTGTTATCCTCAAATAGGACAAATGTGTGATTTATGTGATTTCTTTGTTGAATTTTTTCCGTCTGTTAAATTAAAAGGACCATTTGCACCAATTAAAAACTGTTTAGAGACATTTTAGCTTACAAAAATTAGTGAACAAACCAGAATTTTATAAATTAGGTTAGGCATGAAACGTGTAACTTACCCTGCTAAAACGTTTTAGTTTTTTTTACATAATACTGCAGTTGGATATTATTAACTAGGAAGAGTTTGAGTTGATGTGATAAATACCTCAAAGTCTAATACAATGTAGATGTTAATAACTAGTAATGTTCCACTGACCTAGCTAATTTTGTGTTTATTTTGGCAATCAGAAAGGGATCTATCTGATGGAAGAGATCCAGTTGATGGAGATCTTTTTCGCCATCTACTCGATGCTTTAAATGAGGTACATATATACAACTTGTTGTCGAATTTAAAATATTTTTCATTAAGTACTAGTATTCTTTTTGTAGGTGTTACTCGAGCCCTATTTGGGAGAGATTTTGGAGATATAGGTATTCGAAACCAGATATGTTTCGAAGACTTGTGTTTGAAGTAAAAAGTTTATGAAAAAAGTAGGTTTGATGTTTTGTGTTAGGTTGAGAAATATTTAGAGAAAGGAATTTTTTTTGGGGTTACATGTTTTGTTGAAAAGATAATTGAAAATCACTGGAAACCAGATATCACACTAAACGTGATTTGAAGATCAGACGCCAAATCAGTCTCCAGAGGAGCCCCTAAACGGGCACTAGTGTTTTCATATTTAATAATAACAACTTGAAGCTTAAATAGCATGTATTAATTATTTGTCATACAGAGAGCTTTCAAGCATAAGAAGTTTCGTGCGTTTGATCTAGAAAAAGAACGGAATATTGTGATTTCAGAATTACAAATGCGTAATACAATAAATGATCATGTCAACAATCAGGTGTGAGAGACAAATATGTTAATAATAATTTTCTTTTGTTTTTTAATTTTTTTAAATATTTATTCGTGATATAGATAGACTTTAAATTTTTACATGATGCCAGTTGGACCAACATTTGTATTCGGAGAACGAATTGAGTAAAAGGACTTTTCCGGGACTAAAATAAAGAAATTCCATAAACGTTGGTGTTTTCCTGGTAATGCAAGCTTATATATCGTTGGGGATATCAACGGCATCTCTAAAACGGTTGGTGACAAGTAAGACGTATATATATGTTTATATTTCTATAAAGATGATGTTCCACATCAACTGTAAACTATTAGAATATGGGTCGTGGGTGGTCACTACCTCCAATTAACATAGATTTTTAGGAGTGTACGTGTAATGACTGGAAAATTTACGACATTAATTTCTAAATTAAACATAAATTAAACCGTACGTAATTTTTCTGTATTATTAAAGATGTAATTTTTTTGTAATTTTAATGATACAATATGTCCCATGCCACTGGTTATTTTTCTTTGTGCAAGGAATTTAGGAATTTGTGAAATTTCAATCAAGAGCATAAAGAGAAAAAAGTGATCATGAAAATCCCAATAAAGAATGCAACATCCATTATATGATTTTATCACGTAAAGAAATGGAACTTACAAGTATTTCTAAATCAATTTACAATAGTCAGAATTTAATTCTGAACTGTAAAACCGATTCTGAACCAAAAAAAAAAAAAAGGAGAGAGAGAGAGAGAGAGAAAAGAATTCTCTATTCCCAAATTAATAGAAGTTAACTCAAGAAGTAGGTATCATGGAAGATGGGAAACGATCGCTACTTTAAATTTCAAATTTTGGAAAAATGTGATAAGCATAGACACAAAGCAAACTAAAGATACAAAGGATATAAATTCTTGCTGAAAATACAGACAAGGACTATTATTCCAATACTACTTATCTCTATAGAAATATATCATATACAAATATGAGATTTTAATGAGCATTTGAGATCAAACTCGATTCTTGAGAGCCCTCTTCTGATAGTATTGATGCCTCCCCAGCAGCCTCATCGTTATGCTTCTCGTCATGTTCTTGCTCTTGTGGATATAGGCAAGGCTTTGGAGGCAATTGTAGGGATTCAACTTCCCCTTCAAGCATTTCTATGACTTTGTTCATCGAAGGGCGATCACAAGGCTTCAATTGTATGCACCACAATGCTACTATGATCATCTTCTTTACCGTTTTTGATTCTTCCTCCGTGGCATCTTCTAGTTCCATTTCTTTTCCTTTTCTAAATTGATCATATATCCATAATGGAAAGTAAATTTGGCTTGAGTTCTCAGCATGTGGGTTCAAATTTTTTCTCTCATTTGCCATTTCCATCAACAACATTCCAAAACTATAAACATCAGCTTTGTAAGAGACTCCTCCAATATTCTTATAAAACAACTCTGGAGCTATGTATCCCAAAGTTCCCCTTGCTGCAGTTAAAGACACTAGGCTATTTTCTACCGGGCACAACCTTGCTAGTCCAAAATCTGAAATCTTCGGAGTAAAGTTCTCATCCAGAAGAATGTTGTGGGGCTTAATATCAAAATGAAGAATTTGCATGTCACATCCTCGATGAAGATACTCAATACCACGAGCAATGCCTAGCGAGATCTCAAATATTTCTTTAGAACATAAGGATTTAGTTACTCCTAATTTGGGGAAAATATGCTTGTCAAGAGATCCATTAGGCATGAAATCGTAAACAAGAGCTTGGTTTGACCCCTCAACATAGAAACCGACTAGTTGCACGATGTTAACGTGGTGTATCCTTCCAATAGTGGAAACCTCATTGATGAAATCTTGCCCGTTCGCCTTGGACTTGCCCAGCACTTTGATTGCTACAAGTCGGCCATTAGATAGCTTTCCCTTATACACAGAGCCGAAGCCTCCCTCGCCCAATTTTTCCTTGAAGCCTGCGGACATCTTTCTTATGTCCCATGAAGAGTATCTTACAGGCATGAGATCACCATAACTTTGGAGAAATTCTTCAATGTCATCATACTTAGATAGATGCCGCCTTCGCCACTTATAGATCAGGAAGGCAATCGCAAGAATGGTACCTACCAGTCTCTGTGCTAACAATATCTCTGCACATTGACAAGGAAAACATCTTGAGCAATTTTTTAGAGAACCTCAAAAACCAACTGTACATGTACCATGCATGTGTGTTGTGTGTGCGGACGTGATATGTACGGTATATGTATATTTGTAGCCTTTGTAAAAGAACATCATTTTGTCCAAGTGAGCTTTTTTTAAAGCTTGTTAAAGTCACGGAATTTCTTTTTTCCAACATGAAAAGAGAAAAGAACTGAGATTAGAGTTACTATTAATTTATCAATCTATCCCAAAAGCTTAAACCAAAATGAGGTGGGCCAATAATAATTTTATAGTCTAACATTCCACCTTATTAGAGACAAATATTAGTTCCAATGATGATAATGTTAAAGGGAATAAAGAGTACAATTGTAGGGTTCGAATTCAATATCTCCCACTCTAATATTAATTACCAATCCATCTCAAAAACTTATGTTAATATGAAGAAATTTTTATATTCTAGCAGTTGCACTTCGTTTGGTTACGGGGAATGAAAAAGGGAAGAAGAGAAAACATTCAAGGGATTACTTTATCTTGATATGATGAAAGAAAATTGTTTATCAACTAAATAACTAATTCGATAATTATTTAAGCTTCGTTTGGTTCGCCGGTTAGAGATGGAATTTTTAAGTTGAAATTGTTGACTTTTCAAAAACTAGTTATAACTTTTGTTATTTTTTAGAAAAAGTCAAAAATAGAGATAAAAAAATATAGTTTCGTTAAAGTTAAGTTAAAATATGAAATGAAGCAGAAGAGTTTTTTTAATTTCAAACAAGGACAAAATGGTAGTTTACTATTTTTGAAAGTGTAACAAGAACTCTTCCCTTCAAAAAATCTCTCCACCTTAAAGGGTTAAAAATGATAGCTAGGTAGAACCTTCGGATCATTTTACCTCTCCACAGTTTTCTTTCCTTTACTGTTCTCTCCTACGAAACAACCTACAATTCTATTTTTCTCATGATTAGCTTGACGTTATTTTTTTCCTTCTCACTTTTCATCTCCATCAAATTGAACATGGCATTAAAGACGAGAATACTGACCCATGAGGTCTTAATCTGCAACTTTGCGTTATTAGCACGGCACTCGGACCAACTAAGCAAAGAGGCTAATAGTAAGCCGCGGATAGGTTGAAAACAAGAAGGAAAAAAAATTTATACATTTAAGTCATGCGCTTTCTCAAGTCTTATTCAATTCTCTAATTAAGTGTTGAATTCTGGTCACTAAAAATCAGGGATGTGGTCATAAGGTAAAAGGTCTTACCAAGGAATGCTTGTACTTTCATGGGATAACCTGCAACAAACAATAGTAGGGGGGAAAATAAGAAGCAGAAGAAGAAAAAGTCATTGAATTATTTTTACGAGCGTAGAAGTATATATTTTAAAGTCTTATCAGTTATATTTCATTTTATCATTCTCTTTTGCCAATATAAATGATAACAATAACAACAACAGTATTAAAGATTCACAGTACTTGGGAACACGCTAATCATAATAAAAGTGTTAAAAGAGTGCAATTGAATAGGAATTCGAACTCATGAACTCTCACTCTCAAGTCATCTTATTTTATCAATTCATCTCAAAATTTAAGCTGTTAAGAGGTAGACCAACAATATGTTTATTTTCCAATAGAATCCTTGCAGCACCAGCAGCAGCAGCAACAACAACAACTACAAAGAAAATTAGGTGGGATGGCCTATTTTGATCATTCAATCTAATAGATAGCCGATTTTTATTTTTTAATTTAGAAAAATGAGTGTTTATCATTTTTTTTTTTCAGATTTGGTCAATTAATGATTGATCATGATGAATCAGTGATTGACTATGATCAATCACTAATTTACTAAATTAATAATTTTATGTGGTTAATTAGAGATTTATCATTTAAGAAAATCGATTGACCATTTAAAATATATATATATTTTAACTAATTTTTAAAAATTTTAGTCATTTATTAAAAAAACTTCTTAAAAAAAAAAAGGTTAATTACCTCTAATTCCCTAATAATAATATCAACAACAACAAAAATAAAGAAATAAATAAAATAACGAAATCAAGCCTTACCGCACTGGATGAGGCATCGAACCTTGTTGAAATGTTGATCGACGTAGCAAGTCCTCCAGTAACCGTATTCACAACTTTCCCGGAAGCAAGTCCTGAAGAATCTGTATTCATCACTTTCCATATCGTAGCTCGGTAACCATGAAAGTTCGAACCCGTGAACCAGTTCATTGTGAATATCTCTGTAGGCACTTCTGTTGGTCATTTCCTCTCTGCCTTTCCTTCTTGATATCAAAGTCATCATGTCGACGCGGCACGATTCCTCCAAATCCGAGAAACTTAGATTGCCATTAACAACAATATAAGAGTATGGCCTTTTGGATTCGGAAAAAACAGAATTGTTACCAGCACAATAATGATGAAGACGAGAACCATTCATCGGCTTTTCACACGTCAAAAATATTGCCGTCTCTGTGAGATCGTAATCGCGCGAGAACTTCAGTGACCAACAACCGTGACGACCGCGATTATACTTGATTTTTGTTTCGAATCCGTTTCCCAATAAAATGTCATCTTTGGTAAGAGAAATTTTAGGGATGGAGGAGCAATAATCATCCTTCAGAAGATCAGGATCGACAACTCTAATTGTCGAGTTGTCGTAGTTGAGTGCTTGAACAAATAACTTGTAATTTTTGTTTTCAGGTGTAGGCAAGTTTAAGAACGCAAGATTGTTCTCGCAAGAGAGCTCGTACCTTACATCACCGCAGCCTTGAGGATCGGTTGTAAGTCGGAAAGGAGGCCTAATGCTATCGAGATCGCCGCAGGAAGATGGTGAACAATTTTGCTGATTATTGGCGTAGCTTGTTTTGGGGAAGATGATGATCAGAACAACTAGGTGGGCTATGAATCGGATAAACAAGGACAATCTTCCACTCATCTTCATTTGGTTGGACTTAGTTATCCGCAGTAAGTCTTCTCCTATATGTCTTTTATATTTTTCTTTTTTTTTTTTTTTTCCTTTCACAAATTATCTGCATATGCGTGTGCAACTTACAACACAAGCTTTTTTTTTTTTTTTTTTTTTTTTGGGAAAGGAACAAGACAAGTTGATAGTACTCAATTTATTAGGGAAATTTAATATTTTATTTTAATTTTTTTTAGTAATTTGTATTCATTTTTATATATAGGGAAATTGCATGATATAGCATATCTTATAAAATTATAGCAGGCTTTTAAAAATATGATAAATTATAGCATATTTCTATTTCTTTTTTTTTTAATTTAATTTTGTGCTTCCAATTTGACCCCTCCCTCCAATCTTGATTTCTCTCCCGTTCTCTCCCTGTCTCTCTCTTTCTCTATGTCTCTCTCTCTCTTCCTCTCTCTTCTTTGCCCGTGTTTCGCAAAAGTCAACAAAAATTATATGATCCTTTTTATGATCCTTTTACTTGATTATGTAATTGTAATTTATATGTATATATGATCCTTTTTATAGTACTTTTATGGGGTTTATAGCTGAATGACTTTTTAATAAGTTTATTAATAGAAGGTCGAAGTTTTTAAAATTAGTTAAAAGTAAGTTTTCAAAAATTAGTTAGAAAGCATTTTTTTCCTCTCATAATGGTTAATCAATTTTATAATTGGTCAATCACTGATTTATCATATTGTATAATCAATCACTGATTGATTACTGATTAATTATTTATTGACTATCGGTCAATTATTGATTATGATTGACCATAATAACTAACAAATTTGTTCTAAGATTTGATAATGAGTAATCAACCGGAAATTTGCAAGCAAGAAGTTCATGAAAGAAGCTTTCAACGTTGTTGTCAGAAGAATTTACTCGAAAATTTGGTCTCTGTACTCATCAGCTTCCAAGAAATTTTCTGTACTCATAGATAATTGGGCTCTGTTTCATCTTAAAAACAGAGGAACTCTGTTGTGTACTATAAAATACCTCATCCAAAGCGACTGTTAACCGTCCGATTTACATACTCTTTAATTTTTATTTGATTTGATCAATATTCAGTAACAAACACAACTGATTGTTGTACTTTCTCTATCACATAAGCCACCCTCAAAATAGAAGAGGAAGAAACGCCGACCGCTAAAACTAACTCGATCATCTTGTGCTGACTCAAGGATTATCGGTCGAATATTTATTTTATTTAATATTCAGTTTATCGGATTAGTGCATGGCATTACTTTTATTTTAGGATTAATTTATGACACGATTTTTCAGAATAAATAAGTTCCTAGTTCATTCCGATCTTACCCAATGAACCATTAGGATTCATTTTCAATAGAATCTTATACAATCAGGAGTTCCATCATTGGACGGTTATAAAATACAGAAGGCATTTGATTGATCATAAGTAATGCTGTGAGTTGTAAAGCGCAGTACCAACTTATAATTGGCAAATTCGTAGGTTCAATTCCTACTAGATGCACACCAATGGGACCACTACAGCGTAAACCCCGAATCGGAATGTGAACAGACAGTGTATGACTTTTTTGTCTATTAATTAGTGAAGATTTATGTTTGGAAAATTAGGTGTTAAAGATAGATCCGTGTACGATATGTTAAAACAGAATTGTAGAAAATGATGGAACTTTATGTCACGCTGTAGAAGACTCCGTGGTCCACGGACCTATAGCCTAGTCGTAGTTGGAAATTTCTAGCAAGTATTCTGAAGAATTTTATTTAGACTCGGAACTAAAGATGTGGTCCAAGATATGGACTAGGCTTACTTTAAAATGGCCAGCAAGTGTTTAGAAGACTTTTAGTAAGACTCGGAATTTCCGATGTGGTCCAATCTCTTGGGGACAATGGAAAATTTTCCAGAATATCCTTTGTTCTTATATATATGGGAAAAGTTTTTTTTTTTTTTTTTTTTGTTTGTGTTTTTGTTTGCATTTCGGTTCTTAACTTGAACATTTCTAAGCATCAAGTTTTTCTTTCTGTAGGATTTGTAACTATTTCAAAACTGAAGGTACAAAAACAAAGATACATATAACAAAAGCACTAGATATGTCCCGTCAAATTAACGGGATCGTGAAACGTTTTCAACAATTTATCAAGAGGGCATCATTAATGGCATTCCATGTAATTTGGCTGCAAACCAACATCAGACCTGTGTTCGTACGAATTTTGAATCAAACTTATCTCCATAGACCTTTCGTCGGATGGAACGGATGACCACGCTGTATCTAGTGTCCCAAGAGAACTTTGTACGTTTCTATCTTGTGGAAATAAGCAAGGCTTTTGAGGCATTTGCAGGTTCTCGACTTCGTCTTCGAGCATCTCTATGACTTTGTTCATCGATGGGCGATCACAAGGCTTCAACTGTATGCACCATAATGCTACTATGATCATCTTCTTTATCGTCTTCTTTTCATCCTCGGTGGCATCTTGAATATCGATGTCCTTTCCGGTACTGAATTGGTCGTATATCCAAAGAGGAAAATAAGTTGAACTTGAGTCCTCCGTCCCAACATTCCCGTTTTTCCTTCTATTCGCCAATTCCATCAACAGCATTCCGAAACTATAGACGTCAGCTTTGTAGGAGACTCCTCCAATGTTTTTGTAAAACAACTCTGGAGCAATGTATCCGATCGTTCCTCTTGCAGCAGTCAAAGACACTATACTATTGTCGAGAGGGCATAACCTTGCGAGTCCAAAATCCGAAACCTTTGGAACAAAATTCTCATCAAGAAGAATGTTGTGAGGTTTAATGTCAAAATGCAGAATCTGCATATCGCATCCCCTATGGAGATATTCGATACCACGTGCGACTCCAAGTGAGATCTTGAATATTTGCTCACAGCTTAATAAGTTAATTTCTTGTTTAGAGAAAATGTACTTATCAAGAGATCCATTAGGCATGAATTCGAATATAAGACCACGCTTCGATCCCTCGACACAGAAGCCTATTAGCTGCACAACATTGACGTGGTGAATCCTTCCGATGGTAGCAACTTCATTGATGAAATCTTGCCAGTTGGTGCCTTTCGATTTACCCAACATCTTGATCGCTACAAAATGACCGCTACGAAGCTTTCCTTTGTACACGGAGCCAAAGCCTCCCTCGCCTAGCTTGTCCTTGAATCCCTTGGTCATCTTTTTTATGTCCGAGTACGAGTATCTTATAGGCGCTAGGTTGTTCTGACTTCGGAGGAATTTTTCTATTTCTTCGTACATAGAAAAATGCCGTCTTCTCCATTTATAAATCAAAAGGCCGATGAGAAATACGAGCCCCGCTATTGTTCTTGGTGTCAACGCTCCCACTGCAGGAAACATTACGTCACAAGTAAATTTGGAATTATTTCTACCATGAAATCTAGGCTCTTGTGCAATGTCGAAACCGAATTATGAAAAAATAAAGCAATAGCCTTTTATTAAAACTTAGACTAAGGAGAAAATTATGAGTAGATTTGAATGTCTTACCGACGAACTTGTACCCTCCTTTGATGGAAAGGTAAACTGCAAGTAATGAAGCAAGAAAATTCTATCAGAAAGAAAAACATACAGAGAAAACTTGTACAAATGGTAGCGAAATCTAGCACGGTACGCGTATAGTTTGTCTTCATGGTGTGGTAGCATCAACCAGGCATTTACGTGCTCAATTGATAAAACCCGACGGGCAAATTTTCCCTATCAAACACTCTGATCCCCTACCAAAAAAGATTCAAAATTTTCCCTTTCGCGCTAAAACTATCACATACTTGTTTCGATGATTCAATGTAGGAGAATGATTTTTCACTAATAATTCAATAGTCAAAAATCAAAATCATTCCATTCCGTTGATTAGAAAAAAAGAATATCATAAACCAGTGAGCCAGAGAAAACAGAATCTTACGTTGAAGGTAGGCGAGAAGCGTATGGAAAGGATCTGCATGATCGAAAATAACGTTGAACATGTTATTACAATACTGAATTGTGGATCAAAATGCAAAAATAAACAAATAAATAAATAAATTCAATCTGCTTTGCACTTACCACACCCAAATGATACTCTGTAATCTATGAAGGAGCAGCCAGATAAACACGAAACCTTCTTCGGGTCTTTATCATGAACATAGCAAAGGCGGACTCCGGTTTTATCAAAACTCTGCACCCACGAAAGCTCGAAACCTTGTACTAGTGCATTGTGAATATCATCGGCGTTCCTGTAACTCGTCTCTCGCTTCGTTATGAGAGACATTTGCTCTACACAGCAAGACTCCTCCAAATCAGAAAAAGTACTTAAGCCTTCATCCAGCACATCCAGCACATAATAGTAAGAGCGACTTTCAGCTCGGGCCAAACTAGAATTACCCGATGAACAACTACCTTTGAATATGCAAGGACTTTCTATGTAGCCCGAAGAATTCACCGGCTTTTCGCAGGTGAAGAATATAATAGTCTGCGAAAGAGTAGTAATATTTTTGAAAGTCGCCTCGGGAAAACCCGACATGGACGCTTGTTTCAGCAATCCATACCTGATTTCCGTTTCATAAAGATACGGATCCCCGTCAGGAAAAAACTCAAATGAGTTGGACAAAGTGTTGATCGGAATGGAGGAGCAATTTCTTCCCTCAACACCGGGATCCAGGACCCGAATCGTGTAGTTGTCGTAGTTGATCGCTTGAACAACGTATCTTTTCAGAAGTTCATCCTGGCGCAGGGCCGATTCGTCTGGATAAAAGTAGAGCACGGTGACATTATTCTCACAAGAAAGGTTATACCGGAGATCACCGCAGTGCAAAGGGTCGGTTTCGAGTCGGAAAGGAGAGGCTATTTTGGGGATGTTACCACATGAAGATGAACAGAGATGATCATCTGTTGCATAGCAAGGCTTGCCGGACAGTATCATCACCGTAAGGAGCAGTACAAGCACCACGGCAATGAGCCGAGCCGCCGACATCGGGGAGAAGGAGAAAGCTTTGCCACACAAAAGTAGTCTAGTGTGGCGTCCACATATGAAACAGAAGCATCTTCTTTGAAAAAATAATAAAATTGAAAGTAGTCTAGTATGGCGTCCATTGTGGGCTTTCCAAGTCAATAATAGCGAATTAGGGCCGGCAATTTCGGACACGATACGGTGATACGACACGAGAACGACACGTATTAAATGGGTTTGGACCGCACGATTAATAATTGGGTCGACACGTTTAACGCGAAAATTAATGGGTCGGAAATGGGCTGACACGATTAACACGTTTAACACATTTATGTTAGAATTTTTAAATTATTCGGACATGACACGGTGACACGACACGAGAACGACACGTAATAAATGGGTTTGGACCACACGATTAATAATTGGGTCGAAATTGAGTCGACACGTTTAACACGAAAATAAATGAGCCGGAAATGGGCTGACACGATTGACATGTTTAACACGAATTGCCAGGCCTAATAGCGATTTCAATTTTTTTTTTCTTTTTTACGGAAATAAAAATATCATTTTTCCTTGCAAGTTGAGCTAGTGGGCCATAATAAAAAAATAATAATTTTAGCAGAAAGGAAAGTTCTTGAGAGGCTTCAAAACAGAGTAAATTATCTGGATTAGTACTTAAAAAAAAAATGTTTGTTTCCAAAGGAAATTCAATCTCTTGTCTTTGCCTGATGTTTTTTGTACTAGCCGCGGCATCCGATCAAGTAGTGGAACGAATTAGCGACCGATGCGAAGAATCACGATGCGGGGGAGATGGTCCGCCGATCAAATTCCCTTTCCGGCTCAAAAACGGCACGGTGAAAGCGTCACACGACGACTGTGGCTATCCCGGGTTCGAGCTATTCTGCGTCGGGAACGAAACGGCACTTGAGCTCCCAATTCCAGCAAAGTACTTATTCGTAAGTAAAATAGACTATCTAACACAAGAAATTTACTTGTACAACACGGATGAATGTGGCCTTGTGCAACAAGATTGGAAATTATTCACCAACTTTTCGATATCTCCTTTCGAGTCCGTATCCGAGGTCGGATCTACGCTTTTCGAATGCCCTAGTTCGTTTTTCGAATGTCCGTCGAGCGACCCCGGTCGTTACGTCACGGTGAGGTCTTCTGGCTCCAGCATTGAATGGAGTTTGCCCGATTTTGTGTCATGCTCCAAGATGTATGATGTTCCCTCAGTTTCACCAAATCTACTAATGCCGGGCGGGAGATCTAATTCCTTCTCTTTTCCTTTGGTGAAATGGTCCGGACCGGATTGTAGACGGTGTGAAGCGAAAGGCAAGCGATGTCGGTTGAGGAAATTATCCGGCGCCGATCAACGGAGTGATGAAACCGAATGTTTTGATCTGTCCAAACCAAGAAGAAAAGGTAATTAATTAAGTTTTTTTTTTTTGTTGCCTAATTAAATAGGATATACAAACTGGTAGATTAGCTTAATATTTTGTAATAGATCCGGATTTGATGTAGCTCGTTACTTTGCATGTGTCCAAGACTTTGTGCATTTCGGGGCTCATAGAATATTTTAAAGTTCATAAGCTGTTGATTTTCAAAGTGTTTGGATAATCAGAACTTTTCAATTTTTTATTTTTTAAAAATCTCTTATAACTGGGTTTTAAACTAATATTAGAGGTGGGTTTTTTTTTTAATTCTTATATTAGAGTTTTAATAACATATTATAAACTTTCATACTTAAAATGTTTTCCAATAATTGGACTTGATAAATTCTTTTAAAAAGATGGGTGGAGTTAAAAAAGTCACATATTTTCTCTGTTGACTAAACGCAAGTGATCTTTTCTTAAAATAAAATAAAATTAACAGTAAAAGTGGTCTGACTTTCTAGGTGGCTGTGTATGGAAAGGATTTAAGGAACTTTTGTCCTTTTCGGCTATTAAACTTGCGTTTTGGACTTGTTTGGGCCTTCCTGTTTTTGGACAAAATGGGCTGCTTTTGGTTGATTCCTCTATTTCTGGTCTTTAGGAACTTTTAATACGGGAATGCCACATATTCATACTTGGATTGAGTTATGCCAGAAAAAAAAAAATATATATATATATATATATATATATACAGACACACACACGCACATACATACATTATGATTACCATCTCTGTCATCACATTATATTTCCTTTTTCAGAATACTAAATGTACCTTTTAAGTTTTCAGTTTGTAATTGTTGTGATACTGGTCTTATCAATTGATAACGACCATGATACCGATCGATAACTTTTAGTATCCACTATCATACTAGTTGGCCAATAATGGACACTGGCTTCTTACAGTAACTACTGTGATAGCATCTAATAACTGTTGGTATCCATAATGATATGTCCAATTCATAGTCACTAATTGGTTACCAATCAACAACTATTTCAAGATTTCGCATAATAGCCAAAAACTACCATTACATATATTGATACCATTTTTTTTTCTTTTGAGATACATAAAATTTTACAAACAACAAATGTTTGACAAAATTTATTTCTTGTTAATTTTTGCAGGTCCATCAAAACATTATTTATGGATTGCAGGTAGCATGTCTATACCTTTACCCTTTGAAATACTTGTATTTATACTTGAAAGATTTTGTATAATTTTTCATTTGTCATTTTACATACAGGTGTAATTTTAGGCTCTTTGATTGTTATACTAGCGGCCATGGCAATTTTCCATGTTTATACTACTGACAAAAACGAAAGAGAAGCTCAAAACAGAATTGCAAAGTTTTTAGAGGATTACAAGGCTTTCAAGCCATCAAGATATACGTACGCCGACATTAAGAAGATCACGAATCAGTTCAAGGATAAGTTAGGCCAAGGCGCCTACGGGACAGTGTTCAAAGGCAAGCTTTCCAATGACATCCATGTTGCGGTGAAGGTCTTGAACAATTCGACGGGAAATGGAGAGGAGTTCATCAATGAAGTGGCGACGATGGGTCGAATTCATCATGTGAACGTCGTTCGGATGGTAGGGTTTTGTGCGGATGGATTTGAAAGGGCTCTTGTTTACGAGTTCTTACCGAATGATTCGTTAGAAAAGTACACAATATCGGCTTCCGGTGGTGGAAATCGT
Organism: Ficus microcarpa; assembly: GCA_025413485.1. Classification (NCBI taxonomy): domain Eukaryota; kingdom Viridiplantae; phylum Streptophyta; class Magnoliopsida; order Rosales; family Moraceae; genus Ficus; species Ficus microcarpa. The sequence goes on from CM046381.1 coordinate 13,150,834, forward strand.
GATCTTAGTTGGGAAATGTTGGAGGGCATTGCTCTAGGCATAGCGAAGGGAATTGAGTATCTTCACCAAGGTTGTGATCAAAGAATCCTTCATTTCGATATTAAGCCTCACAATGTTTTGCTAGACCAAAACTTCACTCCTAAAATATCCGATTTCGGGATGGCAAAGTTGTGCTCCAAGGATCAAAGCGTAGTCTCTATGACCACCGCGAGAGGGACCATGGGCTACATTGCACCCGAAGTGTTCTCTAGAAACTTCGGAAATGTGTCTTATAAGTCAGATGTTTATAGTTTCGGAATGTTGTTGCTTGAAATGGTTGGAGGGAGAAAAAATACTAATGTGGTAGAGGAGAATACAGAACAAATTCATTACCCAGAATGGATCTATAATCTTTTAGAAGAAGGCGAAGATCTTCGAATCAGTATTGAAGAAGAGGGAGACGCAAAAATTGGGAAGAAACTCGCAATTGTAGGTCTTTGGTGCATTCAATGGCATCCGATTAGTCGACCTACTATGAAAGTTGTGGTTCAAATGCTTGAAGGAGGAGAAGAGTTGACAATGCCACCAAATCCTTTTGCCTCATCAGGTTCTTCGAAGACGAATTCGAAGATTCCGGCTAGACGGATGGCACTCGGATTAGAAGCTATTAGTGAATAAGTCCCCCCTTCCTTTCTTTTTTTCTTTCTTCCATTTCTTATCCGAAAATAATTGACGAATAATAGCTCATAATTATAAACTGATCATGCAGAGGAAATATCCCTTTTTTTTTTGGATTTTTTATTTAACATTATTTTGTTGCATGGTTTATGCTATTTGCCGGCTATTGTGATCTGTAACGAATTTTTTTTGCAATATTTTCTCAGTAAGCAAGTGATAAAATCTGAAAGATATGAACCCATGGAGTTGATTAATCAGTTGGTATCATGCCGACGGAGATGGTTATCAAATGATAACCAGTTGGTATCATGTCGGTAAATTCGGTTATTGGTTAGTAATCAATTGATATCTTGTCCACAGAGCTGGTAATTACGGCTGATAATCAGTTGGTGGTGGTGGGTATCAATCAATGTTACAATGGAGATCAGATGGTAACTAAATGTTGACCATCGACTGGCCGATATCATTGTCGATTCAATGGTAACTTAAGGATATGAATGGTATTATAAAATAAAAGGATTTATAGTTAAATACCTTTTTTCTTAAGAAGTTTTTTCATAAATGATCGAAATTTTTAAAAATTAACTAAAAGACTATTTTTTTTAAATAATTAATCAATTTTTTTAAATACTCAATCAGCTAATCACTGATTAGCTATAATATAGATCATCAAATTTCATAATCAACTATTGATTAACTAAATCTGAAAAATGACTTTCCTGAATAAAAAAAATTAGATCATCTATTAGATTATGTTATTAAAAAAATACCACCGAGTCTAATTTTCTTAAAGTGAATAGATATTATATGATGATATGCTATAAATTTTCTACTAATTTTTTTTTTAAGACAAAAATCAATCCAAATCTATGACATTCCTGTAAACCCCCCGAAGTACCTCTACAATCGTATGAGGTGGTTGGACTGAAGAGCTTTTGTGGGTGGAAGATAGTGACAATGGAGCCACGGCGCTTTTTTTTTTTTTTTTTTTTTTTTTTTTGGGGTTGAAAACTCTGTCTTGCTTAAAGATGGCTATAAAGTTTTGAAGACTTAGGGTGAGTCTGGACTTTGAGTTGCATTTGAAATGAAATTGATTGACTTTTTAAAATATAGTTATAATTTTAGTTAATTTTTTAAGAAAAAGAAAAAAAACGAATCATATATATAATTTAGTTCAAAATAAACTTCACTGCCAATCGTAGGCTTAGAAAAATTAGCATTTACAATGAGCAACAGCAAAAGACATTATTAATACTAAAATTATACATTGATAAAGAGTGAGCAAACTTCTTTAATTATTTTTATTATTATTATTATTTACTCCTTACAATTCTTTAGAAAGACTACAGAGAAATAACCTGCAAAAGAAGAGTTTTAACTTTTTTTTTTTTTTTTTGGTTGAAAAGAAGAGATAAACTTAAAAACTTTAAAATTTCTTAAACCACGTACATAATTAAAAAAACCCTAACAAATAAATTTTCGAGTAAAATATATTGAGAGAAGCCCGCTAACACTACTAAAAATAGGGGATTACACGACGGTTTTTGACCGTCGTGCAAAGTTTACACGACGGTTACGGAACCGTCGTGTAATCCACCGTCGTCGAAGCTACCACGACGGTCCATATAACCGTCGTGGTATCTCAATTTTACACGACGGTCAACACCCGTCGTGTAATCTCGTATTTAAGTATAAAAATCCTTATGTAAAGCGGACTTTACACGACGGACATATCGAAGACCGTGGTGAAAAGCGGACTTTACACGACGGACATATGAAGACCGTGGTGTAAAGCGGACTTTACACGACGGACATATGAAGACCGTGGTGTAAAGCGGACTTTACACGACGGACATATGAAGACCGTGGTGAAAAGCGGATTTTACACGACGGACATATGAAGACCGTGGTGAAAAGCGGACTTTACATGACGGACATATCGAAGATCGTGGTGTAAAGTCCACTTTACACGACGGACATATAAAAGACCGTGGTGTAAAGCGGACTTTACACGACGGACATCTAAAAGACCGTGGTGTAAAGTCCACTTTACACGACGGACATCTAAAAGACCGTGGTGTAAAGTCCACTTTACACGACGGACATATAGATGACCGTGGTGTAAAGTTTCGGAGTGTCTATCGTGAAATGGCAAAAATCAAAAGACAATTCAAAATATTAACAACACTGATCAAGGTAAAAACATACCAATTATTATATATTACAAAGATGGAATGTCATAATCAACGAATTCCATTACATGACGAGACCATTCACCCCTAATCAAATCCAAATCATCAGAAGTGAAAAATTCTTTACTTTCAAGTGCGTTAATTCCATTAAACACTATTTCCCTCATAAAACCTAAAACGAAATAACCACATTCGACACTTCCCTCTTGCAGAGGACAAGACCGGTTCGAGATTTTCGTTTTATAATCTCGTCTCTTTTTAATTCCTTGCCGACAGAAATCTTCCAATCCGTTAGGGCCCTAGCAAAGTAGTAAAGTTCAAACTAATTAAAATGCATATATTTAAGATTAACAAAAAAATTAACATACTAAACTTGACTTACATGTAAATGAGTTCAGTAAAGTCGTCTCGTTTCTTCTCTCGAATAGGATCAAAATAAAGGACGAGGTCCTCCCACGGGTCAATGACTCCCAAAACCCAATGTCTGCCTCTGTTATGAGGCACAAGAAAAAGCCGTCCTTTTGGTGCGTCCTTTAAAAAGGTTAGAAGATTATCGGCTCGCTCTCTCATGCCAGCATCTTCAGTATCTACACGCACTGGTGAGATTAAGGTTGGAGACACGAAAACAAACTTGTCTACTTGCCCGTTCTTCCTACATAGTTCCTCCAAATAACTGCATAAGTGTGACAAATTTATTATTATACCTACTAACAAAATGGGAGAATTTCCAGAAATAATAAATTTAGAGATAGAATGTCGTACCTCATGTAGACTAATATACAATTCGCACTGATTTCTTGTAAATTAATGAACTCATAAATATCGTCGAAGCCTAAATAGATAGGCATCTGAAAACCCATGATCGTATTCGGTATTGGGACCTCTATCTGATGACCTTGACGCATGGAATTATGTGCATAATAAGCCAAAGGCTTCATCGCTTTGTTCATTTTAATAAAGTCGAACAAAGTTGTTGTTGTTGCACATCCTGTTGTACCTCAGTTCGAGAGTCGATCGGTCTCTTTCCATCTTGTTTTTGGCGTTTTTTCCTCACAAATGCTGGGTCAGGAACGTGACTAGGCCCTCGACTTGCCTTGTTCATACTTGTGTCGATCTCGACCAATGTTATAGGCCAAGCAACAAACCCATTAACAGCATCCTCTACAGTGGTTGCCTCGTCCGTTGGTATAGGTAATGCTGCTTTTTTTAATTTTGGCACGATGATTGACACCCGCACATTCCCTTCCCCCAATGGAATCCCATGCACTGTATCAGTTGGAAGGCTCCCTAGCCATGCTCTTCCAAACGCAACAAGCAACTGCCCACCCTGAACTTCATCGAAGATATATAGCTTACACTCCTGACTATCGACCGGCACGGTTGCCGGATCAGTCACTCCATGTTGTTTTTCTTGGGCAGAGCAACTAGCCTTAAAGCTGTTGTGTTGGTCCACGGTTGGCACATTACTGTTGGGATCAACCGCCGGCTGCGCATTTTTGCTCGCACATAGACCACGAACCAACGCCTTTAGTTCTTCAATTTCATGTCTCATTGATAGTACTTCATTATCTTTGCTCGAACTGAAACCCTTGTTGAAGTACTGAGAAGGCTTTACGAACTTTGATTGGCCACGGATACGTCCTCTGTGTTCGGGTCTAGATAATGCGTTCGACAATACATCACTAGTGCCAACTGATTCAAAAGTGCCTTGGCTCTCCTGTGTGTTGTACTCCATCTGCAAGATAATTGCATCATAACTCATTTCAGCTTAAGGGTATGTTGTAAGTATAGTAGTGCACATCAAGTCATTGTTAGTTGGTAAACTTACAATCAACTCGCTTATATTTTTCATTTCTGGATCTTTCAACGCTCCATCTACGCCTGTCTGTTGCTCCAGCCACAAAACATCTCTTTTTTCCCATTCCCCAGTCATCTTATGCTGAAATATAACATCGTTACTATACATGAGAATATACTGTTCTATAATCGGCATAAGATTTAGAAGAAACAAAACATATTGCCATACCTTTTCCTGGTCGAGCTTTCTATATCCGTCTCGGCCTCCTCTCGATGCGTATTCCTGGTTCGCTCTTATTTCGCTGCCACGATCCGAAAGTTGTTGGAATTGTTCGGATGTTCTATACTGAACGAATTTCGCCCAATCCTCTTCTTCTATACTCGGGTAGTTGTCAATAACTTTTTGAGGCCGTTTCCACACACTCTCCTCGGATACATGTTTCTCCACAAACGTCTTGTAAAGATCATATCGAAAATTCCTTGCAGCTTCACCGCATGATTTTAAAACAAGCCTACGAAAGCTTTCATCCACGTGAAAGAAGTAACAGTTTCTTTCCAAATTATCTCTTTGTATCTGTCTAAATCACGGGATCTCCAATCTTGTATCCATATTGGAACGTGCTCTCGAGCGAACACACCAATCCAGCTCATCAATTCATCCCCATGCCTCCCTTCCGGTTGTCCTTTCTCGTCAAATGTGACTTCAATTCGTTCACCCCTCTTCCTTGCTACATGAACACGTTTCATTAAAGTTGCCCTTCGCTTTCCATCGCCCGTTGGATCAAACGGGTTTCTCCTTCGTGCTCGTGCCTCTTGACTTGTCCATTGTTTTTTTTCAAAAAAATCACCTATTTATTGCAACACGGAAAAAAATATTCGAAACCCGTCACGTAAGTTATAATGAAATAAATATCTCTTTCACTACGAAGCACACATTTCATGAAATATGTAAAATAACGAAAAAATTTACACAAACGTATAAATAGAAAAAATGCTAACAAATTTCTCTCAATTAAAAAAAAAAAATTGTGAAAGTTTGACTAAAAATTTTAGTTCAGTCAAAGAAAAAATTTTGTTAATTTTTTTTTTTGATTAAGAAAATAAAAAAATTTCGGGCGCCAGCGAGGGGCGCCAGTGGGCGCCATGCCACGGCGCCACTGGCGCCCCCACGGGCGCCAGCGAGGGGTGCCAGTGGGCGCCAGCCCACGGCGCCACTGGCGCCCCCACTCGGCCAAGGGCGCCCACTCGGCCAAGGGCGAGGGGCGCCCACTCGGCCAAGGGCGTGGGGCGCCAGCAAGTGGCGCCCCTACGGGCACCAGAGGCCGCGCCAATGGCGCCCCACCAAGGGGTGCCTTGGTGCCCAACCACGGCCCCAGACGCCCCCACGGGCGTCGACCACAAATACGTACGATTTCGTAAAAAAAAATTCATTTCGGCATTTGATCGAACATGTTGTGGGCGGAGAAAATCCGGATTCATAAATGTGGGTATATTCGGTCATCAATCCCGTTGACAAACATAAAATTGAAAAATTTGTGATTGTTCTCATCAATCCCATTCGAAACATAAAATCTCATTCCAAATCCCATTCAAAACATCAATCTCATTCCAAAACATAAAACCATTAAGGGTGGAGAGATATGACCTTTGATTCTTTGAAAAAGCCAAATGTGAGATATGAACTTGCAATTTTTGTAGAATCTCCAACAAGCGGTCGGCGTGGGCGGCGGCGACGGCGTGGGCGACGGCGTGGGCGGCGGCGGCTTTACCGGACTTGGGGAGGGTGACCAAAGTTTGGAAAAATTTTGAGAGGTTGGAGAATATGAGATGGGCGGGTAAAGTGTGAGGAATAATAGAGAGTTTTTGTATAAATAATGTTTTTCGGCGCGGAGTTCGAACAAAAAATTTGAAATTTTAAACCAAAAATTTGAAATTTCGGGTCCTTACACGACGGTCTTTAAAAAGACCGTCGTGTAAGAAAAGATTACACGACGGTCAAAATGACCGTCGTGTAATCATATTACACGACGGTCAAATGACCGTCGTTTAAGATTACACGACGGTCATTTGACCGTCGTGTAATCTTTATTACACGACGGTCAAATGACCGTCGTGTAAGACTGTCTTACACGACGGTCATTTGACCGTCGATTTATTATTATTACAGTCAAAATCTCTTATAAATGTCGAAATTTTACAGAAAGTTTAAAATATTTCACGAAATTAATCCGCCAATGTTTTGAGTTGACTGATGTTGAAATTGTAAACAGATTTTTGTCAGTTATTTCTAATTATCACTGACCCATCGTATATAATATTGAGCCCTGTTCAATATTTAATACATAACGCTAGCATCTTAATTGATTAAAATAAATAGTAATTAATGTTGAACAGAAACTAATTAAGGAATGACAAAATGTTCAAGTTTTCTTCTTTTTTCGCTTTGCTTGCTCAACACGTGTCCATTCTATATCTGGTCGAAGCAAGTGAGAAACATCGTCATCGAAATCGTCAATCACTTCAACCGGTGGCAATCCCTGTGTGAATGCTGGAATGCCGGAGCAATCTTCCTCATCATCTTCGTGACCATCACGGAACATTTTTGCCTTCATCGGCACAACTAAGGACAACTCTTCATTGCTAGGATCCGATGTATAAAATACCTGGTTTGCCTGTGATGCCATAATGAATGGATCATTTTTGTAACCCAATCGTCGAAAGTCCACGACTGTGATTCCGTCTCTGTCAATCCTTACAAAATTATTATCTGCCCACTTGCACTTAAAGAGTGCTACATGAAAATCACAGTATTCAAGTTCCCAAATATCTTCAATGAAACCGAAGTAGTTCATGGCTTCATAGACTGGATTCTTGTCCTTTGCAGATGAAATATGCATGGACTTAGCACAAATACTAACACCACTATTCTGAACAGGATACTTCTCATCTCTTTCGCGAGTGTAAAAGGTATAACCGTTGACGAAATATGATGTATACCGAGTAACAACCGTCGACGGGCCTCTTGCGAGGTTCATTAAGGTTTGCGAAAAGCCGTCCTTCTCAAAGACATGTCTTCGAATCCACGTACGAAACGTCCGGTTGTGTTCATCTTGTAACAACTTTTCATTTCTGCCCCATCTTGGATTTTTATCTCTTAATTCCTGCAGGTGAACCTCAATAAATGGCTCCACTTCAACCCTATTAAGTAAGGTATAGAGACAAGCTTTCTCCCATTCCCCTCGATTTACCGATGATGGAATGCCGACCGATAGTCCTTTCGATTCAATGTTTGTAATCTTTGGCAACCCAATCGCTTCCGCGGTGGACAAATACTCGGAGCAAAATTCGACCGATTCCTCCGCTATGTAGCTTTCTACAATACATCCTTCCGCCCTGTTTCGGTTCTTGACGTAACCCTTCAAAACCTTCATGTACCTTTCAAAAGGATACATCCATCTGAAGTATACCGGTCCACATAACTTCACTTCCCGGACTAAGTGCACCGTTAGATGGATCATTATGTCAAAAAATGAGGGAGGAAAGTACTTCTCAAGCAAACACAATGTCTTGACTAACTCTGATTGTAGCAAATCTAGTGTCAATGGATCAATAACCTTCGAGCAAATCGAATTGAAAAATGAGCATAACTTGGTAATTGCGAATCTCACATCCCTCGTTAACACTCCTCGCAAGGCAAGAGGTAATAACTGTTGCATCAATATATGACAATCATGTGTTTTCATTCCAACTAACCTCAAATCCTTCATCGACACCAACCTTGTGAAGTTGGAAGAATACCCGCTCGGCACTTTTACAGCAGCGAGCCACGCACAAAGCTTTCTTTTTTCTTGTCTTGATAATGTGTACTTCGCCGGAGGTAAGTAAGTGGCATTCCCTCTTTTCGTAGGGATCAAGTTAAGTCTAATCTTCAAATCCTGGAGATCCAGCCGTGCCTTTTCACCATTTTTGCTCTTATTAGGAATGTCAAGCAACGTGCCCACTATTGATTCGCAAACATTTTTCTCAATATGCATCACATCCAAGCAATGACGAACGTAAAGCGACCTCCAATATGGAAGTTCGTAGAAGATTGGCCGTTTTTTCCAAGGTCCATCAACCACCGGATCCTTGTAACTCCGTTTTCTTTTCCCGAGCACCACTTTCAAATCCTTAACCATATCGAAAACGTCTTCGCCCGTCAAAACCCGGGGAGGGATTCTTTCATCCGTATTACCATCGAAAGCCTTTTTTTGTTTGCGGTATCGATGATTTTTTGGTAAGAATCTCCTATGACCAAGGAAAACGGTTTTCTTACCATTCTTCAAGCGGATGGAAGATGTTTCTTTCATACAAACGGGACAACCGATCGAACACTTGACTGAATACCCAGATAGGTTTCCATAAGCGGGAAAGTCATTAATTGTCCACATCAACATTGCACGGAGTGTGAATGTCTCTTGACGGTAAGCATCTCTAACTTCGAGGCCCTTTTCCCATAAGATCTTTAGATCATCGATCAGCGGCGCCAAGTACACATCAATGTCATTCCCTGGTTGTTGAGGACCCGATATCAATAAAGTCAACATCAAGAACTTCCGCTTCATGCTCAACTTCGGTGGGAGATTATAATTGACAAGGATCACGGGCCATGTACTATGCCTACTACTCATATTACCGTGTGGGTTCATTCCGTCAGCTGACAAACCAAGACGTAGATTCCGCGGTTCCGCACTAAAATCAGGATGATCGGCATCGAAGGTCTTCCATTGTGGTGCATCGGCTGGATGTCTAAGCATGCCATCTTCAACACGTTTATCATGGTGCCAAGTCAAATTCTTCGCATGCTTGGCATTACGGAATAAACGGCGCAAACGCGGTGCTGGAGGCATGTACCATAACACCTTTGCCGGCATTCCTTTGCGATTATCCATTGGCTTCTTGCCCTTCTTCCATCTTGACTCCTTACAAACCGGACATTCATGAAAATCCTCATACTCATTTCGGTAAAGGGCGCAATCATTTGGACAAGTATGAATTTTTTCATATTCCATTCCTAAAGTGCTCAACGTCTTCTTAGCTTCATACATACTAGTCGGTATTTTATTATCAACCGGTAGAACCTCTCTTAGAAATTCTAAAAGTGCTGTGAAACTAGAATTTGTCCAGCCTCCCGAAGCCTTCATGTTCCATAGTTTGACTAATGCAGACAATTTCGTATATTTACTACACCCGTCGTACAAGGGCAACTCGGCATCATTCATCATTGCATCAAATAACTCCGGCCGATGCACAAATTGTTCTTCCAAATCATTAACCATATCAAACAAATTATCTCCTACTTCCTCATCAACAAGAGGTTCTTTTCCTTTCTTCTTGGTAGTTGGAATATTCAAATACTCCTCACCATGTAAATACCATGTTTGGTACGAACAAATAATCCCACGGGCTAGCAAATGTCTTCTAACTTCATCAACGGAATGAGATCTATGATTTCCACAATCCACACAAGGACATCGAATCTTCTCATTCTTCATGTTAGTTTTGGCAAAAGACAAAAATTCTTCAACACCATCTCGATATTTTCTAGTCAATCTATTTGCCCACATCCATTTTCGATCCATTTCCAAGAACCCGACCTAAATCGAAATTAATGAAGATCATACAATTTAATTCAACAATAAAGATGTCTCCACTGATATAACATACAACACTCAAAATGTAGAAAATAAAAGGAAAAAATAAGAATTTACCATTAATTTAGATATATATCGACAATAATTTATAAAAATAAATTTAATTAATTAATAAGTCAAAAGCGGAAGTAGTACTTACAAATAATTACAAGCTAGATGTGGTAGTTCTGGACCGAGATAGTTGAGGAGATCTGGTTTCGAACACCTGCAGTTCAGTAATTTTTCGACGCAGCGGGTTCTGTAATTTTTTTCGTGGCGGCGGAATAGTTCTGTCCACATTGAAAAGAAGAGCCAGGGTTTTTAAAACAGGAAGATTACACGACGGTCAAAACAAACCGTCGTGTAATATAGAAGATTACACGACGGTCAAATAGAGGACCGTCGTGTAATTTCCCCAAACGGAGATTACACGACGGTCCTCTGGACCGTCGTGTAATCTTTCCATTACACGACGGTCCAGAGACCGTCGTGTAACCTCCTTACACGACGGTCCATGAGGACCGTCGTGTAAATCCCAAGAAACTTGGGCCTTACACGACGGTCCTGTGGACCGTCGTGTAAGTATATCTTACACGACGGTCTTCACGGACCGTCGTTTAAGGCCCAAGTTTGGGCCTTACACGACGGTCCATAGACCGTCGTGTAAGATGAAACTTACACGACGGTCCACAGGACCATCTTGTAATCTTCATCTTACACGACGGTCTCAAGAACCGTCGTGTAAGGCCCAAATTTCTTGGGTCTTACACGACGGTATCTGAAGACCGTCGTGTAATGTCCCTGTTTCTTATGTTTACACGACGGTCCAAAATAAACCGTCGTGTAATCCGATGATTTTCTGCCTACTTACACGACGGTCCATTGTGACCGTCGTGTAAGTCCACTTTACACGACGGGTTTTGGAAACCGTCGTGTAATCTACTGTTTGTAGTAGTGTAAATTTGTCGCAAACATGAGAAGATTGTAAAGAATAAACAGGAAAAAAATACATCAAATTCAATTATTAAAAGAAAAACACGAATGTTTGAAAGAGCCAGGTGATTAAAAACTATAAGTTGAACAGATTTTTCTACTCATCACCCGTCAAAATTTAGCACCTACTATATATATATATATATATATTTGTTGATGCTAAAATGTCTTCGGCAGCAACACTCGATATGGTCGACTGCTCCAACCACTCTTACCCGGTCACTCTGCTCGCGTTCTCCTACAAAATAGGAACCACCTCGAAGTAATGGAGACACTGGTGTGGTGTCTGCCATGGACACTCCGATGCTTAAGTCAGATAAGGATCTGATGAGCAAGGGGAGAGGCAGAGCTTAGGCAAGGAATTAGTGTCCGTACTTGAAATGGAAGGCTGGCCCTCTATTTATATGTTTTCCGCGAGCTCGGGTATCAGGGTGATCCGGTTGGGTCGGTTCCCTAAGGCTCCCGACGGGAAAGTAGGGGTATGACGTACGAAGGCTATGGGCCAGTGAGGTGGCTCCATGTGGCCTTTGCCCTAAGCTAGGGGGCACTAGTTGTTGCAGGTGACCGTAGGGTAGCCCCAGCTGGAACATACAGCGAAAGTTAAGGAAATAGTGGGAGCAGGTGGCGGAAAACTGTGATTTGACCCCCTGGAATTGGGAGTCGCACTCCACATGTAAGGCGGCGTACAACGGAGCGTCTGCGGATGAGATACTCGGGGTAGTGACTCGTTCTCTGAGCACATTCTCTCTTGGCCCGCAAAGGGTTGTTGATGAAGTGATCGGTTGTAGCCGGATTACACATGTCGGGAGTGCTCAGGTTAGGTAACCAGGGGTAACCATGTCGTTCCGATGCGGCCGGGTTACCTTTGCAGAGATGGTGCCTGATTGGGATAGGTCCCACATGCCCGGTTCAATGTGACCGTTTTATTGCCGGAGCAGGAACGCATGGTTGGAGTAGATCATGGCCTCAACAATATATATAAGAAGAGTGTGTTGTCCGGTAATGCCGAACTCTGATAGAAAGAGAAGAGAAAGAGATTACAAAAGAAAAAGAGGTTACAAAAGAAAAAGAGGTTGTATCATGATAATAAGTTGTATCATAATAAGCTTTATTCTTCATTAACTATGTTTATTTTTAGATCCAATAACCCTAAAATACAATCATTTTTATCCCATAAAAATAAAGGGTTTGTTTGGTATGTTAGTTTGAGTTGAAATATTTTAGTTGTAATAGTAATTTTTGTTAACTTTTTAGATAAGACAAAAAAAAATTTTCAGAAAAGATAAAAAAATTTTTGAAAAAAGGACAAAAATCATGATGAAAAAGTATAGTTTAATTTAAAATGAGATGTACTGTTAAATAAACTCAAAATGTGAGATAAATGAGCACTTGAGCAGACCTAGCCATATATATTTTTAAGGTAAAAATATATATATATATATATATATATATATATGCTGGCTTTTCTGTCTGATATCTTATTTTTATCGGGTAAAAATGAGATACGTATATATATCCTGTCAATTTTTTCAAGGCGGGTAAACGTCCAAATCCAAGGCAAGTTGCCAACTTTGTCGCATATTTGATACTTTAGCTGGTATCCACATGGACATGAAATGATTTTAGGGTTCAGACATTTGAGTCTCTTTTCGCGATGTGGGGACCTAATTATTCATTGCATGTAGTCTTGCTGACACGATCAGAAAGGTACGTATATTAATGATTTATTTAGTTTGTCAATTTATTTTTAATTAAATCATATTTTTTTTATCTTAATTTTATTTTTTTAAGTTAAAATCAACAAAAAAAATTTATAATTAATTTTTAAAAAATTAATTAATTTTAATTTAAAAATTTTATTTTTACTAGAATTAAACATAAATTAAATATGAAAAACTTTGTCGGAAGATGGTTTATTTATTTCTTTCCTTTTCTTTTTTTAACTTTATACTTCCATCCAGATATCAACATTATTAGACACCTTCGTCAGTTTTTACAACTTTAATAGTTGAAATAGTTTAACATGCAAGTTATCTGTAATCACTTAAAAAATTTTAGAAACTAGCATAACTTATACGGTCACTTCAATGTTTAAACTTTACAAATTCCACCATAAAATATGTAATTTATCGTATTCCCAATTGCAAGGCCGGTGCCGGGACAATAAAAAAAAAAAAAAAAAAATCCTATAATTTACGGTGAAGATTTTTCAAACGATCCCTGCCCCACCTCTTAATGAAAACCTACAGAATGATAAATTTTCCAGAGAAGTCTGAACACCTTGACTCTAGTTGTAGCAATAAAAGCTTTTGTTTTTAATATACAAGAACAAGCAACTAAAATAAAAAAGTTGATCCCTCAAAAATAATAATAATAATGATAAATAAAAAAGTTGAGGACATCACAGTACGATTGGCGCCTTCCAGCGCATCGACTCCAAGCCAAACTCATCAGTCAAATCATTGATAAAGAAAGGAAAAATAAATAAATAAATAAATCCAGTCAAGAACAAATATACAAGAAAAAAAAATTATTAGTAAGTACTCATCTGTGCAGTCCAATCGGTAAGTTAGACCAGATATATATCTTTCACTAATTACAAACTAATAATTTACTTCCTGCATTACTTTTTTTTTTTCTTGCTTGATTACTAGTGTAATACTTGATGTCATAAATTTATATGTTATAATTATTTTTAAGACTATATCGTTACAAATGGCTTTTATTGAAAGAAAGTCGACTTCTTGTCAGCATCTTTACAAACCAAAAAACGAATTATCCTACATTGTATATTTCCCGTTGAGGTTCAGGTCTGGATAGGAAATTTGGGGTTTGAAACTTAGACCTCGTTTATTTCGTGAGTTCAAATTTAAAATTTTTATATCAAATTTTATTTTATTTTAAAATTTTTTTTATCTTTTCTGAAATAAAATTTTTTATCTTTTCTAAAAGTCAACAAAAATTACTATTAAAACTTAAAATTTCTAACTCAAACTCATTCACTAAACGAACCTTTAAAAGTATTTTTTTCTATTTCTTATAATATAAATGGGAATTATAGGCTAAAAAAAAAACAGAACAAAAAAAAAAAAAAATCTTGTGTCTTTTAGATTACTACATACATCACCTCATAATAATTTCACATATTAACGTTGTCAAAGATATAGAGTTTGCATCTTTATAATCTTAAATGATTAAGTTAAAAAAAAAAAAAAAAAACCCCAAGTAACATACAAAATTACTGCCTACTTTAAGTTCCTTCGGGAATTGCTTCCAGCTCTAGCGCCATGGCGGGTCTTGGCTGCTTGGTTTTGGATTGAGCACCTGTAGAGGTGAAAGGATTTGGTGGAATAATTAGTTCTTCTTCTCCTTCCAACATCTGAACGACCGCTTTCATGGTAGGACGACCGGTCGGGTGCCATTGGATGCACCATAGCCCTACAATCGCGAGTTTCTTCGCGATTTTAGCATTTTCCTCTTCATCGATATGAATTCGAAGGTCTCTCCTCCTTCTAGAAGATTATAAATCCATTCTGGGTAATATATTTCCTCCTTATTGTTCTCCCCATCCGCTACGTTACTATTCTTCCTTCCTCCAACCATTTCGAGCAACAACATTCCGAAACTATAAACATCGGACTTGTAGGACACATTTCCGAAGTTCTTGGAGATCACCTCGGGTGCGATGTATCCTATGGTCCCTCTCGCCGTCATCATTGACACCGCACTTTGATCCTTGGAACACAATTTCGCCTGACCAAAGTCCGAGATTTTTGGGACAAAGTTCCGGTCAAGCAGAATATTGTGCGGTTTGATGTCGAAATGTAGGATCCTTTTATCACAACCTTGGTGTAGATACTCAATTCCCTTAGCTATGCCCAGAGCTATGTCTTGTAAAATCTCCCAATTTAGTGAAGGATTTTTGCCGCCCGTTGCGGATGAAATGTACTTCTCGAGCGAATCATTCGGTAAGTACTCGTAAATTAGAGCTCTTCTGATTCCATCAGCACAATAGCCAACCAAGCGGACGACATTGACATGGTAAATTTGAGTCATCGCCGCCACTTCGTTGACGAAGTCGTCCCCGTTTCCTTTGGAATCGTTGAGGATTTTCACGGCAACGAGGATGTCGTTCGAAAGCTTCCCTTTGAACACTACGCCGTACGCTCCTTGCCCCAACATGTCCTTGAACTTATTGGTCATCTTCTTAATGTCGGAATACATATATCTCGATGGCCTTAATGCATTATAATCTTCCAGGAACTTTTCAAACCTCTGACTCTTTTCCCTCTCCTTTCTCCGTAAATTATAGAAGTACAAACTTGCAACAAGCACTAGTGAAAGGAGAATCGTACCCGATGTTACAACTGCAAGCGTAGAACGATTCGATCAGCGAAGAACTGCCAACGTAACTGAGAAATTTAACGAATCGGGACAGTAAATTGGAAGAAAAAAAAAATTTGCTTACTCAGACTAGTCCTCAACGCCGGTGAAATTTTTGGCTTGGCTGTAAAAAAACATGAAAAAAACAAACAAAAGGCAGGCGAAAATTTAGCGGATATTTTGAAATAAAATAAGTAAATAGACAAAGAATTTTTCAAAAACTTAACCAGACTCTTTACCTTTCGTTAGTATGAAACATTCGGTTTGATCGGCGCTATCTTTCTTCAATCTACATCCCATGCGTTTTGCTTCGCAGTGTCTGCAATCCGGTCGGGACCAGGATAGCGGAATATTGGATCCACTATATCCCAGTGCAAGCAACTTGTATATCTTGTCTGGAACAGATTCAAATTCGTACATCTTGGTACAGGAGCCGAGTCCATCGTGGTACGCTTCGATCTCGTTGTTCGACGGAACCAGGAGCAAGCTACATGATGTTCTTGAATTGCATTTCAAATATGTGTAGTTCTTTGAGTTCTTACCTCTGTTTGCGAACAAGAAAGTGGTAGAATTAACCGACAGATTGTTGAATCCTAAAAGCAGAAGCAACGGAAGGCAATTTGAGTTGCTGTACACATGGATTTGTTGCGATTTGTAATCTATTTTTTTAACGAACGTGGCATTGGTTGGCAAAATTGGCAGATTAATTGCAGTTTCGTTGCCAACACAGAACAGATCAAAACCGGGATAGCCACAGTCGTCGTTTGGCTGTAGCGGCCCGCTGTCTTTGAGTCGGAAAGGGAATCTGATCGGCGGTCCATTTTCGCCGCACCTTGATTCATTGCAGGCCGTTCTTAGCTGATCATATGCAAGAACGTTTTTTACTATGGTGACAGACAAAACCATCAAGAAATGAAGAGAAGAGACCGCCATGGTAGTAGTACTACTATAAAGTAAACAGAACTCGAATCACTCTCTACACTGCAGATTGCATGGCGTTTCTTGTGTTTATCGTCAAAGTCTTGTCGACGGATAAAACTCGCCTGACAAATCTTACAGTATAGGGGTCTTCGACAACTATCACAACCGCAAAGACAACCCCAAACAACAAAAGAAAATTGTAGTGCCAAAAATAAAAATTAAAAAAAAAAAAAAAGAACATGGAAATTTATGGAACTTCACTTAGTGTACTCTTTTTCTGCAAATTATTGTTATTATTATTTTGGTGTTGTATCCCTGTCACCACGGAAGCGCAAGTTTTACGCGTCAAACATAGGGCCGGCAATTTCGGACATGACATGGTGACACGACACGAGAACGACACGTAATAAATAGGTTTGGACCGCACGATTAATAATTGGGTCGACATGTTTAACACGAAAATAAATGGGTCGGAAATGGACTGACACGATTAACACATTTAATACATTTATATTAGAATTTTTAAATTATTCGTTAGAATTTTCAAATTATTCGGACATGACACGGTGACACGATACGAGAATGACACGTAATAAATGGGTTTGGACCGCACGATTAATAATTGAGTCAAAATTGGATCGACACGTTTAACACGAAAATAAATGGGTCGGAAATGGACTGATCACGATTGACATGTTTAACACGAATTACCAGACCTAGTCAAACACGTTTTCTATATACGTGTTGACGTTGGCCGGTAGTTTCTATATGATGTATACGTTCATTCATACTAATTTGACTTTCCTATTCTGCATTTATTATTGTTTATTCCTTATTTCTTTCTTAATTAATATTATATACATAAATATTTATTGAGGTGATGGATCTAATAATTATAATTTTTTATTTAAAATTTTATAATAATTAATTTATTTATATGTAATTTTTTATTTAGAATATTATAATATATTTAAAAATATTGGTATAAAAGAGAAACATTTCTAAAAAGAAATGTATTGGAATCACCTACTTGTTAATAATACCCTACCAAAAAAAAACAAAAAAAAATGTATCATTTTATAAGAATGTCAAAGAGCGGTTCATCCCTAATGTGCCTGTGTTTATATATATATATATATATATATATATATATATATTATTTTATTTTTCATATGAAGTGAAAGAAGATATAACTTATATATATCAATAGAAATTAATATATATCAATATATTCTAACTAGACACCTACTACCAAACTTATTATTATTATTATTGTTTTGGAGTGTGGGGATTCGATTTTGAACATATGCACCTTAACATTATGTTTGTCGTGGATTACACCATGTAGGCAAACTTGCACAACCACATTCTTGTTTCATTACCACTGATAATTATATTTTTGACATGTATCTAAATCAAGCAATTATATGAAATAAAGCTTTTTTTTTATTCACACAAATAAACAAACACATATATCACATGAGATATATTGACTATGAAGGTCTTTAAAAGGAAGAGTTCAGTAAATTCACAAATAAAACCTATAAGTTACAATTTTTAAATAATTACTGATTATAAAAAAATTCGCAACACTTATAAGTAGGTCTTTATATGAAATAAAGTTGTGAATAAATAAACTACATATTTGTGGCTTCAAAAAAAAAAAAAAAACTTAGATATGTGTGGCTGTAGGAAAGGGGCATTTTTCTCCCTCCCACTCCTAAAAAAAAAAATAATAATAATAAAAATAAAAGAGGAGAAGGGAAGAGAAATGCAAAACCAGACGCAGAAGTTTTCCACTAACATGCTTAACCAAAAATAATAATAACAATAATCAGAAGCAGTACTCTTCAACTATTCTTCTTTCACAAAATGTCTTCAATTAAACTTGTTTCAAACAAATCAGATTGCTTTCACATCATTTTTTTCTGACACTACACCAACCGCAAGTCAGTAATAATTACAGAGTTTAAATTTCTCCAAACTCAAAATTAATACTAATAATAATATGATTAAAAATATATTTATATAATAATTTTATATTTGATTATATTAATACATAACAAATAGAGTTCATATCTCAATCTCTCTAATTTGAAATTACAATAATAAAAATAATATTAATATTAATGTTAACAATAAATAAAATAAGTCCACGTCAAAAAGGCTCTTGTTGTCGGCTGGATGCAAATAATATCTTATCACCTACAGCTGTACTATGACTTTTAATACTTTGCATTTATTGTTTCTTTTTTTTTTTTCTTTTTTTTGGGTGGAAGCATTTATTTCTTCTTGATTCTTGTTTGCCTCATCATTTTATTTTAATTCAAACTGTATTTTTTTTATCTTTTACTCAAAAAATTTTTGTCCTTTTCTTAAAAAATTTTTTTTTTGAAAATTCAAAAAATTTTACTATTACAACTAAAATATTTCAATTCAAACTAACCAACTAAACAAATCCTTAACCGCCAGCACTTTCACGTATACCAACAAGGTTTCGTTTAGTTCGTTTCAAATTAAAATATATTTTTTCATCTCAGTTTTTATTATTTTCTGAAACAATAAAATTTTACTAACAAGGTTTGTTTCATCATCTCATTTCAACTCAAACTGTACTTTTTTTTTTTTTCCCAAAAAATTTTTTGTCTTTTCTGAAAATTCAAAAAATTTTACTATTACAACTAAAATATTTCAACTCAAACTAACCAACCAAACAAACCCTTAACCGCCGGCACTTTCACGTATACCAACAAGGCTTCGTTTAGTTCATTGGTTCGTTTCAAATTAAAATATATTTTTTCATCTCAGTTTTTATTATTTTCTGAAACAATAAAATTTTACTAACAAGGTTTGTTTCATCATCTCATTTCAACTCAAACTGTACTTTTTTTTTTGTCTTTTTCCCAAAATGTTTTTGTCTTTTTCCTAAAAAGTTTTTTGTCTTTTCTGAAAATTCAAAAAATTTTACTATTACAACTAAAATATTTCAACTCAAACTAACCAACCAAACAAACCCTTAACCGCCGGCACTTTCACGTATACCAACAAGGCTTCGTTTAGTTCATTGGTTCGTTTCAAATTAAACTGTATTTTTTCATCTCAGTTTTTATTGTTTTTTGAAAAAGTTTTTTATCTTTTCTGAAAATTTTTTTTATCTTTTCTAAAAAGTCAACAAAAATTACTATTGAAACTTAAAATTTCCAACTCAAACTCATTCACGAAACGGACCCTAATTTCATCTACCAATATTTAGGAAAGATGTTATATGCAGTACCTAATATCATTAATATCATTTGATGTTTATAATTATATGTTAAAAAATTTATAAAATTAATTTATTTACATCTAAATTTTTTATTTAAGATATTATTTTTTTATTTAGAATATTATCACATAATATTAATTAAAAAATATTATATTAAAATTATTTAATTGGTATAATGTATTAAAAAAAATCAGAAGTATTATTACATAATAACCTCTGATCTTATATTTTTGCATTCAAGAACTGTACGGTATTATTGGACAGCCAGATGGAAAAATTCTTTTTATATTTCTTTAACTCTCTCTTTAGTGAATTGTATCATGCTCTTTTTTAAATTATACCAGTTTACTACATAAATTGTGACCGTTCTATATGACGAGAGAGTTTTCATATATATATATATATATATATATATATATATTTGGTGTTCACACGAGCAAAGTATTTGTTCATGATGTACTTGTGCAGTAAAAACTTGATAGATTTTTAGTGTTGATTTTGTGGTTGTGTGTAAGGGGCATCTCTCTCTCTTCCACTCACTAAAAATGGAACCCCAACCAAGCAAAGCCCTTCTTCCTTTTCTTCTCATGATCACGTTCATTTTCAATAAAAAATCCTCATCTGCAGTACTAGATCATGCTAACAATCTTCTTCACAATTCTTCCTCCTGCGGCGACGTCCGCAATATTACCTTCCCTTTCCGCCTTGAAGTTGAATCCGATTGTGGAATCGACTTCTCCGGTAATCGGCTTTGCTGCAAGAAAAACCGTACCATGCTTCTCGTAAACACGGAAGGTTATCATGTGCAGGCAATTAATTACCACAACTACACAATTAGAATTTCATCTTCCAATGTCGAGAAGGGTGATTGCTCTTCAATCCCTTCTTCTTCTTTGTCCTCAAGAGATATTCCTTGGATCTTCTCCCCAGAAACAACATACACACCGCGGAATAATCCCAAAATTCCGGAGGCTCTTAAATTCTTGACTTGTGAAAAAGAAAATTGTACCTCCACCCCTTTCTATACCTCATCAACCGATATGGACGACTCAGAATTTGTCGCGATAGATAAAAATCCAAAATTGGAAACAGAAATTAGGTTCCGACACACCGGAACGCGCCAAATTTCGGAGACTATAACATTCTTGAGCTGTGGAAAACCGGTGCTTAACAATCCTTCTTATATAGACGCAACTGCTTGCATCAAAAACAAAGGTGGTAACTACTCCTATGTAGTCTATAGCCGTGGCTTCAAGTTTTCCGATATGGAGGAGTCGTGTCAGGTATGGCACAAGGCGATCGTGCCGACGCGGAGGACGGAGATCGCTTCCTATGAAGACATCCACAATGAGCTTGCTTATGGCTTTGAGCTTTCATGGATCCAGGCTTTCCAAGTAGGTAAGGGTGATCGTTGCTACATCGATGAAGAAGACTCCAACAAGGTTTACTGTCGTTCTCCGGGATTCTGCTCATCGGATTTGTGCCGTAAGGATTCTTGACCTTTTTTTTTTTTTTTGGGGGGGGGGGGTTAAATTTTTTGCTTGGGGATTTTGATTTTCTTTAGAAAAAATTAATTAAATAGTCAGTTTTTAACAATTAGATTGAAAAATTATAGACAAACTCCTTTATTTAGAAAAATGACATGGTCAATCACTAAACAAAAACACATGAGTATTAGTCAATTATTGATTGATTATTTTTAAAAAGAGTTATTTGTTATCTTTTTATTCACAGATTAAATTATTTAATATGGTTTTCTTTTAAACACATATGCATAAAACAATGACAACTTACGTCATATATAGATTGGAATTCAAAAGTTGAAATTATAAATAAAAGTTTAATTTTCAAATTTCTACATGTCTAAATTTCACTATATTTTTAAAGATATATACGTGATATATGTCTACTCGTATAGTATTATATACATATAATTATGTATGTATACAAATATATGTAAAAGTTCCACCATGTTTTGATATCTAACCTTACTGATAAATTATAACTTTTTTTTTTTTTTGAATCCTGCAGAAGGTTTTCTACCATTTCTGAAACCGATTCCCAAGCAAGTTGTTTCATGTGAGGATTCCACCTTACCGCTTTATTTATTAAAAATAAGTTTTCGGTCAAAAAATAACTGTAGTTTCATGTGATAGCGTTATTTTTTATTTTGCATTTTCAAAAGAATATACTTTTCAATTCTACTGTATGATCAGTTATTATTTTACATAGAGTAGTTGATTTTTGTCGGTCAGATTTCTATGAATGTTCACCTCAAAGATTTAGAGCCCGCTATATAAGGAAATCCCGTCATAAATCTGTTGAAAAATTAATCTAATAACTAAAATAATTGTTTTTATCGATAGTGCAAAATAAGGTCATACCATAGAAATTCTTTAATAAAAGAGCTTAGAGATAACCTAAAAAGGACCGGATTTTCTTAAGAGAGTTGACGGATAGAAAAACTTATAAAAATTAAAAATCGATCAAAAGGACGGTGTGGTTTCTTGGAACATCGTGAATGTGTTTTTAGTCAAAGGTGCATTTTTTCCATTTCACACGAGCTTTTAAATGTTCATGAGAACATTTTTATTATTGTTATTATTGTTGAAGAGGGTAGTTTGGGTATTTTTCACAAAAATTAAAGCCAAAAAGTCTCAAATTTTCATCGTGGTAATAATCTTTTTATATCTATGTACTATATCTATATATATATATAATTTTTTTTTTTTTAGTTTCCATATTTTTGTTGAAAGAAAAATAATTTACAATTAAAAGATTTTAACTATATATTCCTCACATGAAAGTGTTAGCTTAATATAATATCTCCAAAAGATCTACTAATTATCTGATGATTTTTTTTTTTTTTCAGGGACATTGATATCAAAAGCTATACTTGCTCCATTTTTGATTGCCCTTATTATCCATATAATATGGCGAAGACGGCATTTATCAGTATATAGTAGCATAGAAGCATTTCTCCAAAGTCCTCACAACCTCATGCCTATAAGATATACATATTCAGAGGTTAGAAAAATGGCCCAAGGTTTCAAGATTAAATTAGGGGAAGGAGGCTTTGGCTCTGTATATAAAGGAAAGCTTCGTAGCGGCCGTTTTGTAGCGATCAAGATGTTGGGAAAATCCAAAACTAGTGGACAAGACTTTATCAATGAAGTCGCTACCATTGGAAGGATTCACCACGTCAATGTTGTGCGACTAATTGGTTTTTGCGTTGAAGGTTCAAAGCGTGCTCTTGTATATGACTTCATGCCCCATGGATCTCTAGATAAGTACATCTTTTCAAGGGAAGAAATAGATAAATCCTTAAGTTCCAAGGAAATTTTTGAGATCGCCCTTGGAGTTGCTCGTGGTATTGAGTATC
>CM046381.1:13182295-13241295 GCA_025413485.1 Ficus microcarpa
AAGACAAATGAAAACAAAAACTTCAATTAAAAAGGATATACTCTCTTAATTAAAAATATTAAGAGAGAACTCGTTACAAAACTCTAAATAGAAAAACTGAGTAAAATTTGATAGAGGAAAAAGAGTTAGTATAACATCAATAATTACTCATTTCCATCTAATCTATTAATCAAGAAACTCCATTGGAGCTAGTAAACCGTAGATGGAAGAAAATGATCCACAAAAGTGTTGGTTTCGAAAACCAGTTTTTAAAAATTTTAGCGGAAGCATGGTATGGATCAAATCGCATATATAAAAATTTTTCTCAAAAATTTTTCCGGCGACAATACTTATATTAATTTAATAAAATAAATTAAGAAGAAAGTTTAGAGATTGACCGTTGTCCGATTAGGTCGTTTGAAATTATTGATCTCCTTCAAGAACCTTCTTAAGTACTTCAAATCTTCCGGAAAACACCAATCTTCTTGAGAACTCCAAATCCTTCGAAACACCAACAATTCTTTCTCAACGTTCTCCGAATCACGATGAACTGGAAACGAGTGGGCGTTTCTGAATTTGGGTTTGATCACACACTTGAATTTTTGATTCACTTTGTGTTCTCAACTCATGAGACAAAGTGAAGGAGAAGAGGAGAAGAAACTCTCTGAGGAAAAAGTTACGTATATTTTTTTCTCTGTCAAAAAGGAATTAAATATATCTTCCCTTTCTTTTAGATACATCGTATGTACCCACTTTTTGGTATTACAGAGAAATAACTGACACTCCTCTTTTATATATATATATATATATTTAAATTAATTAATTAATTAATTAATTAATTAATTCAAACATATATATCTCCTTTTTGTGGAGCTAATTGCACGCCCACTATCTTCCTATAGTGGGCGTGTATCATGGTCATGGGAGAGAGAAAATCTCTCTCCCATAATATATCAGTTATCCTTTTTTTTTTTTTTTTTTAATTTTGAACTATTCAAAATATTATAACTGATATATTTAGTTCCACAAATATCAAACTTCAAAATTTAAGATTCAAAATTCCACATACACTCTGTGGATATTATGTGAACCACCCTGAGGTGCACAACTACGATGTGGTCCTTACCACATTGTATAATCTTTAAATTTAAAACTATTTTAAATTTATTTTAAATAATCATATTATTTAAAATACAAATTAATCTAATTAATTTGTTGTGTAAATATTAATACAGAATTCTCAATTCTAAATTAATATTTTAACCCAACATAAAATAATGTTCACATGATTTAATGGAGCCGTTGAGAGGAATTATGGACTTTATAATTTTAAGCTCCAATAATTTTGACAATTAATTAACACCTTAATTAAAATATCAAAATTATTAATTCCAAATTATTCCACTAAAAATTTGGAATTGCACTCTTAAAATTATAAAATTAATTATATTCAAAGATTTGAATTGCCCATTGATATAGTCACTACATATAAATCAATCTTCCATAAACGATTCATAATTAAAGCTAGGTATTTTCCGTTAACCTCTTTAATTATATCTTTCTCCTTAAGTACCATTGATTCTCTAATGAATAATATATTTATGATATAATCATAAATTGAGCGCTCTTATTATTCAAGTCCCGAATCAACACTTAAGGGAACCGTCCATCTAACTTCTTTACGAAGGAATGGATTTCATCTTGTATATTAATATTCCCGGCTACTTATTATATTATATTTCCAATATACCAAGAATTTGACACTATTCATTTGTGTCATTACTCGATATGTCAAAAAATATGATACAATAAATAGGAGTCTATTAATTACTCAGAATTAAGATCGATTCATATATGACCATCATTGATTAATTTTGAATACTCTATATGACAACGGAAATTATTAGAGATTCATAATTAATCGTGTTCCAGTCCTATATAATCAAATTATATAAAGCGCTTTCATTCCAATAATCTCATTATTAACAATCCGGATAAGATCATTTCATTCAGAATGTAATGAACCGCGCTAGTAATTTTAAATTAAAGATCCCAACTTTAATTTTTAATTACGGACAGATTTAGATTATTTTACTTTAAATATTATCCTCATGTATATAACACTTATATACAATATTTAAAGTCATATTTAAATAATCTAGGGTTTTCGATATTTATAAAGCATCTAAACATGCATGCAAAAATAATATTGAAAAAATCCTCAAATTAAATCAGCAAAATAATACATCTCATTTGTTTATGGGCACATATCCCAACAAAAAGTACTATCTTTCATAGCTAGAGTACCCAAAGGGCTCAAGTCAGTAAATGCTAAATTTTACCAATTCTTTTGAACTTCAGGGTGATTCTCACTTTACACTCTTAATTTTAAAACTCCTATTTTATCTATTGAATTTTGAAATAGTCTTATCTTTATCTACTTTTTTTTGTTAAATTTTTTTGTTAAAACCAGACCAAATAAGAAGGAAATTAGTCTCACTATACTCCTTCTGATAGTATTTATCTGTTAACTCCCCCTTTTTTCATATATTTTTAACGTAAATTCTAAGAGAAGAAAATAATGAAACAGATTCAAAGTTAGGGGGCAATATGCAGGCGTGATATTCGCAAATTATACTAGTTTGTGCTTAATGATTGAACAAATTACACAAGAAATCAAACTCCCTAAATTTTGAGGTTATGTAATATAGACAATTCATGAAGTGCAAATCAATCTACAAACCTAAGTTATACTCATTCAGCAATAGTTTCTTAGTTATCGCCCTGATAAGAATCTATGTATCAGTTTATGATTATCGGACCTGTTGCTGTGAAAGGTTCAGGTGGCATGGTTAATTCTTCTACTCCTTCCAACATTCGAACCGCAACATTCACTCTAGGACGGCCATTGGATTCCCTTGATGGCACAAAAGTCCTACAATTGCAAGTTTCTATGCAATTATAGAATCTCATCTTCCCTCTATCTGTGTTCGTTGATCATTTTGCTCATTTAAAACATTTTAGTATCTCGTTTTAACCTTCATTAGGCACTTCATATCATGATTTGTAAAAAGTAGTATCATTTTCATTGCAGTTATGAAATAGACAAACAATTTGAGACCTGAATTATCATGATATCAAGATATCTAGATTATGCTAAAGTTGAGGGTAATCTTCAGTTTGTCCTCTAAAATTTAGAACTCTCAGTTTATCTTGAATTTTGAATTACTCTTATCTACCCTTTTTTGTTTTTGTTTTATTTTGTTCCTTTTTTTTTTTTTTTTTAAACAGTTATGGGGCTTATATAACTCCCACTAATTATAAAAATATGAAAACATTTTCATATTACGAATCTGAGATCTCATCTCCAAATCTCTCCATTCCCTCCCTAGGAGGGCCTCTCTAGGTAGTTGATTAGATCGAAAGTGGAGTCCACCTCTTAATAGAAATGTATAGAATGATGCATATTCAAATTAACAAACCATTTGCTTCACTTGTTTTTGTTTTCGTTTCATTTTTTTTTTTAAACAGTTGTGGGGCTTATATAACTCCCATGTTATCATATAAAAATATGAAAATATTCCCATATTTCGAATTTGAGATCTCATATCCAAATCCCTCCCTTCCCTCCCGCTGAACCAGCCTCAGGAGGGCTTCTCTAGGAAGTTGATTAGATCGAAAGTGGAGTCCACCTCTTTATAGAAACGTATAGAATGACGCATATTCAAATTAACTTATCCTGGGAAAGCAAGAAATATTAATTAGACTGTTCACGCCATTTTTTTTAATAAATGGTTTGACACCAAATTGTTAATTTTCTTTTTCAGAAGACTTTGTGGAAGACTTGGTAAACCATTAGTGGAACCCACTGTCAGTCGTGCTTGAGATGGCTAGAAAGTTACCAAACACTACGGCGAAGACTTAGGAGGTGTTTGGTGAATGAGTTTAGTTTAAGATTTTTAAGTTTCAATAGTAATTTTTCAGAAAAGATAAAAAACTTTTTCAGAAAAGACAAAAAAAATTTTTCAGAAAAAAATAAAAATCATGATGAAAAAAGTACAATTTAGTTTAAAATGAGATGGTTTCCAAACATACCCTTAGAATTTTAATATAATATGATTTGTACAAGAAAAAATATGACCCAAAAAGAAAAGTATATTTGAGTTTCCACGAAGCTAGCTAATAATGAAGACGGCTTTGGAAGTAAACGTTGTGGACTTGTAACTTTTGTGTTTTGTGTTTTTGGTTTCTTGTTTTTTTTTTTTGTTGGTATTTTTTTTTTGTTTTTGTTTTTTTTTGTTTTTAATTGGTGGCTAATTGTACAAGACCAAGCAGCATCATGAAAACTAGTAAATAACGTTTTCAGAGCACAAGACAGCGTGGAAGACTCGGTAAACATGACATACCTGTTGCGTGGTTTTTTTTTTTTTTTTTTTGGTTGTGTGTGTGTGTGTGTTTTTTTTGTTTTTTTTTTTTCCTTTTAAATGAAAAGAGGATAACTAATCTTAGCATGGAAATTTAATACGTCTCAACTATAGTGTCATTTTCTTTGGTAACTCCTCTTATACTAAATCCCCAACTCAAATTTATTAATAAAAAATTTAATACATTAGTTTGGATCAATCCAACCACTAAAACTAACAAAACAAGAACATATGCCAAACAAATATGAAACAATCGAGTTAAAAAAAAAAAAAAAAGACAAATGAAAACAAAAACTTCAATAAAAAAGGATCTACTCTCTTAATTAAAAATATTAAGAGAGAACTCATTACAAAACTCTAAATAGAAAAACTGTTACAAAACTCTAAATAGAAAAATTGAGTAAAATTTGATAGAGGAAAAAGAGTTAGTATGGTTAACATCAAAAATTACTCATTTCCATCTAATGGATTAATTAAGCAACTCCTGTAATGCCCCGACCACCCACGTGAGGCCGACCACGCGAATGGGGGGTCGTTACCTTACTTGCTTGACTTAAACCTTGTAGAAAATTTCGGAATAAAATTTTTTTTTCTTTCTTATTTTTAAAACTTGAAAACTTGAACTTCACTTTCAATTCGTGACTTGAAAATCAACCATAACATGTTTCTTAAATATACATGTAAAACCTCATAACTTAAATAATTTGCGGAAAATATTGCGTAGTGGTATCCCACACCGCCCTTCACTTGCTGCATCGTCTCCAAGCCCACCAAGTAAAACTACAGGCCTTTTATCTTTACCTGCAATATGAAATATATCTGATGAGCTTTCGCTAAACAAGTACAAATATTAATCTCACAAAAACATTTTAACATTACATGGCATATGCATGAACCAGTTACGTTTAATTTTGTGTCTTTTAGGGTTGGTTATTATCTTGAACTTCAATGACCCTCCACCTGATGAGAGGTTGAAACGACACTTTACTTGTGTGATTTTTATCATGTGGTTTAATATTAGTGAGCATACCTCATGATGTCACTATATCATATCATAACTTTACACTTCATTTATAACATGGCATTACGTAAAAACATGGCATTTAAACATGGCGTTACGTAGAACATAGCACAAAACACGTTATAGCATATTTGAAAATAGAATACTATTTCCATACCACAGGTGAGGTTTGTACTAACCTGAGGTCCTACGCTCTTGACTTATCGTTCCTCGTGATATATCAACAGGTTCCTATCCCTGTTTCAATCAAGGTGTAAGATATGGTTATCTTATCTTACCATAAATCATTACATTTAATGTTGGTATTTTAACCAACTTCCATGAATGACCCTAGTCGTATGTCCCCTCTAATATCTCTTATTAACTTGTTTGGTTACTTAAAGTAACCTTGGTTACCAAGCCCCAAACATACATGAGTAGGATTAGGTTACCATTCCTAACCTTGGGCTTTAACCTTATCATCTTCGATTTATAACTTATTGGGTTGTTTAAATTAACCCAATTATTAACTTTGGTATCCTTTAGGGTTATATTGGGTAACCCTTAAGGTCAAACTTTTGGTCAACCAAAGTCAACATTTGGTCAACTAAGGTCAACCCCCTTTGGGTCAAACTTTGGGCTTTGGCTAGGCCCAGTAACTCGGATATAACTTCCGGTTACCATTCATAATCGATTCACTTACTAACCCTTAGTTTGAAAACTCCATTTTCTCTTCAACTTGAAAACTTTGGGTAAATAATCCCAAAAAAACTCTTTTCTTAACTTGTAAAAATTTATTTTCTTAGAACAAGGCTTTATAAAATCATTAAGGACTGAAAACTGCCATTGGAACAGTTTTCATAGTCAAAACAGTGGTTTTGAGGAAAAATACAGTTTTGAAGAAACGTTTGTAAAAATTCATGTGCAGGAATTTTCGGTTCCCTGCACACTTCTCAGAAAATAGTGTCAGTTTAAAAATCCATTTGGAATTTGAAAAACTTATCTTCACAAAAGTTGTAGCTCTCAAAAAATTCTAAAACTTTCGTGTTTTACAAAAAATCTGGTTCCACTTGTATTCGTGCCAGTTTTTGTTTGAAACTGGCTGATCCTGAAAACTGGGTCTGGGCAGACCAGCCACGGATTTTTGTAAAAACGGAGGCCATTGGAGCCTCATTTTAGAAATCTGTCCATAGAGTTCCTTAGGAAACATCGTTCCAAACAACTTTCGTGTTTTGAGTTTTACCCAGTTCGGCTTCTAAAGGCCTTAAATTTCCACTTTCCCGAAACTGGCCAGTTCCGAATCCGAATTGGCAGTTTCGATTGTTAAGTCTGGTTTACGTCCTAATTCACGGATTCTATCTTGACCGACCACTTCGGGAGCTTACATAACAAACACACAGTGTTTCTAACATCCCACATGAACCCATGAGCAGCTAGAACAGATCCATGCAAACTAATTCCAAGAGGCTCAAAACCTAAGTTTGCATGGTTCTAAATCTTTGCATACATTCCATCAAGCATCCAACTTTCACCCTTAAGCTAGCAGTCACACACCCACTGCCTAGGGCAGATTTTTGAACCAAAATCAG
The DNA here is from genome assembly GCA_025413485.1 of Ficus microcarpa. NCBI lineage: Eukaryota > Viridiplantae > Streptophyta > Magnoliopsida > Rosales > Moraceae > Ficus > Ficus microcarpa. The sequence continues at coordinate 13,189,288 of CM046381.1, forward strand.
GGGACACACAACATACATATCTAGCATGCATCCTAACATTTTCCAAGCAGAATTCATGCAAGAAATTAATATAGACAAGCCAATCCACCCCTAATCCTCTAATCAAGCACATATTAACCAAACTTGGGCAAAAATTAAATGTGGACTTATGTCCTTACAAAACCGAATTGAAGCATAAATAAACTTCAAAATTGAACTCAAATTGAAATTTAATTGAAGAGCTTAGGGTTATAGAGAGTTTACCTTAGCTAACCCTAGAAATGGGTTAGGGTTTGGATCCAAAGATTTCTCCTTCCTCCTTGCCCCTTGCTCTCGGTTTTCCCTTCCAAATGGGCACCAAAATTTTTGTCTCACTCATGGGTTGGTTCTAGCAAGTCCGATCACTCACCAAACACCTCCCCCATCAATTTCTCTCTTCTCCTTTCTCACTCTCCCCACAACCGGCCACTAAGCCAAATGGGTTTCAAAATTTCCAAGCTTTTTCCTTGAAATTCCTAGATCAAATCCGAAACTCCCCTTGGGTTTTCCCCTACTTTCTTTTTCAGTTTTTCTCTCCCTTTTTCTTCTCCTACAGCCGGCTTCTCACCCACAAAAATGGGTATTTATTTTTTTTTCTTCCCTTTTTGATTATTTGGGTTTTGGGTTTTCTAGATCTAGAGAGAAAAGTTGTGGGAATTCATTTTGGCATAGTTTGGGTAAGATTTCCCAAATTTTCTGCTGAAAATCCGCCCCCTTTCTGTAACATCCGATTTTTTTTCAATGTTCACATTTTCCTTCTAAAGAAATATTTTCACATTATGAAGGTATGCGTGAAAAAGCTCGATTTAGAGTTTTTGTTAGATTTTGTGAGTTTTGATGGGTCGAGAAGACTCAAAATTAATTGTTAAGCTCGAAAATGGACCTTTTGAGTTAAAAAGGCCGAAAACATGTATGATTTTACGAAAGTCAACTTTGACTGAAAAAGTCAAAGTTTGACTGACAAAAATCAAAGGTTGACTTTACGATATGTTGAGAACCAGTATGGAAGTATACTGTGAAAAATGTTTTTATAAGCTAGATAGCAAGAATAGGCCTTAAGATGTCCCTAGAAAATCAAGCACACCAAGAAAAAATTAAGGGCAAAAAAGGCTCGGAAAATTGAGAAAAATATTTATACGATCCAAATTCACACCGATAAATTTTTGTACTTCAGTACGGTACAAAAATACGGTAAATTAGTGAACCACAGTATTAGAATTAATTATGTAGCACAAAAGTAAAGAAAAATGGATTTTTTTGGAGACAATTAGAAAGCCAAACAAGGCCCTTGTTTTTGGCTGATGACCTCATGTTGGTGATGTCACCAACCTTAGCTAAGCCTTGGCTTGGAAGGTTCATGAACCTTCTTTCTAGCCACCCATGGCCGGCCACATGTCCCCCTTGTAGTGGGAATGTTGGTTTTCTTGGGGTAAAATCACAATTTCTACAAACCTCCCCTTCCTCTATAAATTGAGACCCAAAAACCCATTGTTAAATCACAAAACATAGCCAAACTCTTGCATTTTTCTTGCTTGAAAATCCGGATCTAGAGGAAGAGAGGGAGGAGAGGAAATCAGAAATTTCCTTGGGGCTTTTACTCCTTGGGTGTTCGGTTTTGTAAGGGGAGAGCAAGGAAAAAGTTTGAAAAATTTTATGGGTTTCTAGGGTCTTGTGGCCGAGTGGGTAAGGAAGGAAAAAGGAGGAGAAAATCTGGAAATTTTTAGGGGCTTTTGTCCAAGAGGACTTCGGCTTTGGGAAGGCTCAACCAAGGGAACCAAAGCAACCATTTTGGTGCTCAAACCCTTAAGTGGCCGTGGGTCAAGGAGTAAGGGAGGAGAAGGAGAAATTTGTGACCAAAAATCTAACTTTGATCAAGGTAATTTCTAGAACCCTAACCCTCTAATTTGAGCTCCATTTGAGGTTAATTTTTGTGGTTCAATTTGATTGTAAGGACTTAAGTCCATTTATGGTTTTATACCCTAGTTTTGGTGTGTGCTTGATTGATAGATCTAGGGGTGTATGGCTTGAAATCTTGCTTTGATTGTGCTTGTTTGTGATTGATTTTTCATGCTTGATACTTAGGGTTGTATGTCCCCTAGTATGGCCGAAAATCTGCCCTAGGCAATGGGCATATGGTATGTTAGATTAAGGGTGAATGGTTGATGTTTGTGTAATGTGGTATGCTAAGTAGAACCATGCGACCTAGGTTTAAGGCCCTCGGGTTTTGGGTTGCGTGGATCCTTAGAAACTGTTCATGGGTTCATGTGGGACAATAGAAGCGCTGTGTGATTGATATGTAGGCTCCCGAAGTGGTCGGTCAAGATAGATTCGCGAAATAGGATGTAAATCGGACCTAAACACCAAAACTGCCAATTCGGATTCGAATCTGGCCAGTTTCGGGAAAGTGAAATTTTAAGGCCCTTAGAGGCCGAACTGGGTAAAACTCAAAACATAAAAGTTTCTCAGATCGATTTTTCCTAGAGGACATCATGGACAGAATCTCAAAATGAGGCTCCAATGGCCTCCGTTTTTAGTAAAACCCGTGGCTGATCCCCCAGACCCAGTTTTTCAGGGTCAGCCGACTTCAAACAAAAACTGGTACCAATACAGGCAGAATTAGATTTTTCATTAAACATGAAAGTTTTAGAATTTTTTGAGAGCTACAACTTTCATGAAGACAAATTTTTCAGATTCTGAACGAAATTTTAAACTGGGACTGTTTTCTGAAAGGTGCGCAGGGGAACCGAAAATTCCTACACCTTAGTTTTTACAAAGGTTTTCTAAAAGCTGTAAATTGTTTTTAAACTGTTATTTTAACTACGAAAACTGTTTCAAAGACAGTTTTTGACACTAAACGACCTTTATAGAGAATTGTTCTAAAGATCAGAATTTTTATAAAGAGTTTTAAGGATTTAAGAGCTAAGTTACTCAAAAATGCAAAAAGGTAAGAAAATGGAAATTTAAGATGAGAAAATGGATTTTAAGATAAAATTGATAATCAAGCCGATTATGGGTCGTAGCCGGGAATAGGACCCGAGTTACCAGGCCTAACTTTAAAGCCCAGATTTGACAAAGGTTGACCAGTAGTTGACCAAATGTTAACTTTAGTTGACCCAACAATTGATTAAAGGTAACTTTAAGGGGTTATCCAACGTAACCCTAAAGGATACCAATAATCTAGAAATGGGCTAAGAAAAGTGGGTTAAGGCGATTGACCCAATAAGCTATGATGAAATAGTAAATGCCCAAGGTTTTAAAGAAAGCCCAACGATAAGTCAAGATCTAGCCCAAGAGGTTATCCAACGTAATCTTGTAAGGGGATAATCCAGGTTCGAATTATTCCCAAACAGTGAGAGGGCTAATTGGACCAAGTCATATATCAAGTCGGGGACATACAATTAGGTAATAGGCAAGTTGGTTAGGGTACCAACATTCCATAACGAAAGGCAGAATCTCACCTATGCCCTTAATCAAGCAGGGGAAGGCCTGCAGTTGCGATCCGAGGAAGGATAGCACCTAATTGGACATAGCAGGAGAGGTAAGTACAACTCCGCCTACAGCATAGGCTTTAGTTGATACTTGTCAAAGTATGTTAGATGTATGCTAGGAGTGTATGCAATTGTATGTTATGTGCTGCTCTGTGATATGCTAAGTGCCATGCTTTATGTGAATGATATGCTATGCTATGTTGTTTATGTGCAATATGCTATATGATATGTTGTGCTGTATGATGACATGCTATGTATGCAAAAAGGAATATGTAAGCTGAGTATGTAGGGTAAGATACTATGTATGTTATGTTTATGTAAAGAGTGACATCACGATGCATGTTCACTAAATACAATATAAGGTTAAAGAAAAGAAAGCAAGATGGCAAGCAAGCTTGCCTGTGTCGTACCACCCGTCCGAGGTCGAGTTGGACTATGATTTGAGTTGAACTGGGCTGGCCGCCCCAACCACTCTATAGTTGCGCGCCGGGTACGGACACGTATGTAAGGGCCCAGAAGAAAGATAAGCATGATAGTAAGTTAAGAGTAAAAGGAGCATAAACGGACCATGCATCTGTTATGCCATACAACGTATGAATTGATGTGATATGCTATGTTATGTTGTATGTGCTATGATAAGTTAAGTTAGAATGTGTATGCGGGGTTATGTATGTGATGTTAAGTTAAGGTAGAAAGTGTATGCTAAGTTATGTATGTGGCGTCGCGGTTTAGATAGTTGTGCTTACTGAGCGTTAGCTCATAGTTTGATGTCTATGCTGTAGGTAAGCTACCTAACAGCAATGGGTGATGCAAGATGGAAGTGCGAGGCGGGGCACACTGTGAAATTGTGGGAATACGATGCCGCTATGCGTTTCGTTCAATATGTATTTTCTTATGTTAAATATTTTAATTACGACACGCTTATTAGGTTTAGACGTAAATAAGCTCGGTATAAAAAAAAAAAAATTCCGCTGCATTTCGTCAAATAAATAAGTACATTAAGTAAGTTAAGTAAGAAAGTACGATAAGTATGTTAAGGTAACGGCCTGTGCTAGGCGGGTCGTTACACCTTCACCCCTTTTTATAGCTGGAAATTGATAAATTTTTGGATTTATTTTTATTCCAAAAATTACATTTTGACCCCAAAAGTGAAAATTTTTACAAAAACACCCCTAAGAGGTGTCACTTGGCCGGCCACTCCCTTGCTGCCCAAGGCTTGCTTACCTCATCAAGGTGACATTATCCAAGTGACTTCACTTGCTTACATCATCAATTTTTCAAAAATTACACTTTTGCCCCAAATGACAAAATTTTTGCATTTTTGTCCTTTGTTTGGCCGGCCACCTCTCCCATTTTCTAGAATCTTCCATAATTCTTTCCACGCTAATTTAAATCAATTATGATGTCATAAATTCATGGTGAGGTGATATCATCATTTTAAGGCCTCGTTTGGCTTTTTCTTTAAAACGCAGTCCACTTTTATGCTACACAGATATTTTTAATACTGTTATCCACTTAATAACAGTAATTTTATATTGCACTTGTTTACATCATCAAGTGACAGCATTTTTGTCCCTTAATAACAGTATTTTTATGCTTACCTCATCAAGGTGACATCATCCAAGTGACATCACTTGCTTACATCATCAATTTTTCAAAAATTACACTTTTGCCCCAAATGACAAAATTTTTGCATTTTTGTCCCTTGTTTGGCCGGCCACCTCTCCCATTTTCTAGAATCTTCCATAATTCTTTCCATGCTAATTTAAATCAATTATGATGTCATAAATTCATGGTGAGGTGATATCATCATCTTAAGGCCTTGTTTGGTTTTTTCCTTAAAACACAGTCAACTTTTATGCTATACAGATATTTTTAATACTGTTATCCACTTAATAACAGTATTTTTATACTGCACTGCAGTCCAAAATTTATCTGTGTAAAAACGGACTGTAAAAATTTTTCATTATTTATTCGAACCCTTTTTGCCTTTAGCTCTAACTTGGTGTGCTTGATTTTTCTAGGGTGGTCTCATAGTTTAGTCTTGCTATTTTGTCTATAATGACAGTTTTTCACAGTATATTTTTCATACTGCTTATCAAATAACTATACTATCATGCCTTTGACCTCTATGGTCAACCTTTGACTTTTTGATCAACTTTGACTTTTTCGGGTCAAATTTTGACAAACATAAAATCATAAAATTTGTTAAGCCTTTTTCCATAAAAAGCTCTATACATGGCTAAACAACTATTTATCGAGTCTCATAACTAATTAAATGAGAACTCGAATATTTACTGCTAAAATTATGAATTTCACGTTGGTATTCATAATTTTCATGAAATAGCACATGAACACTTAATGTGGACTTCAATTTTTTTCTAAACATGAGTCCATAAAAATTCCAGGTGTTACAACTCCATTGGAGCTAGTAAACCATAGATAGAAGAAAATGATCCACAAAAGTACTATCTTTCATAGCTAGAGTACCCCAAGGGCTCAAGTCAGTAAATGCTAAAGTTTACCAATGTTTTCTGAACTTTAAGGTCATCCTCACTTTACCATTTAAATTTTAAAACTCCCATTTTATCTATTGAATTTTGAAATAGTCTTATCTACTTTCTTTTGTTAAATTTTTTTGTTAAAACTAGACCAAATAAGAAGAAAATTAGTCTCACTGTACTCCTTCTGATAGGATTTATCTGTTAACTCCCCCTTTTTTCATATATTTTTAACATAAATTTTAAGAGAAGAAAAGAAATGAAACTGATTCAAAATTAGGGGACAATATGCAGGCTTGATAGTCGCAAATTTTACTAGTTTGTGCTTAATGATTTAACAAATTACACAAGAAATCGAACTCCCTAAACTTTGAGGTTATGTAAATATAGACAATTCAAAAAGTGCAAATCAATTTACAAACCTAAGTTATACTCATTCAGCAATAGTTTCTTAGTCATCGTCCTTGTAAAAATCTATGTATCAGTTCATGATTATCGGACCTATTGTAGCGAAAGGTTCAAGTGGCATGGTTAATTCTTCTGCTCCTTCCAACATTTGAAACACAACATTCATTCTGGGACAGCCATTGAATTCCCCTGATGGCACAAAAGTCCCACAATTGCAAGTTTTCTATGCAATCTGTGTCTGTTGATCCTCTTGCTTGTTTAAAAAATATTAGTATCTCGTTTTAACCTTCATTAGGCACTTCATATTATGATTCGTAAAAATTAGTATCATTTTCATTATAGTTATGAAGTTGACAAACAATTTGAGACCTGAATTATCATGATATCAAGATATCTATATTCTGCTAAAGTTCAGGGAAAATACTAGTATGAATTCTTGCTGACAAATAAATTATTATTGGAAGCAAATTGTATCTACTTTAAGCATATGTGGAAAGATCTAAGATGATCACGAAATTACAAACACACAGAACTATATTAGAGTGATAATACAAAGAGAAACATATGGTATGTAGTAGATTAGTTATACTACATGATTGGAGCTGAATTATGGCTTTCTCCGGCACACTCATTTGAGATGGCACGAATCTCTGTAGAATCCTCGTCGAATTGAGTCAATGACGATGTTTCTGTTGTCTCACTGCCGCGCTCTACGTATGCTTGGTCCTCTTGCGGATACAGGCAAGGCTTTGGGGGCATTTCTAGTCGTTCGACATCAGCTTCAAGCATCTCTATGACTTTGCTCATTGAAGGACGATCGCAAGGCTTCAGCTGTATACACCATAATCCAACTATGACCATCTTTCTCACGGTCTCTGATTCCTCTTTCGTGGCATCTTCGATCTCTATGGCCTTATCCTCACTGAACTGATCATATATCCATAAGGGAAAGTAAATTTCGCTTGTGTTGTCAGCATTCATATTCAAGTTTTTCCTTTTGCTCGCCATTTCCATCAACAACATTCCAAAACTATACACATCAGCTTTGTGAGAGACTCCTCCAATATTTCTGTAAAATAACTCTGGAGCTATGTATCCCGTGGTTCCTCTTGCTGCGGTTAACGATACTATGCTATTCTCTAGTGGGCATAGTCTTGCAAGCCCAAAATCAGAAATCTTCGGAGTAAAATGCTCATCCAAAAGAATGTTGTGAGGTTTGATATCAAAATGCAGAATTTGCATGTCACAACCTCGATGAAGGTACTCTATACCCCGAGCAATTCCAAGCGAAATCTCAAATATTTTGTCGAAACTCAGAGAGCTACTTGCTCCTTCTTCTAAAAAGATATATTTATCTAGAGATCCATTGGGCATAAAGTCATATACTAGAGCACGCTTTGAACGTTCAACACAAAAACCAATGAGTCGCACAACGTTGACGTGATGAATCCTTCCGATGGTAGCGACTTCATTGATAAAGTCTTGCCCGCTGGCTTTGGATTTACCCAACATCTTAATTGCTGCGAAGTGGCCGCTGCGAAGTTTAGCTTTATAAACAGAGCCAAAGCCTCCTTCACCTAATTTAGTCTTGGAGCCCTCGGTCATTTTTCTAACCTCAGAGTACGCATATCTAACAGGGATGAGGTCATTATGACTCTGGAGGAATTCTTCGATACCCTTATATATCGATAAGTGTCGTCTTCGCCATTTGTATATGATAAGGGCAATCACGAAGGAAATCCCGAGTATAGTTCTTGGTCCTAACATCACTGCCACTGCAAAGTCACGAAATAAGAGATCATGAGCTATATTTTGTTTTGAAAGAAACAAAATTATAAAAAGAAACAATAAAACTAAGATTAATAGGGTTAATAATAATACACTGCAATGCCGCCACTGAAAGGTAGTCTGATTCCTCAAGATCAAGACCCCGTCGTCTTCCCAGTAACAACCCCACTGGAAAATTATAGCCCCAATATATCGACAACAATAATAAATAAAGTTCATCACCTCAAAAAAAAAAAAAAAAAAAAAAAAAAAGTTTACTAGATTTTTCTCATGCTGCATATATATTCCAATGCCAAAAAATGCCATCGAATACTTTCATAACATGAAATGTAAAATCGAAAGTTCTTACATGTGTTTTTGTATGCGTAATCGAGACCAGCTGCAAGAAAACAAAGAGGACAGTGTGAACAATAAAGAAAAAAGTAATCAAAAAGCATATATATATATATATATAGAGTGAAAATATCGAAAATACTCTCTGTGTTTAGCCTAATTGCTTCTCTTATTGTACACATGTCCAAAATGGGTCATAAAATGCCCCTGAAAGAATTAACTTTCTGAAAATACCAAGTTTATCCTTCTCAACCTAACCTAAATTGTTAAATAAAACTAATCTTAAACATTAAAAAAAATGCTCAAAATAATTGAAATTTTTGTTTGATTCAAGTATTTTGATCATTTTAAAAGTTATATATACATTCAAAGGACAATACACTGAGCTATATGCATTTACTATAGTTCACTTTTCTCTAGAGTTAAAAAAACATAAAAATTAAAGAAATAAGAAGACTGATGATCTGGAGAGAAATGCTCACCAACAGCATAATTGTAAATCGGGCTTAGGATATTAACAATCTTGATTAAGAAATCCCTAATCCCTGCATGATTCAATAATAGAAACGGTATTAACAAGCTGAAAATTTCAGATTTACTTAATTGACGTAACTACATTTAATTTGGATGCAATATGACGTATATTTTCAGGATGCTTACGACAAAACGCTGTTCTGCAAGGATTGGGACAATGAACCTTGTTCGAATATTCATCTACGCAGCAACCTCCACCAAATCTGTTATCTTGGAAAGCCTGGACCCATGAAAGCTCAAAGCCGAAGAGAAGCTCATTGTGGATGTCAATGTAGGAACTGATCTTCTTGCGATTCTCTCCCTTCCTCGGTGATGACACCAGCCCGGCGTTGTATATTTGGCAGGACTCATTCAGATCACTGAACTTGAAGCCATCAGCAAGCACCACATAAGAGTGATTTTGGGATATGCAAGGAGCTGTGTCAATATAAAAAGGACTCAGTACCGGTTTCTTGCATCTCAAGAATAGTACACGCTCTGAAATTTGATCAACATGAGTAACATTCTCAGCGTGTACGCAAAACGGAATTTTGCGGTTGAAATAAAAGGTTTCCCGTGGATAAGTAGGCAAGGAGGAGCAATTATCCTTTTGCATATTGGAAGGCACGAATCTGATTGTGTAGTTGTTGTAATTAATTGCCTGCACATAGTAGTCTGCAAAATAGTACGCCATAAAAGCATGGTTGTTTTCGCAAGACAGTTCATAATAGTAACTTGAAATTCCACAGTTGATGGGATCGGAAGTGAGGCGGAACGGGAAGGTTATGTTGTGGATATTACCACAGGAAGAAGAACAGTTGCGGAGATACGGATCATCTTTCGCACATGAACTTGGGCTAGCTTCGTGGAATATGATGATGCTCGAAATTAGAACAACGAGGGCTATGCATCTCGGGGTTTCCATCATGTGGTAGTGGGAAGTTTTGAGCCCCTTATCGGTTTGATTATGTCCATTATATGATGTTAAAGACAACTATTTAAAAAAAAAAAAAACAAAAGAGTATTCTACCAGGAATATTCAAATTCTATAATATTAATTGTTGATTTATTTGAATAATACAGTATACGAAGAAAACGTCCAACACATATTATATTTTATTTTATTATATTTGAATATGACATATAATTAATGTAGCTTTCAAAAGGATCATAAGACGTGGATTTGACAGCATTTGACTGGTAAGTAATAATGTATCACATGATAATAGCATAGTTGAAAAGTAAAAGCCTCAATTGTCCACCTGTCAAAGTCATGATTATCTATACTCACAATATATATTTAAAAAAAAAAAATTAAATACGGAAATATGAAAAGAAATGGTATTGCAGATGATACCTTCATTGAAATTTGCATCAATTCTTTTCTTTTCTTTCATTACAGGCCACTGAACAAATTAAGCCTGCAACCTCAATTCCATGTCCAGCACTTCTAAAAGACTCTCATAGAGAATTAAGCACAGTTAGATATATGATAAAGTATTTTCTTAGAAGTACTTAAACATGGCGGTTTCTTATCTTCGTTGCTTGTTCATGATGATAGTTGTAGCTAATCTTGCAGGTCAGCAAGGAGCAGGCCAAGATTACCATGAGTTCCACTGCAGGGAAGCAAGGTGTGGGGAAAATGGGCCGCGAATCAGATTCCCTTTCCGGCTCAATGATACAAACAATGAGTGTGGCTATCCCGGGTTCGAGCTATCCTGCGTTGGGAACGAAACCGCCCTTCACCTGCCAATTAGTCCAATTAAGCCCCTCTTCATAAGCAAAATAGATTATAAATCAAACGAAATTGAAGTCTATAGTCATGATACCTCCTCAGATTGCCTTGCACAACAGCTGGTCCTAGAGTTATTCTCCAATCAATCGGTCAATCTTCCTTTCAAATTCGGATACAATAATTATGTGGAGAACTCTAGTTTTACTCTATTTACTTGTTCTTATGGCCTTTACTCAGATTGTGGAATTGTTTTGGTTCCTTCTAAGGATGAGATCCAATATTCCTACAACTTAGTTAGTATTCTTGGTTGTACGAAGGTGCGCGACATTGAATCACTTCCAAAGTATATATGGCAATCCTTTTATTCTGCTAATGTCACATTGACATGGTCCAAGCCAGACTGTAAAGCTTGTGAAGCAAAACACAAGGGATGTAAACGAAAGATTTATGGCGCTGAAAGGGATGAAACCGAATGTTTTGATATACCAGGAAAAGGTAAGAAGTCCCTTTTTTACTATTAATATAATGTATTTTGATAAAAGCATGACTTATTATCAATATTGTGCTTTGAATTAAGTAAAAGCATTATTTGTTGAAGATCTTACTTACGAAACTTGTTTCTTTTTCTAAATTGACTTCAACAGGAAGATCAAAGATTTCAGCCGTGATCTATACTTTGTGTGAGTTATTTCCTATGTAAATCTTTATAGCTTCCACATGTTATCAAGGGAGTATACACTCTTGACTTCCGTTTGTTCTATTTTTTGCAGTTATAATACTAGGATCATTAGTATTGATAATACTAGTGGCCTCCGCGGCATTTTATATCTATACTGCATACAAAAATGACAGAGAAACCCGAATAAGGATTGAAAAGTTTCTGGAAGATTATATTGCTCTCAAACCATCGCGCTATTCATATGCTGACATTAAGAAGATTACAAACGAGTTCAAGGACAAGTTGGGCGAAGGAGCTTATGGAACAGTGTTCAAAGGGAAGCTTTCTGACGACGTTCTCGTTGCAGTAAAGATCCTAAACCATTCTAAGGGAGATGGAGAGGAGTTCTTGAATGAAGTGTCGACAATTGGTCAAATTTACCACATCAATGTAGTTCGCCTGGTTGGCTATTCAGCTGAAGGATTTAAGAGAGCTCTTGTCTATGAGTTCTTACCGAATGGTTCACTAGAGAAGTACATATCATCAGCCGCGGTTACTGGAAACCACTTGCTCAGTTGGGAGACGTTGCATGACATTGCTTTGGGCATTGCCAAGGGAATTGAGTATCTCCACCAAGGCTGCGACCAAAGGATCCTTCATTTCGATATCAAGCCCCAAAACATTTTGTTGGACCACAATTTCAAACCGAAAATTTCTGATTTTGGTCTAGCTAAATTGTGCTCTAAAGATCAAAGTGTAGTGTCAATGACTACAACTAGGGGCACCATAGGATACATAGCACCCGAAGTGTTCTCTAAGAACTTTGGAAATGTGTCCTATAAGTCAGATGTTTATAGTTTTGGAATGTTGCTGCTTGAAATGGTTGGTGGGAGGAAGAGTACTAATGTGACAAATGAGAACACAGATGAAATCTATTATCCAGAATGGATATACAATATTTTATTAGAGGGGGAGGATCATCGGATACAGATAGAGGGAAGAGGAGATGCTAAAATTGCAAAAAAACTTGCAATTGTGGGACTTTGGTGCATTCAGTGGCATCCGATGGGCCGTCCCGCAATGAAAGCTGTGGTTCAAATGTTGGAAGGAGCTGAAGAATTAACCATGCCACCTAATCCTTTTACCGCAACAGGTCCAATATCAGAAACGGATACAAAGATTCCGACAAGACGTCTGATCCTAGAGTTGGAAACTATTGTTGAGTAAGCTTATTAGTTATGTTTGTGGATTAATTTGGCGTTCCACTTATTGTAATGTCTCCGTTATAACCTAAAAGTTAGGGGGTTTTTATTTTCTAGTGTAACTTTTCTTTTTGCCGAAAGATTTCTAGTGTAATTTGCTAAAGCTTTAAGAACAAACTAGTACAATGTATGAATCTAGTGTAATTTGTGTATTGTTTTCTTTCAACTATGTTTGGAATTCTCCAAACTCGCTCCAATGGAGTTGCTTGATTACTAAATTAGATTGAAATGAGTATTTGTTGGTGTGAACATGTGCACTGAGATCGTATTGATGCAAATCTAACAAAGACTAATTTTGTTTATTCAGGATCAATCAAGAGAAGATACTCGGGTCTCTAGATTAATTCTTGATCCTCAATTGATAACCAAATTCGGAAGAATATATGAATAGTAGTAGTTCCGATAATGAACTAAAACCTTTCCAAGTTAGTTAAGAGTCATCCGATTGAGATGTGTTCAAAAAATTATTGACTTGCTCAAAAAGATATAGAAAATAATACAAAATTTGAGATGTGTTCAGATAAAAGATACAAAATGGATTTTATCTATTTATCTTATCGTTACGAGCATTTTTACATTATATCATCTCATTTTCAATTTGAAATGAGAAAATTATTGACTTTTATTATTTGAGTTTTTTTAAAAATAAAAGAGAAAAAAATTAATATAAAATTAAGATTTTGAAATCCAGATAGTATTTTACTGTTTGGATATATCACCCCGAACAAGGCCTTAAGTTTCCATGTTACTGCTCTGTCTTGTACTTTTATTTGTCACCTGGGAAATAAATAAATAAATAAAAGGTTACATGATAACATTTACTTTTGAAGTCTTCTTCTTTGTTAGTTTGCTTCAAGGAATCTTTCAACTTCCTTTTCTTTTTTTTTTTTTTTTTTATTCTGGGAAAGTTCAAAGTCTTCTCTGTAAGTCTTCGTAACTTTAGAACCATCTTAAACAAAATAGGAAAATAGAGTAAATTAGTGGTCTCGACCCAAAGTCTTCGTAAAGTCTTCTAAAATATATATATATGTATATATATCAAAATTCCAAATTAATATTACCAGAAAAAAAAATAATAAATCTAGTTAGATGTGAAAAACTATAATAGATCGATTAGTTAGATCAATGATCGTTGAAAATTTTAGTCTTGGCTATAAGTATTCCTAACTTTCCAGCCATGCATTTTTTTGCTAGAATTCTAGCCATGCATTTCTAGCTTATCCGGTATCAATTACTGTCTGTGACTCTTTTCATTTACCTTTAAACAAATAAAAATAAAAATAAAAATAAATAAAAAAGCCACCAGACAGTATGTGTCATGTTTTGCCGAGTCTTCCATGATACTGCCGTGTCTTGTACTATTAGTCACCCGTGGAAAAATAATAATAATAAATGCAACATGATAACGTCTACTTTATAAATCTTCTTCTTTGTTAACCTTTTTTTTGGTACAGGAAGAAAGTAACACATGCACAATTCACTACCAAGCCAATCACAAAAGGACTTTAAGAGAATAAACTAAGTGGATTTCTAAATAAATCTAATTAAATTATAATTTTTAGATAATTACTGATTGAAAAATAACCCATAAGCAAATCATATTGATTTAAAGTTCAAAGTCTTCTCTACAAGTCTTGAAACTTTATAGTCATCTTCAACAAGACAGGACAACAATTGAATTAATGGTCTCTACCAAGTCTTCAGCAAAGTCTTCCTAAAAAAAAAAAAGAAAATGAAAGAAAATGAACAAATTTAACATCCAAATTCCAAACTAATATTACAAAAAAAATAAAAATAAAAATAATTAAATGATGTGACTAGAATTTAATATCTCATGTTTTTTCCAGGGTATGAAATCTTCTACATGTCTCATTCTATACGCTTCTATTTTGATGTGATCAACCAAGAAAAAAAAAATTGTCAATTTGATATCCAAACCAATTAATATAAACAAAATAGATTATTTGAATTTTGAATTTAATATTTTAACATGTTTTTCCAAGGATATATTATCTTGTGTATGCTTGATTCTACATGTTTCTATTTTTATGTGATCAACCAAGAAAAAAAAAATTAACAATTTGGTATCCAAACTAATTTTACCAAAATAAAAAAAAAAACAATAAATGATGTGAATTCTAAATTTAATATTTTATCGTGATTTTCCAAGGATATAATATCCCGTGTATGCTTGATTCTACACGTTTCTATTTTTATGTGATCAACCAAGAAAAAAGAAAAAAAGAAAATTAACAATTTGGTATCCAAATTGATTTTACAAAAAATAAAAATAATAATAATAAATAATAATAATAAATGATGTGAAATCTAAAATTAATATTTCATGCTTTTTCAAGGATATATATGTTTTCTTGTATATGCCTAATTCTATATGCATTTCTATTTTGTTGTCATCAACCCAGAAAAAACAAAGAAACTTATTTACATTTCTATTTTGATCTGATCAACCAAGAAAAAGCAAAGAAAATTAACAATTTGGTACCCAAACTAATTTTACAAAAAAATTAAATGATATGAATTGCAAATTTAATATTTCCTACCTTTCCAAGAATATGTTATCTTAGAAAGTGCATAATAGAAGCGTAAATGGAAACTACTAGACTCAAGGAATAATTAAGATAACGGAATTGGAATTGGAACCTGAAATTCTTAGATCAACTTACTACAAAAATGAAAAGTTAGGGGGTTTTTATTTTTTAGTGTAACTTTTCTTTTTACTGAAAGATTTCTGGTGTAATTTTTAGTGTAATTTTTTAGTGTATTTTTTAGTGTAATTTTTTAAAGCTGTAAACACAAACTAGTACAATGTACGAATCTAGTGTAATTTGTGGACTGCTTTCTTCCAATTATATGTTTCAAATTCTTTAAACTTGCTCCAATGGGGTTGCTTGATTACTAGATTAGATTGAAATGAGTACTTGTTAGGGTGAACATATGCATTGAGATCGTATTGATGCAAATCCGACAAAGACTAATTTTGTTTATTCAAGATCAATCAAGAGAAGATACGACTATTAAACATGTATCAAGAAAAGCTAACAAATTGCTCTTCGTGCTCTAAGTGGGAAGCACAAAGATTTTTTTTTTTTTTTTGGAGAGTTTGAACGAGTTAAATCTTAATTTTTTTAATCATTAAAAGAGTATATATTTTTAATTAGACCACCTGATTTACTAAAGGATTAGTTTTTTATTGGGTGCTGATTTGGTTGGATGCAATTACAAAAAATAAAAATAAAAAAATCTAGTTGGATGTGACGATCTAATAGATCGTTTCGTTAGATCATGTTCATTGAAAATTTTAGGCTCCGTTTGGTTCACATGTCCATTTTCAAAAGGAAAATTTTTCTTATTTTAAATGAAAAAGTCTTTTCTTTTGAGAATAAGATGATGTCTGGATATGTGTAAATTTTTCTTTTTAAAAACAAAAAGTTGTTTGGAATGAGAAAAAATAATATTGGGAATTGAAAATTGGATATTGTAAGAATATTTCAAAAGATCCATTCTCTTTTTTCAAAAAGATATTGTATAAAGTAAGTTTAAAAATTAGATAATTTTTCCTTTTAAAAATAAGAAAATAATGAAAAGAAAGTTAATGCAAACACTTTCGTGTAAAATTTTTTCAATTTCAAAAATTAAATATGTCATCCAAACATAAGGTTAGTCTTCGTTGCAAGTCTTTCTAACTTTCTAGCCATGCATTTTAACACATGCGTTTCTAGCTTGTTTGGGATCAATTAGGGGCCATTTGGGAAGCAAGTTCAGACTCAAAAATCTTAGTCCAAACTGAACTTATTTCGTTTGGTTCCTCAGTTCAACTTCAACGTTTAACTGAACCATTACACAGTGAGTAGAAATGGGTTCACTGTTGGGAACTTTGGCACCCACGTGGTTTGAATCGCACACCTCAAGAGGCCCCCCTCAACAGGCGAATTCATCTCCCCACCGACAGAAAATGGAAGCTCACAGGTAAGCTCTACGCACACCCCATCGTATCCACTGTTGGGAACTTTGGCACCCACGTGATTTGATTCGCACACCTCGGGAGGCCCCCCTCAACAGGTGAATTCATCTCCCCACCGACATAAAATGGAAGCTCACAGGTAAGCTCTGCGCACACCCCATCGTGTCTTGTTCTTGACCCAGAATTGAAAAAACCCCAATAATCTGCGCGCAGAGGGATTTCCACTTTCCCAATTCCTCTCTCTCTCTCTCTCTCCACACCCACTTGTGGAGGCAAATAATATTAACAAGACCAAAAGCTTTTGGAAAGTTTAATCTCCAAAAAAATCTCGCCACACCCACTTGTGGAGGCAAATAATATTAACAAGACCAAAAGCTTTTGGAAAGTTTAATCTCCAAAAAAAATAAAAAATAGAATGTTAAAAAAAATTTTTTTGCCTCGATTTCATCTTTTGAAGGAACGAGAAGAAGACGAGGGAAAGGCATGGAAGTGAAAAAGGGTGCTTAGCTGGAGTGTGTGTTGTATCGTTTCAAAAATGAATTTTTTTTAAAAATTTGTTATTAATTTTTATGAGGAATTTTAAATTTTATTCTCTATGTAACTTGTCTCCATTACAAACTATATTTCCACAAAAAATTATTGAGAGCAAGCGAGGGGAAAAAAAAAACTACAATACAATGTTAAATTGAGTTGAGTTTGAGTTGAATTGAAATTCTTAAGTTCGATTAGTTTTAACTTTTGAAAAAGTAGCCATTAAATTTTCTTGACTTTTCAGAAGAAGACAAAAATTGATGTGAAAAAGTACAGTTTAACTGGAGTTAAGATAAGTTACCAAACACAAAAAAAAAAAAAAAAAAAAAAAATTTGTACAACTCAATTGGTGTTATTAATTAAACGTATTTTAATTTTTTCAATTTTCTTCGCCGGAACCTACAATAGAATGTTAAATTGAGTTGAATTTGAGTTCAGTTGAAATTCTTAAGTTCGATTAGTATTAACTTTTGAAAAACGTATTATAAATTTTATCGACTTTTCAGAAAAATATAAAAATTGGGGTGAAAAAGTACAGTTTAGCTGGAGTTAAAGATAAGTTATTAAACACATAAAAGAAAAATTTTGTTTAACTCAATTTTGTAACATCCAAACAGGGTCTTTTTTTTTTTTTTTAATAAACTTTTCAACTCAAACTCTATTACCAAATAATCAACTCAAACTAAACTTTTATCTCAAACTTTTTATCAAATACTTAACTTTTAAACTCAACTCAACTTAACTCAAACTAAACTCAAAAATCTTAACTCAAACTCATGAACCAAACGCCCTTACTGTCTTTTTATTTACCTTTAAAAAAATAAAACAAATAAATAAATAAAGCCACCAGAAAGCATGTGTCACGTTTTGTCGAGTCCTCCACCGAATCTTGTACAAAAAACAAGAATATTGTTTACTAGTTTCCATATTGTACTATTAGTCACCCGTCAAAATAATAATAATAATTGGGTCACATGATAACGTTTACTGTAGAAGTCTTCTTCTTTCTTACCTTGCTTCATGGAATCTTTTTAACTTTTTTTTTTTTAGGGGGGATGGGGTGGCGGTCATATTTATGCTTCAAATCGGATTGGTTTAAAGTTTAAAGTTTAAAGTTTAAAGTCTCCTTTACAAGTCTTCGTAATTTTATAATCATCTTTAAACAAGAAAGGATAATAGACTAAATTAATGATCTCTTTTTCGTTTAAAAAAAAAAATGAATTAATGGTCTCTATTAAATCTTCACAAAGTCTTCGGAAAAAAAAATTTTTTGGTGTCTAAATTCCAAACTAATATGACAAAAAAGAAAATTAAATGTTGTGAATTATGAATTTAACATTTCATGCTTTTTTAAAGATACGATGTAAACCTGATTCTATATGTTTATATTTTACCACGGTACCTAATAGTACTTTGTACTGTGGCTCTAGTCTAGAGCGAAGAAAATTTGATGGAAAACTTAGGAGCTAGGGGACAATGGAGCCACTTACCCAGAGAATAAAATAAAATAAAGTAAAGTAAAATAAAAAAGGTAACAATGGAGCCCACATGCCACTGTCAGTAATGTTTGTATTAGGAATTAAAAGCCCTATTTTACGTCAACTATTTTTATTCGCAGAGAAAAAAGTTCTCCTAAAAACTATTTTTCTTTGAATAATATATATCACTATTCACTAGGGCGAGAGACATGAAAGAAGTGCAAGGTTTATTGTCCACTCCACTATTTATAAGAAGATTTTAGGGTGAGTTTGGCACCCATTCCATCTCCATTTCATTTCAAACTTTTTTTTGTCTTTTTCCTAAAAAGTTTTTGTCTTTTTTCCAAAAAGTTTTTTGTTTTTTTTGAAAATTCAAAAAAATTTACTATTACAACTAAAATATTTTAACTCAAACTAACACACCAAACACTCCCTTAAGTCTCCCAGAAAGCTGTTGTCCTTCCAAAAAGATTCTTATGTCATCTGAGAGATGTTACAATAAACCAATAGACAAGAATATCGAGAATGGCGCTTTTAAAAAAAGTCGACCGTGGTTGGCGGAAAAAATGTAAATTATTAGAGTTCACATGGCGACAGTTGGATAGACTTTCAACGTCACATGGCTACAGTTGCATAGACTTTCAACGAGTACTTAAAACTTTCAGTGACATAAGCTCCAAAAGCATAACAAATATGAGAGAGAGAGAGAGAGAGAGAGAGAGAGGAGAGAGTGGTTGTTGCAGCTTCCTTGCCACTAAACAATGTCGAGGAGATGTATAAAAAATATAAATATTAAAAATGTTTCTGATTTAAAAACATTTAGGTGGTTAATTTATTTTGTAGAAAATTAAAGGAAAAGGAACGAAAAATGTTTTCGATTTAATCATGTATTTATTTAAAAAAAAAATCAGTTATGGGGATTTAGTATCTCACATAATAATATAAGAAAGAAATAAGAAAAAGAAATAATAATCATAAACCTATCCTTCGTAATTTATTCTTAATTAAAAGGAATTGTTAGGATTTTCAATATCACTCTTTGTCGGCATTTAATATCAAAAAAATCAATTAACTGCAAGTTTTGAATTGTTTGATGTTTGTTTGAATTTCTTTGTGATCAAGATGTTGAGAAAAAACTTTTTTTTTTTTGTTTTTTTTTTTTAAAGTTAGGCAAAACAAATTTCGTTTCCAATTAAACTTGACATTAGTACTGCTGATAGAGATTTCAGCTGCAAATTTTGAATATGCTAACATGGACGTTAATCTTATGTTTAAAATTGTCTAAGTTCATTTTTACTAAGGGTCCGTTTGGTGAATGAGTTTGGGTTGGAAATTTTAAGTTTCAATAGTAATTTTTATTGACTTTTTAAAAAAGACAAAAAACTTTTTTAGAAAAAGACAAAAACTAAGATGAAAATTTTAGTTTGAAATAGTAATCCAAACACCCCCGAACTCTAGTCTTATTTGAGCGATTTTTGTGTTTATCCATTAGAGGATTTCACGGAAAAAGTTCGATCTTGAATTGATCTTTAATTTGATGTCGTTTAAGTTTATTATGACTGTAGCTAATTACAAGATTATCAACAGCCCAATTCTGATTTCGACTTAGATCTTATGAAGATCTAATCCAAGATGTAGTGAAATAAACCTAAACGCTTTCTTGTATCTTGGAGTTTATTATTGAAATGATCTCACGTGAAGAAAATCTGAGCATTTCTTAATAAACAGTTTATTACTACTATTATTATTACTACTGGGAATTAAGTAGATAATAAACAGTTTTTGAACACTTGTTTTTACCAAACTTTTTTTATTAAGAAAAATGGTTGGTGATCAATAAAACATTTAATGACCCAATCGATCAATAACTGATTGACAGGTAAAAACACGTATGAATACTGATTAATTAGTAATTGACTCTATGTTAAGTGCTGATTAAATATTTTAAAAAGGGATTATTTTTTATTATTGAGAAATGGTCTCCAGATGAAAACGAAAACAGAGAAGTGCGATTAATTAGATTTGCTAATTCAACGACTTTTAGAAAGCAAATTACATTGACAATTAACTGGAGGTATGAGAGGGTTAATTTGGATATAATGTGAAAAATGTTGTAAAAGGATAGTTTTTTAGATGTTAATATAACTACTCTAATGGGATACATTTAGCCCACTACTGGGACTCTTTTCTTTCTTTGTTTTGTTTTTCTCTTTTAATTAATTTTCCGCCAGGAAGGCTTGATTACTTCTTTCTCTTTTTTATGTTTTACATCTGCTGTTTGAGAGCGCTTATTGATTTTGATAATCATTGAGAAACATTTTATGCATAAAGCTTCAACTACAAACGTCATATACTCTAATATAAATTCTAAGAAAAACACTCGAGGATAAATTGAGCTCAGTTTCTGTGACATAGATAGATTACCCAATCTCAAAACAAAAAATAAAAATAATCGTACTAGTAGAGTGCAATTTTTTTTTCCCCTTGAATTTGGTCGAAAGTGTGCGTATGTATACACGCAAAAGGTAGGGGAGCGAATGAGTCACTTCAAATAGGTTTATTGTTTCGACCCAGAATCCGATTTGATTCGGTATATGCTACATGAGCCACCAGTAGTTTACCAAATAAATTGACAAGTTAGGCATTTCTGGCCCAACAAGCAAAACTGGTGGTTTCTTGGTCACGACCAGCTAAAGCTAGAGTCTTGGCCACCTACAGTAATAAAAACTCGAAGCCTCGTCATCCATGGAAAAGAAAACTCTTGCGTAGCCTTCATAACCCGAACTTTCCCTTCCACCACAACAAAAAGCAAAGGTTGGCAACCCAATCTGCTTATCCGAGTGAGTTTTACGGGCACACCGGTCCAAAAGCTCCTCGAGCTCAATATGAAGAAAACAGAATGATTTGAAGTACAAATCTATTGGATAGAAAACAATGTCTTATAGATTTAGTGCCTTGTTTCAAAGCCTACCATAGAAATCCAGCAGTTGTAAATAAAGTACAAGGACATGAAACTCGTTTCTTTTTATTCTAAATTTATATGTATATATATATATATATATGCATGCTAAGAACTGGTAATATTATGGTCCTACGGAAAATTACAGCAAGTAAGCAGAGGGCTAATAAGTAGCTTAAAAAACAAAGACCTCGAAACGCATACTAAATTCAGACCCTGGCATATAGAGCGTAGATTATTACATCACAAAGAGATTGCAAAGCAATAGCAAAGTATGTTATGGTCACTCATCAATCGTTTCCAACTCAAAAGTCATCTATCTTGCACACATCGTTGGATTTGTCGTCGGTTTTTGGAGAGGCAAAAGGATTAGGCGGTATGGTCAATTCTTCGACTCCGGCTTCCAGCATTTGAACTACAGCTTTCATGGTAGGCCGGCTTATGGGGTGCCTTTGGATGCACCAGAGTCCTACAATTGCAAGTTTCTTGGCAATTTTTAGAATCTTCCTCTTCCTCGATTATTTGAATCCGCAAATCTCGTCCTTCCTCTAAAAGACTGTAAATCCATTCTGAATAGTAGATTTCATCTATGTTTTCCTCTGTTGGGATAGAGCTTTTTGGACACGTTCCAAGCAACAACATTCCAAAACTGTAAACATCTGACTTGTAGGACAGGTTCCCAAAGTTCTTCGAGAAGACTTCCAGTGCAAGGTAACCAATAGTCCCTCTAGCTGTGGTCATGGACACTATACTTTGATCCTTGGAACACAACTTAGCAGGTCCGAAATCGGGAATTTTTGGTTGGGAGTTATGGTCAAGCAAAATGTTGTGGGGCTCGATATCGAAATGCAAGATCCGTTGATTGCAGCCTTGGTGGAGATACTCAATTCCCTCCGCGATGCCTAGAGCAATATCCTGCAATTTGTCCCAACTAAGTGAGCGCTTTGCGGTTCCAGATGTTGATGATATGTACTTCTCCAGCGAATCGATCGGCAAGAACTCATAAATGAGTGCTCTTCTAAATCCTTCAGCACAGTAGCCGACCAACCGAGACTCATTGTGAAATAGACCCATTGTACCTACGTTATTGATGAATCCATCCCCATTTCCCTTGAAATTGTTTAGGATCTTCACGGCAACGAGGACCTCATTGGACAGCTTTCCTTTGAAAACTGTTCCAAACGCTCCTTGGCCTAACTTTTCCTTGAACTGATTCGTTATCCTCTTTATGTCAGCGTAGGCATATCTTGATGGCTTGGATGCTCTGTAATCATCTAACCGAAATAAATCGTAACTTTTTCTTGCATATAAAACTACACTAAATGTTAACCAAATAATAAAAAGGCAACAATAATTTTTACAAAAACACACGCGCTCACTATATGAAATCCGACATTATTTACGTTCTGGATGGTTTTAGATACTTGAAAAGAAGATCTTTCTTGAAACCAGTTTCTGTCATTGAGTTTTATGGCAATCCCCACATACATTAAAGACTCACCTTTGTTTGTTTAGTCTTAGAAACAATGATTGCAGATAATTAAGTAGCTAACCATTTTTACCTCGTATTAGTGGTCGAAAAAAAAAACAAAAAAACAAAAAAGGAAGAAGAAGAAGAAATAGAACAAGTACAAATAATATATGAACGATCCGGCAGTATTAAAAAAATGAATAAAATTACATAACAACTTATTATAAATTATTTATAAAATGCTAATCGTCTGTAGAGGGCTTGATCTTCAACAAATTTTGGTCTATGATTTTATAAAGATATTACTCTTAGACTTATTCGAGACATCGTTCTAATTCACTTTGATTTCTCTATGCGTGCAAGTGCGATATTAAGTGCTTTTCTTCTTATACCAGCAGTCTTAGTGACCTCTTATATTTTGGATAAAAGAGAAGGGAATAAACAACTAAGAATTATAATGTTTTTAGATGATTACAAAGTTTGAAGCCATCGACATTTACCGACTCTGAAATTAAGAAGATCACTGATCAATTTAAGGAGACGTTAGGCCAAGGTACCTATGGAACAGTATTCAAGGGCAAGCTTTTGTTGAACGAAATCCTCGTTGTCATGAAAGTCCTAAATAATTCCAAGGGACATGGAGAGGAGTTGATCAATGAAGTAGGAACATTGGGTCAAATTCACCACGTGAATGTGGTTCGCCTAGTCGGTTACTGTGCCAAAGGATTTAGAAGAGCTCTCGTCTTTGAGTTCTTACCAAATAATTCACTAGAAAAGTATATATTGTCAATTGCCAGGGGTTCTAATCGTTCAATTAGTTGGGAAACATTGCAGGATATTGCTCTAGGCATAGATAAGGAAATCGAGTATCTCCGTCAAGGCGGCGAGAAACGGATCTTGCATTTTGATATCAAGCTGCACAACATTTTGCTAGATCACAACTTTAAGCCAAAATTTTCCGATTTTGGTCTTGCTAAGTTGTGTTCTAAGGATCAAGGTATAGTAGTGTCAATGACCAAAGCTAGAGGTACTATTGGTTGTATTGCACCGGAAGTGTTCTCCAATAACTTTGGAAACGTTTCTTATAAATCTGACTTTTATAGTTTTGGAATGTTATTGCTTGAAATGGTTGGAGGGAGGGAGATCACAAATATGACGGAAGACGATACAAGTGAAGTTTACTACTCCGAACGGATTTATAGTCTTTTAGAAGAAGGAAAGGATCTCCGAATACAAATTGAGGAAGAGGGAGACACTAAAATTGTGAAGAAACTTGCGATTGTAGGACTATGGTGCATCCAATGGCATCCTATAGGCCGCCCTACGATGAAAGCTATAATTCGAATGTTGGAAGCAGGACTGGAAGAATTTACCCTGCCTCCCAATCCATTTGCTTCTATAGGTCCGTCAAAAGAAAATACCCGAGTCTGCGCAAGAGTACAGATAACTCTAGAGTTAAAGCGATTGCTGAATAGATACTGTATATCTTGGAAATTTATATGGTACTCTTTTGTAATGGTTTGTTAAATCTTTAGTTTCTAAACTGCTTCTGGCTGGCCAATGTAACTCTTTAAAATATGCAATATGTTTCAAATTGTGAGTCATACTTGGTTAATGATTCTATAATACATAAAAAGAAACCAATTTTCGTGGCTTTCTTTCATTTTGTTACATTTTAACAGCTCGTTTTCTTCATTTATACGAGCATCAAAATTGTTATCTTGTATTCATTCTAAAAATTTCCACTTGTAATCACTTTTTTTTTCCCCTTTAGGCATAGATAATTGGGTGGAGCAATCAGAAGACTAATAGAACACACAATATATCTTGCAAAATATCAACCTATCTTGTAAATTGGTGAGGGGGTTTCTTGTCATGACAAAACAAATAATAATGAGTGACAAGTTTGACCACAAAATCTACATGCATGCTCCTCCAAATCCGCTCAAGAAGATTGCTCAGCTGCGTGTGCGTCCGCCCTACGCCTTCAAGCATGTGATTTGATCCACTCCTTTAAACGGGTGTTCGATGGTCCTTTGAGCATGTGCTGTACACTTCCGTCCAAGTAAGAGCCCTTTAACTCTTTCATAACCAAACATGATGTTCCCTAACTCGTTGTCACGCCCCGAACCTACCACCTAACACCCACGCGGGACCGACCGCGAGGATGCGGGGCGCCGGAACCGTCACAGTTATCTTTACTTTACTTTACATAAACCTTGTAGAAAAATTCGGGATAAATTTTTTTTTTTTTTTTTTTTTGAACATCGTTGTAAAACTCCTTTTGGAACTTTAAAACTGGGACTTCATTTTTAAAATCTTGACTTGAAGCCCATACATAAAATCGTGCATCATACTTTAAAACATTTCATACATACTTTAACTTGACATACTTAACATACATGAAAACTTCATAACTTAACATATTGCGGAAAATATTGCGTAGTGGTATCCCACAGCGCCCTTCACTCGCTGCATCGTCTCCAAGCCCACCAAGTAAAGCTACAAGCTTTTTATCTCAACCTGCAGTATGGAATATATCTGATGAGCTTTTGCCCAGCAAGTACAAACGCGATCTCACAAAATATTTTTTTCATTTACATATCTTAAAACATACTTCATCATAAAACATATGCATGAACCATTTATGTTCATTTATGCATTTCTTTTAACTTGAACTTATCTTTCATATGGGCCCCATAGTGTACGTATCCTTAACATAAAACGCGCCTCCAGATACAGTTAGGGTTTGTAAGATCCCTAACTGCTCTGGGAACATTGGGTGATTACACCCTCCCGCGTCAACGAGAGAGTAAATCCATTATTTGAACATGAAAAATCCTCCACCTTGGGGGAGGTTGGTACGACACTTTACTTGTGTATTTTTATCAAGTTGCTTATCATCAGTGAACATACTTTATGATGTCACAAAATCATTTCTCATACATGCTCATGACATATTTTAACATAACATGGCCGCTTTAAAACATGGCATCGTTAAAATATGGCAGTCTTTAAAATTCCTTAAATCATGGCCTCATTAAAACATAATAGCTTTAAAACATAGCATCTTAAAAAGCATAGCATTTAAACATGGCATTCAAACATAGCATTTTTATATTTGAACATACATTATTATTTTTCCATACCACAGGTGAGGTTTGCACTTACCTTAAGTCCTATGCTCTTGACGTAACATTCCTCGCGATCCATCAACAGGTCCTATTCCTGTTTCAATGGAGGTGTAAGATAAGGTTAACTTATCTTATCATAAACCATGAGATATGATGTTGGTATCCTAACCAACATCCATGCACAATCTTAATTGCATGTGCGGTATGTCCCCTCTAAAACCTCTTGTTAAACTTGATTGGTCATTTCCTTTTTCATGGGCTTATACTTACTTTTACTTGATTTGTAATCCATTGGGTTATTATCTTCTCCATAACCCAAGGTCTTAGCCCAATTCATAAATCTTGGTATCCTTTAGGGTTATATTGGGTAACCCTAAAGTCAACTTTTGGTCAACCCAAGTCAACATGTGGTCAACCTAGGTCAACTCCCTTTGGGTCTAACGTTGGGCTTTGGGCTTAGCCCTGTAACTCGGAGATAATTCCGGTTACCGTTCGTAGTCGGCTTGATTACCCATTTTACCTTAAAACCCCTTTTCTTGATTTTTGGAAAGCATTATATAATTATTTTCCAAAAATCTATTTATTTGCTTGTAAAAACTCTTACTTCATAAATCTTGAAAATACTTGGCTAAAATCATTCTTTTCTTTACTTCTTAGAAAAACGTGGAATTTCAATTTCGAACCTTAAAATTCCACTTCTTAACTTGAAAAATCTTATTTTCCTTTAACTTGGAAAATTCCATTTTTTTCTTCAACTTGAAAACTTTGGGCGAATAATCCCAAAAACTCATAAAATTTCATTTCTCTTCTTAACATGGAAAAGTTGAGGAAATTTTCAACTTTAAAATCATTTGATCTAAATACTTTAAAATCTCATTCTTTTCTTATTTTGAAAGAGTCGAGAAATAACTCTTAAAACTCCTACTTTTACTTGTAAAAATTCACGTTTTCAAAACGGACCTTTACAAAAATCATTTAAGGCTGGAAACCACCTTTGGGACGGTTTTCGTAGTTAAAATAATGGTTTAGAACACTTTACAATTTTTTTTTAACACATTTTGTAAAACTTTGGTGAATGAGATTTTCAGATTCCTTGCGCACCTCTCATAAAACATGCTCAGTTTAAAAATCCGTTTATAATTTGAAAAACTTGTCTTCACGAAAGTTGTAGCTATCAAAAAATGCTAAAACTTTCATGTTTTGCATAAAATCCAGTTCGGCCTAGATTCGTGTCAGTTTTTATTTGAAAACTGACTGACCCTGGAAAACTGGGTGAAGACTGCCCCAGGGGTCAGCCACGGGTTTTGGTAAAAATGGAGGCCATTGGAGCCTTATTTTAGAAAACTGCCCATGTTGTCCTCTAGGAAAAGTTGTTCCGAGTAACTTTCGTGTTTTGAGTTTTTTCCCGTTCGGCCTCTAAGGGCCTTATAATTTCACTTTCCCGAAACTGGCCAGATTCGAATCCGAATTGGCAGTTTCGGTTGTTAGTTCCGTTTTTACGTCCTATCTTGCGGAATCTTTCTCGACCGATCACATCGGGAGCTTATACATAAGTCAAGCAACGTTTCTAACGTCCCATACATTCATCCATGTCAACCCATCGCACCCATGCAGCCCACAAAAACCGAAAACCCTAGTCCTATGGGTTGCATGATTCTAGCTCTTGAATCCCATGAACAAGCATCACATTCATCCTTATCTAGTAACCAATTTAGCCATTGCCCTAGGGAAGATTTTTGACCAAAACTTAGGGGACTTTACCAACACATCTAGCATGCATCCTAACCATTTTTCAAGCATAAAATCATGCAAGCAAATCATCATAAATAAGCCAACCAAACCCTAACCCTAATCAAGCACATACACCAAATCAAGGGCTGGAAAATAACTTGGACTTATGTGCTTACAAAACCAACTTGAATCATAAGAAAATGCTTAATCTTGAGCTTAATTTTAAGCTTGGTTCAAGAAATTACCTTAACCCAAGTTAGGGTTTGAAAATCCCTTTGTTCCTCCTTTGGTTCCATGCTCACGGATTTGATCAAGAAAATAGAATCCAAGAAACTTTTTGTTAGCTCTTTCTTGCTCATCAAAACCGAACCTTACAAGAAGAAAAATCCAAGTTTTTACTCACCTTTTCCTTCTCTCAAAGCCCACGGATTTGGTGCTCAAAATGGGTCTCCATGGCACCCGAAATCCTTCTTCTTGGTTCCTCTCAAGAACCGAACTTCACCACATGGCTCACCCACGGATTTTTTTCCAGATTTCCTTCTTCTTTTTCACTCCCCAAAAGCCACGGTTTTCTGCCCCAAAAATGGGTCTCCATGGCTCCAAAATGTTTCATTGATCCTCCCAAGCAAACCCGAAGAACACACAAGCAAAACCCTCTAGCATTTTTCTGATTTCCTCTCCTCCTTCTCTCTCTCTCATCCCACGGTTTTTCTCTTGAAAAACTGGCAGAGTTTTGGCTGCCTTTCCACAATAAAAAATGGGTCTTTTGGATGGCTAATAAAGAGGAAATGAGAAGGGAATGGCCGGTCACAATGAGGCATGGTGTAACACACCTTTATCCCTTGGGTTTTGGCTTTATCCCTCACCTTGCTTGCTCCTCATGCTGCTGCCGAAAGTGATGGATGAAGTGGGGGACAAGCAGCGGATTTTGTGGAGAAAAGAGGGAGAGGTTAGCTTGCTTTGGTGGCATTGTGATGTCACACCTTTTTCCCTTGCCTT
The DNA here is from genome assembly GCA_025413485.1 of Ficus microcarpa. Lineage (NCBI taxonomy): Eukaryota > Viridiplantae > Streptophyta > Magnoliopsida > Rosales > Moraceae > Ficus > Ficus microcarpa. The sequence goes on from CM046381.1 coordinate 13,218,277, forward strand.
CCCATGTGATTGCCGAAAATGGAAGAGCAAAAAGGGCATGTGGGCTGCTGCCGAAAGTGATGGGAGAAGTGGGGGAGGTTAGACTGCCTTTTTGTCCGGATTTTTGGGGAGTAGGCAGCCTTGTCCTCACCTTGCTTGTGCTGCTGAAAGTGTGTGGAAGGAAGGGGACATGTGGCATGCAAAAAGGGTGATCACTTTTCCTTAATTTTTGGCTTTGTCCTTGCCTTTTTGTCCTTGATTTTCTTGTCTTTCATTTCTTCTTTGTGCTTGCCGAATTTTATGAGAGGAATGGGAGTTCACATGTGCTGTAACGACCCGCCTAGCACAGGCCGTTACCTTAATATACATACTTACTTATATACTTATCGTCCTTATTTATTTTGACGAAATGCAGCGGAAATTTTTTTTTTTTTTTTTTTTTATATTAGCTTATATACGTCTACATGTAATAAGCTTATCTTGAATAAAGTCTTTAACATACAAAAATGCGTATTGAACGAAACGCGTAGCGGTATCGTATTCCCACAATTTCACAGTTTGCCCCGCCTCGTACTTCCATCTTGCATCACTCATTGCTGTCAGGCAGCCTACCTACAGCATAGACGACATACTATGAGCTAACGCTCAGTAAGCACAACTATCTAATCCGCGACACTACACTTGACCTAGCGTCACATAACATTTCATATCGTCATACATCATCACATGTCTCATACTTACATAATAAATCATTTCATGGCATAGCATAACATATGCATGCTCCAATTATGATCGTTTTAGCTTTCTACAGTCTTACTTACTTACTTATCTTGCTTAGGGCCTTTAACTTAAGTGTCTGTACCCAGCGCGCGACTATGGAGTGGTTGGGGCGGCCAGCCCAGTCCAACTCAAACCATAGTTCAACCCGACCTCGGACGGGCGGTACGACACAGGCAAGCTCGCTTGCCATCTTACTTTCTTATTCTTTCATCTTATCTTGTATTTTAGTGAACATGCATCGTGATGTCACTTTTTACATAATCATAACATATTTTGCATTTTACCTTTCGTGCTCGGCTTGCATATTCTTCTTGCATACATAACATATTATCACATCATATAGCATATCACACATACCACATAACATAGCATTTTATCACACCATAAATCATACCACAGAGCATATCAAAACAGCACTCCACATATGATCCTGTCCTGCTCTGGAGCACAGCTACGAGTCCTCTCCTGCTCGAGAAGGGACATTGGTGAGATTCTGTTTCTAATTATAGAATGTTGGTGTCCTAGCCAACATACCTACTGAAACCTAGTTGTATGTCCCCGTCAGATAACTGACTTGTCCAAAATTGGCCTTTTACTGCTAGGGATTAATTTGAACTTGATTAATCCCTTAAGAGACTACATTGGATCACCCCTTAATTATCTCCATGATCTTTTATAGGATTACTTTTTAAAACCTTGGGCTTTACCATTCTATCATAGCATATTGAGTCAATGACCTTGACCCATTTTGCTTGGCCTATTAAACTTATGGTAATCCTTAGGGTTACGTTGGGTAACCCTTAAGGTTACCTCTTTCTTGTTGTGGGTCAACCAAAGTTGACAATTGGTCAACTACTGGTCAACCCTTGTCAAATCTGGGCCCTTTTGGGCCTAAGCCCAATAACTCGGGTCCTATTCCCGGCTACGGCACGTAATCGGCTTGATTACCATTTTTATTTTGAAAAATACATCTTCTTAAATTTTCTTAACTTAAAATTACATTTTCTTCCTTTTTGCACTTTTACAAGATTTTTCTCAAAAATCCGTAAAACTCTTTATAAAATTCCGACCTTTGAAATAATTCCTTATAAATGTCATATAAGGTCGAAACCCGCCTTTGGAACGGTTTTCGCAGTTAAAATAACGGTTTAGAACACTTTACAATTTTTTTGAAAACACTTTGTAAAACTTTGGTGAAGGAATTTTCGGATTCCTTGCGCACCTCTCATTAAACACGTCTATTTTAAAAATCCGTCGGGAATTTGAAAAACTTGTCTTCATGAAAGTTGTAGCTATCGAAAAATGCTAAAACTTTTTTGTTTTGCAAAAAATCAAATTCTGCCTACATTGATACCAGTTTTTTTTTTGAAACCGGCTGACTCCGAAAAAATCTGGTGAAACTGCGCCCAGGGGTCAGCCACGGGTTTTGTTGAAAACGAAGGCCTTTGGAGCCTTATTTTGGTATTCCATTCACGTCATCCTCTAGAAAAACGTGTTCTGAGAAACTTTCGTGTTTTGAGTTTTAACCCATTCGGCTTCTAGAGGCCTTAAAATCTCACTTTTCCAAAATTGGTCAGGTTCAACCCGAATCTGGACAGTTTCGGTTTCATTTTCGGTTTGCGTCCTATTTCGCGAATCTAACTCAACCGAACACTTCGGGAGCCTACGATTCAAACACACAACGTTTTCTAATATCCCATCAAGCCCAAAAATCCGATTTAATCAGTTTTTGCAACCCAAAATAAAAACAAAACCCTAGGGTTGCTTTGGTGTTACTCTAACATTCCATCACATACAACCACCACAAAATCAACCCTAAGCTAGCATGCATTTTCTTGGCTGCCTTGGGCAGATTTTCGACCACAAATGGGGACACACAACCTAAGTTTTTCTAGCATGAATTTCATACAAAAATCATCACAAACCAAGCAAGAATTTAAAGCCAAACCAACCCTAGAGCTAGAAACCAAGCACATGCAATAATCTAGAGCAAAAATAGAATTTGGACTTATGTCCATACAACCCCATTGAAGACTTAAATTGAACTTAAAATCAAGCTCAAAATAAAGGGTTTTAGGGGTATAAAATTTACCTCAACCAAAGCTAAGTTTGGTTGTGAAAATTTCTCCTTCTCCTCCTCACCACAAAGCTCACGGCCAACCTAAAAAAATGTGGATCCAAGAAAATTTGTTGGCTTCTTTTTCCATCTCAAAACTGTGCACTTCAAGAAGACAAACCCAAGAAAATTTTTCAAAACCAACTCACCTCTTCTTCTCCTTCTCTTTGGTCGGCTCCCCCCCTAGAAAACTCACAAAAATCTCTCAACTCTTTCTTGCTCTCACTCCTTGAAGAACCGGATCTCTAAGACTCAAAACCTCAAAATTTTTCTTTGATTTTCTCTCTTCTCTCTCCTCTCCCTTGGCTGCCGAAAGTGTGAGTGAAATGCAAGGGTTTGGTTCATTATTTTTACTACAAAGAAAAGAGAGAGAATGGAGGGGATTTGATTAGACAAGTGGTTGGCTTCTATCCCTTAAATCTAGGCTTGTGTCTCCCTCTTTTGCTCAAGCAAAAACCGTGCATGGTGTGTGTGTGGAAGGGCTGCCGAAAATGAGATGGGGGAAAGGGCTGAAAATTGCATTAAATGCATGGGAAAGTGATGGACAAGGGTAGGTGGTTCCTTGCCTTAATTTAAGGCTTTCTTTTCCATCTTTCTTTTCCATCTCTTTTTTTTTTTTTTCTTTTCCTTGCTCTCATAGCTGTTGCAGCCGGCTGGAAAAAGGGTGGAGGGCAGCTAATAAATTGCTTTGGTTGGTGGAGAAAGGTTGACATGTAACTAGGGTGGTGGTTTAGTTTAGTTAGGTTTTAACTTGGCTAGTTACCTTTCAAAACTCATTTTTCTTCCCTCTTGTGCTATACAGATAATTTTAATATTGTGATTTTTCAAAACACAATATTTTTATCTCATATTGAAGTACGAAATTTATCCGTGTGAATTTTGGATCGAAAAATATTTTCTCTAATTTTTCCGAACCCTTTTTCGTCATTAACTCTAACTCGGTGTGCTTGATTTTCTAGGGACGTTTTAAGGCTTATTCTTGCTAACTAGTTCATAAAACATCATCTCGGGACTCATCCCGCTCCGTACTTGAAAAATCTCAGAAAGTCAACCCTTTGACTTTTTGGCCGGTCAAACTTTGACTTTTTCGGTCAAAGTTTACTTTCGTAAAATTTTACACCGTTTCGATCCTTTCGACTTGAAAAGTCCGTTTCCGAGCTTAGAAATAAATTTTGAGTCTTCTCGACCCATTAAATTTACAAATCTTTTTAAAAGCCCTAAACCGAGCTTTTTCACGAAAATTTTCGTAGCGTGAAAATAATTTCTGAGAAAGGAAAAGTGATCATTGAAAATCCGAATATTACATGTGCAACTTGAGTTAGTGGAAGGTGATGTCAAGGAGTTGATGTCATTTTTCACTAGCTCCCACAATGCCTTGTTTGGCCATTTTGTTTTTTCCAAATTAATTCATTTCTCTTGTTGTGTCATACAGATATTTCCAATATTGTGCTCCACAATTTCGTACTGTACTTCGGTCAAAATTCTTCTTTATAAAATTGAACCGAAAAACTTTCTTTCTCCAATTTTTCGGAGACCTTTTTGCCCTTTAATTTTGATTCGGTGTGCTTGATTTCTAGGGTGGTTTTTACGGCTTATTCTTGCTTTCTTGACCATAAAAAGTCTTTGCAGTCTCTTCTTATACTGCATTTCATCATTTTTCGAGGTCAACACTTTTGACCCATCCTTGGTCAAACTTTGACTTTTTTTGTCAAGGTTGACTTTTTCGGTCAAACCTTTGACTTTCTTAAAATTGCATCCTTTTTCATTCTTTTTCTTTCCTTTCCGTTCTTTTTGACTCAAAATGCCGTTTACCAATCTCGGCATTCCCTTGCGAGTCTCATAGTCGGTTAAAAGAAAATTCTAACTTGGCTAATAAAATTATGAATTTCACATAGCTATTCATAATTTTCCATGAAATATCACGAAAACACATCATGCGGACTTCTAATTTCTAACAAATAGAGAAATCGTAAGCCCATAAAAATTCCGGGTATTACACTCGTGAATAGCGCCAATATATGTAACAATTCATGCTTCTATTTCATATAATATAGTCCACTTTGAGCCTCGTGTCCACATAGTTTTTCTCTTGGGTTTCATGCCAAAAGACCTCATACTATTAAGATATGATCCCTTTTAATATTCTCCCTTAAGACTGAGTGGTTCATGTATTCTTTTTTCCTATTTCAATCTTTTCCCATTCGTATAGGGTTTTGGGGAGGTGCTAGTGCAATTTTAATTTGCAATATTATAGGGGTATAGTTGTATTTTCGTGGATTATAAGTACATAATTTTGAGGGTATAAACGTGAAAAGAACTCTGAAATAATTTTTTATTGTTTCTCAAGAAAGTAACAACAAATAATGGTGGAGTAATGGTTCTGGGGATCAAAGAAATGAAAAGAAGTTGTCGTACAGTGGGCAATGAACCTTTTTTTTTTTTTTTTTTTTTTTTTTTTTTTTTTTTTGGCGTAGAAAGAGCATTGAACTGATTGAAGTATATGGGATGTTGTTTTTGGAATGTATTCTACAGTATATATGGATTAATCTGATAGATTAATATATGTTAAGAAATTTTGATAGCACCGGATTATAGTATAAGTCCTTTTTTCCGAGAAATTACTGCAAAAATTTACTATTAACACTAATTAAATCTCACGTAAAAATTACAGTTAAATAAGCAAAAAGGTTTAGCATTGGATGTATTAGTTAGACGATCAAATTGAACATGAATGTAATTTATGAAGTATATCCAGTCAACAAATTTTTACCCAAAAAAAGGTCAATATTTCATTTCTTTCTTTTTTTTTTTTTTTTTTAGAATTCATGAATATTTAAAAGCAACTTTAGAATATATAATTGATTCCAACTGTTGCAAAATTACGAAGAAACAAAAATTTGGTCTCCCATACAGCATAGTCAAATAACAAAAACTTGACTAGCAAAAATAAAAAATGAAAAATGAAAACAAAACAAAAACAAAGCTTGCTTTTCTAGAGCATCAAAGTAAATAATAATAATAATAATAATAATAATTAATATTATAATAATAATAAATAAAAACCTAAAATGCAACCGGTGGTCCCTCAGTCAAACTTTTTAGTGCCCTTTAACTGCGCTTCCTGCCCTCAATGAATAGGAGTCGTCCGTTCCTTTATAAATATAACTTTTACTAGAGCTAGACTATTTAGATGGTCAAGATTGTCAGGGGACCAGTCTCCCAGAATATGAACTGGGGGACTACAGAAGACCCCTGAATGAAAGTGAAAATAAGTTTTTTTTGTTTTTTTGTTTTTGTCTGTCTCTTTTGTCTGATGATGCAGGTGTCTTCTATAAAATTTTGGGCCACCTCCAATGTAAGGATTTTCTCCTATTCTATTTATATATATATATATATATATATATTTTCCCAATGATTGTTTTATTCTGTCTAGTAATTAGTAGGAAATTCTTAAACTGCCGCGGATGCGATGGAGCCCATTATCAAGAATATTGGATTATTTTGTATCTTATTAATATTGCTATATTTGAAGTTCTATGATCATGAAATTTTTTTATTTGTTTCCTTGCAGTTATCTTGTGCTACATGATAGCATATAAATGTTACATTGGTAAGATATTTACTAAACAGCAACAATTTACAATTCCTGCTTTAATTAATATTATGAGTAAGAAAATATATTAGACGTGAGTAAGAACACAAAATATTCCAGACGGTCTCGGAAAGATTATTATAAACAAGTCTATTGTTGCAAGCCCTCCTTTTTGAGTTTCAACTTAGTTGGAATGTACTTTAAATTCTTGACACTAGAAATTTTCTTCTTTTATAATTTATTAATTTAAAGAGAATATATTACAGGCGTTTAGATATTATAAATGACAATGTTGATATTTTATTTTTTCTTTTGCTATATGAAAAAACTCTCATCTCTCTTAATGATTTTACCAGTTGGACTGTTAGCACCAAGAACAGCTTTGGGAGTTTCATTTATGATTGCCCTTTTCATCTACAAATGGTGAAGACAGCATTTATCAACATACGATGGCATTGAAGAATTCCTCCAAAGTCATAACCACCTCATGCCCTTAAGATACACTTATAAGGACATTAAGAAGATGACTAAAGGCTTCACAGACAAATTGGGTGAAGGAGGCTTCGGATCGGTATACAAAGGAAAGCTTTGTAGTCGTAGATTTGTAGGGATCAAAATGCTAGGTAAATCCAAGTCTAATGGGCCTACATGTGAACCACTTAATACTGAATGGGATTGGGCCACCTCTTATTGGGCCTTGGGCTTGATCCAACATGAGGTTCATTAAAATGGCATACACGTTTTCTCTACATTTTGAAACCATCGGTTTACTGAAACTGACCGAGTCCAACTCAGCTCTTTTCCTCTCCAACTCAGCTCTACATCAGTGACCCTAGTCCAGGCCCAACTCTTTGCAGCCCAACTTAATTGTGATTTCTTTCTCTAAAGAAAAAAAAAATTGAAAAACAACATATAGTGGTTTTCATAAATGATTAAAGTAAACAGCAAGTTTTGAAAATATTTGAATTAAATAATAGATTATCAGGTAAACAATTTTATTTATGTTAAATTTACCAAGTAAATGATTTATTTGTATAAGCTCTATAAGCTGATCTAATTTGCAGAATAATTTTTGACATTTAAAGATTCATAATTGAGTTAAAAATTAACATCATATAGAATATGTCTTTTTCGGATAATATACTTTCTCTCTTTTTTTTTTTTTAAACATTAACATCATTACAAATACTACATACCATACATATCTATATATCTAAGCCATCACACAAAATTATCAAGTCATCATAAAAAAATTCATCAATTTGGCATGAACTTTGTTCTAACACATCGAGTTCTCGTCGCGTCACCTGTGAAAAGTAACTCAACAAAACATTAGAATTAAGAAGTTTCTATCTCATCATATTACCAATATTAACTCTAAAGTTAATTTTCTAATATTATTGCTAGTTAGCATTTAGGGCGTTACAAAACAAAAACTTAATAAAAAAGGATCCACTCTCTTAATTAAAAATATTAAGAGAGAACTCGTTACAAAACTCTAAATAGAATAACTGAGTAAAATTTGATAGAGGAAAAAGAGTTAGTATGGTTAACATCAATAATTACTCATTTCCATCTAATCCATTAATCAAGCAACTCCGTTGGAGCTAGTAAACCATAGATGGAAGAAAATGATCCACAAAAGTACTATCTTTCAAAGCTAGAGCGCCCAAAGGGCTCAAGTCAGTAAATGCTAAATTTTACCAATGTCTTCTGAACTCAGGGTCATTTTCATTGCAGTTATGAAGTAGACAAACAATTTGAGACCTGCATTATCATAATATCAAAATATCTATATTCTGCTAAAGTTCAGGGAAAATACTAGTATAAATTCTTGCTGACAAATAAATTATTATTGGAAGCAAATTGAATTTACTTTAAGCATATATGGAAAGGTCTAAGATGATCTTGAAATTACAAACACACAGAACTAAATTAGAGTGATAATACAAAGAAAAACATATGGTATGTAGTAGATTAGTTATACTATATGATTGGAGCTGAATTATGGCTTTCTTCTGCACACTCATTTGAGATGGCATGAATCTCTGTAGAATCCTCGTCGAATTGAGTTGATGACGATGCTTCTGTTGTCTCACTGCCGTGCTCTACGTATGCTTGGTTCTCTTGCGGATACAGGCAAGGCTTTGGGGGCATTTGTAGGCGTTCGACATCAGCTTCAAGCATTTCTATGACTTTGCTCATTGAAGGACGATCGCGAGGCTTCAGCTGTATACACCATAATGCAACTATGATCATCTTTTTCACCGTCTCTGATTCCTCTTTCGTGGCATCTTCGATCTCTATGTCCTTATCCTCACTGAACTGATCATATATCCATAAGGGAAAGTAAATTTCGCTCGTGTTGTCAACGTTTATATTCAAGTTTTTCCTTTTGCTCGCCATTTCCATCAACAACATTCCAAAACTATACACATCAGCTTTGTGAGAGACTCCTCCAATATTTCTGTAAAATAACTCTGGAGCTATGTATCCCGTGGTTCCTCTTGCTGCGGTTAACGATACTATGCTATTCTCTAGTGGGCATAGTCTTGCGAGCCCAAAATCAGAAATCTTCGGAGTAAAATGCTCATCCAAAAGAATGTTGTGAGGTTTGATATCAAAATGCAGAATTTGCATGTCACAACCTCGATGAAGGTACTCTATACCCCGAGCAACTCCAAGCGAAATCTCAAATATTTTGTCGAAACTCAGAGAGCTACTTGCTCCTTCTTCTAAAAAGATATATTTATCTAGAGATCCATTGATCATGAAGTCATATACAAGAGCACGCTTTGAACCTTCAACACAAAAACCAATGAGTCGCACAACGTTGACGTGATGAATCCTTCCGATGGTAGCGACTTCGTTGATAAAGTCTTGCCCGCTGGCTTTGGATTTACCCAACATCTTAATTGCTGCGAAGTGGCCGCTGCGAAGTTTAGCTTTATAAACAGAGCCGAAGCCACCTTCACCTAATTTAGTCTTGAAGCCCTTGGTCATTTTTCTAACCTCAGAGTACGCATATCTAACAGGGATGAGGTTATTATGACTCTGGAGAAATTCTTCGATACCCTTATATATCGACAAGTGTCGTCTTCGCCATTTGTATATGATAAGGGCAATCACGAAGGAAATCCCGAGTATAGTCCTTGGTCCTAACATCACTTCCGCTGCAAAGTCAAGAAACAAGAGATCATGAGCTATCTTTTGTTTTTAAAGACACAAAATTATAAGCAGAAACAACAAAATTAAGATTAATAGGGTTAATAATAATACACTGCAATGCCACCGCTGCATAGTTGTTTCCTGACCGAAAATCATGCCTCCGGTGTCCTCTCAGTAACAACCCCACTGGAAAATTATAGCCCCAATATATCGACAACAATAATAAATAAAGTTTATTACCTCAAAAAAAAAAAAAAAAAGTTTACTAGAATTTTCTCATTCTGTATATATATTCCAATGCCAAAAAATGACATCGAATACTTTCATAACATGAAATGTAAAATCGAAAGTTCTTACATGTGTATGTGTATGCGTAATCGAGACCAGCTGCAAGAAAACAAAGAGGACAGGGTGAACAATAAAGAAAAAAGTAATCAAAAAGCATATATAGATATAGCGAATAATATCGAAAATATATACTCTCTGTGTTTAGCCTAATTGCTCCTCTTATTATGCACATGTCCAAAATCGGTCATAAAATGGCCCTAAAAGAATTAACTTTCTGAAAATACCAAGTTTATCCTTCTCAACCTAACCTAAATTGTTAAATAAAATTAATCTTAAACATTAAAAAAAATGCTCAAAATAATTGAAAATTTTGTTTGATTCAAGTATTTTGATCATTTTAAAAGTTATATACATTCAAAGGACAATATACTGAGCTATATGCATTTACTATAGTTCACTTTTCTCTAGAGGAAGAAAAACATAAAAATTAAAAAAATAAGAAGACAGATGATCTGGAGAGAAATGCTTACCAACAGCATAATTGTAAATCTTGATTAGGAATTCCTTAATCACTGCATGATTCAATAATAGAAACGATATTAACAAGCTGAAAATTTCAGATTTACTTAATTGACGTAACTACATTTAATTTGGATGCAATATGACGTATATTTTCAGGATGCTTACGACAAAACGCTGTTCTGCAAGGATTAGGACAATGAACCTCGTTGGAATGTTCATCTACGCAGCAAACTCCATCACTACTGTAATATTCTTGGAAAGCCTGGACCCATGAAAGCTCAAAGCCGTAGAGAAGCTCATTGTGGATGTCAATGTAGGAACTGATCTTCTTGTGATTCTCTCCCTTCATCGGTGATGACACCAGCCCGGCGTTGTATATTTGGCAGGACTCATTCAGATCACTGAACTTGAAGCCATCAGCAAACACCACATAAGAGTGATTTGGGGATATGCAAGGAGCTGTGTCAATATATAATGGACTCAGTACCGGTTTCTTGCATCTCAAGAAGAGTACATACTCTGAAATTTGATCAACATGAGTAACATTGTTAGCATGTACGCAAAACGGAATGTTGCGGTCCGGGAAATAAGGGCTTATCCATGGATAAGTAGGCAAGGAGGAGCAATTATCCTTTTGCATATTGGAAGGCACGAGTCTGATTGTGTAGTTGTTGTAATTAATTGCCTGCACATAGTAGTCTGCAAAATAGTGCTCCATAACAGTATGGTTGTTTTCGCAAGACAGGTCATAATCTGAAATTCCACAGTTGATGGGATCGGTTGTGAGGCGGAACGGGAAGGTTATGTTGTGGATATTACCACAGGAAGAAGAACAGTTGCGAAGATACCGATCAGCTTTCGCACATGAACTTGGGCTAGTTCCGTGGAATACGATGATGCTCGAAATTAGAACAACAAGGGCTACGCATCTCGTGGTTTCCATCATGTGGTAGTGGGAAGTTTTGAGCCGCTTATCGGTTTGATTATGTTCACTATATAATGTTAAAGACAGCCATTAAAAAAAAAAGAGTATTTTACCAGGAATATTCAAATTCTATAATATTAATTGATGATTTATTTGAATAGAATGTAATAAAAAAAACATCCAACGCATATTATATTTTATTATATTATATTTGAATATAATACACAATTAATGTAGCTTTCAAATGGACCACAAGATGTGGATTTGACAATATTTGACTGGTAAGTAACCGTACATCACACGATAATAGCATAGTTGAAAAGTAAAATCCCTAATTGTCCACCTGTCAAAGCCATGATTATCCATATTTACATATATATTTTTAAAAAATAACTTTAAATATGGAAATATGAAAGGGAATCATATTGCAGATGATACCTTTATCCAAATTTGCATCAATTCTTTTCTTTTCTCTCATTACAGGCCACTGACAAAATTAAGCCTGACCAAATTAAACCTGCAACCTCAATTCCATGTCCAGCACTTCTAAAAGACTCTTATAGAGAATTAAGCACAGTTAGATATATGATTAAGTATTTTCTTAGAAGTACTTAAAAATGGCGGTTTCTTATCTTCGTTGCTTGTTCATGATGATAGTTCTAGCTAATCTTGCAGGTCAGCAAGGAGCAGGCCAAGAGTACCACGAGTTCCACTGCAGGGAAGCAAGGTGTGGGGAAAATGGGCCGCGAATCAGATTCCCTTTCCGGCTCAATGATACAAACAATGACTGTGGCTATCCCGGGTTCGAGCTATCCTGCGTTGGGAATGAAACCGCCCTTCACCTGCCAATTAGTCCAATTAAGTCCCTCTTCATAAGCAAAATAGATTATAAATCAAACGAAATTGAAGTCTATAGTCATGATACCTCCTCATATTGCCTTGCACGACAGCTGGTTCTAGAGTTATTCTCCAATCAATCTGTCAATCTTCCTTTCAAATTCAGATATAATAATTATGTGGAGAACTCTAGTTTTACTCCATTTAATTGTTCTTATGGCCTCCACTCAGATTGTGGAATTGTTTTGGTCCCTTCTAAGGATGAGATCGAATATTACTACTTAAATGATATTCTTGGTTGTACCAAGATGCACGACATTGAATCACTACCAGACATTGTGGAATTGTTATGGGAACCCTTTTATTTTGCTAATGTCACATTGACATGGTCCAAGCCAGACTGTAAAGCTTGTGAAGCAAAACACAAGGGATGTAAACGAAAGATCTATGGCGCTGAAAGTGATGAAACCGAATGTTTTGATATACCAGGGAAAGGTAAGAAGTCCCATTTTTACTATTAATATAATGTATTTTGAGAAAAGCATGACTTATTATCAATATTGTGCAGTTAATTAAGTAAAAGCATTATTTGTTGAAGATCTTACTTACGAAACTTGTTTCTTTTTCTAAATTGACTTCAACAGGAAGATCAAAGATTTCAGCCGTGATCTGTACTTTGTGTGAGTTATTTCCTATGTAAATCTTTATAGCTTCCACATGTTATCAAGGGAGTATACACTCTTGACTTCTGTTTGTTCTATTTTTTGCAGTTATAATACTAGGATCATTAGTATTGATAATACTAGTGGTCTCCGCGGCATTTTATATCTATACAGCATACAAAAATGACAGAGAAATCCGAATCAGGATTGAAAAGTTTTTGGAAGATTATATTGCCCTCAAACCATCGCGCTATTCATATGCTGACATTAAGAAGATTACAAACGAGTTCAAGGACAAGTTGGGCGAAGGAGCTTATGGAACAGTGTTCAAAGGGAAGCTTTCTGATGACGTTCTCGTTGCAGTGAAGATCCTAAACCATTCTAAGGGAGATGGAGAGGAGTTCTTGAATGAAGTGTCGACAATTGGTCAAATTTACCACATCAATGTAGTTCGCCTGGTTGGCTATTCAGCTGAAGGATTTAAGAGAGCTCTTGTCTATGAGTTCTTACCGAATGGTTCACTAGAGAAGTATATATCATCAGCCGCGGTTAGTGGAAACCACTTACTCAGTTGGGAGACGTTGCATGACATTGCTTTGGGCATTGCCAAGGGAATTGAGTATCTCCACCAAGGCTGCGACCAAAGGATCCTTCATTTCGATATCAAGCCCCAAAACATTTTGTTGGACCACAATTTCAAACCGAAAATTTCTGATTTTGGTCTAGCTAAATTGTGCTCTAAAGATCAAAGTATAGTGTCAATGACTGCAACTAGGGGCACCATAGGATACATAGCACCTGAAGTGTTCTCTAAGAACTTTGGAAATGTGTCCTATAAATCAGATGTTTATAGTTTTGGAATGTTGCTGCTTGAAATGGTAGGTGGGAGGAAGAGTACTAATGTGACAAACGAGAACACGGATGAAATCTATTATCCAGAGTGGATATACAACATTTTATTAGAAGGGGAGGATCATCGGATACAGATAGAGGGAAGAGGAGATGCTAAAATTGCAAAAAAACTTGCAATTGTGGGACTTTGGTGCATTCAGTGGCATCCGATGGGTCGTCCCGCAATGAAAGCTGTGGTTCAAATGTTGGAAGGAGCTGAAGAATTAACCATGCCACCTAATCCATTTACAGCAACTGGTCCAATATCAGAAATGGAAGCAAAGATTCCGGCAAGACGTATGATCCTGGAGTTGGAAACTATAGTTGAGTGAGCTTATTAGTTATGTTTGTGGTTTAATTTGGTGGTCCACTTGTTGTAATGTCTCCGTTATAACCTAAAAGTTTGGGGGTTTTGATTTTCTAGTGTAACTTTTCTTTTTACCGAAAGATTTCTGGTGTAATTTGTTAATGCTTTAAGCACAAACTAGTATAATGTATGAATCTAGTGTAATTTGTGGATTGCTTTCTTTCAACTATGTTTGGAATTCTTTAAACTCGCTTCAATGTAGTTGCTTGATTACTAGATTAGATAGAAATGAGTACTTCTTGGTGTGAACATACACATTGAGATCGTATTGATGCGAATTAGACAAAGACTAATTTTGTTTATTCCGGATCAATCAAGAGAATATACAACTATTGATCCTATATGGAGAAAAGCTAACATATTGCTCTTCGTGCTCTAAGTGGGAAGCACAAAGATTTTTTTGTCAAGAGAGTTTTAACGAGTTAAATCTTAATTTTTTTAATCATTAAGAGAGTATATATTTTTAATTAGACCACCTGATTTACTAAAGGATAAGTTTTTCAATGGGAGCTAATCTAGTTGGATAAAATTACAAAAAAATATATAAAATAAAAATAAAAAATCTTGTTGGATGCCACGACCTAATAGATCGTTGCGTTAGATCATGTTTGTTGAAATTTTAGGCTCCATTCGGTTTACGTGTTCATTTTCGAAAATTTTTTTTTGTTTTAAACAAAAAAGTTTTTCTTTTGAGAATAAGATAATGTTTGGATGTGTAAAAATTTTTCATTTTAAGACCAAAAAGTTATTTGGAATGAGAAAAAATGATTTTAGGAATTGGGCATTATGAGAATATTTTAAAAAGATTCATTTTCTTTTTTCAAAAGAGTACTGTATAAAGAAAGTTTAAATATAAGATTTTTTTTTTCAAAATGAGAAAATAATGGAAAACATTGATGCAAACACTTTTTTGTAAAATTTTTCAATTTCAAAAATTGGATATGTCATCCAAACTAATATTACAAAAAAATTTTAAATGATGTGAATTATGAATTTAGCATTTCATGCTTTTTCAAGGATATGATATCTTCTATATACCTGATTCTATACATTTGTATTTTGATGTGATCAACCAAGAAAAAACGAAGAAAATTAACAATTTGGTATCCAATCAAAAGGAAAAAAAATTAAATGATGATGTGAATTCGATTTGAATTGATTTCATCATGTTTTTAGAAGGATATAATATCTTCTTTATGCCTAATTCTATATGTTTCTATTTTGATGTAATCAACCAGAAAAAACAAAAAAAGTCAACAATTTGGTATCCAAACTAATTTTGCAACAACAACAAAAAAAAAAAAAATAATAATAATAATAATAATAATAGTAATAGTAATGTAATAGTAATAGTAATAGTAATAATAATAATAATAATAATAATGGTAAATGATGTGAATTGTGAAGTTTATAATTGATGTTTTTCCAAGAATATATTATCTTGTATATGCTTGACACTATACGTTTCTATTTTCATGTGACAAAGAAAATTAACAATTCGGTATCCAATTTAATTTTACAAAAAATAATAAATAAATGAAATGAGTTTTGAATATAATATTTCATGCTTTTCCAATGATACGTTATCTTTGACGGTGCATAACAGAAAGTATAAATGGAAACAACTGGACTCAAGGAAATTACTAAAAACGAAAATAAAAATGCCCTTTTGAAGTTCTAAACGATGAAATTTGCCCGAAAAGCTACGCATGTCATGACAGAGTGAAGAATATTGCTCGTCAACCCGTTTCTACCCAAAAAATGTTAATTTTTTGTCCAAATCCGATATCGCCAAAAGACCATATGAAAACCGATAAATTATCTTATACTTGGCCTTAAGATGGTCCCAACACACTAAAGTTTAACTCTTTCTTCACCGTAACAAAATAAGAAGCACTGAGATTGTTAGAGGGTGGGTTATTAACGAGTTATATCCTTTTTTTTTTTTTAGTTATTAAGAGAGAATATCTTTTTAATTAGACCACCGGATTTCTAACCACGCAATTCTAGCTTATCTGGTATCAATTACTGTTTTTTCATTCACCTTTAAAAAATTAAAAAAAATTAAATAATATAAATCTGGTGTCACGTTGATTGAGTATTTCCACACAATCTTGTACTATGAGAAAAAAATATTTAATAGTTTCCACGATCTTAGCAAGACTGGACAGCTAGTTGCCGGGTCTTCCTTCTTCTGAAAAAGAAATTTAACACTTGATATCCAAAATAATTTTGGAAAAAGAAATTAAAAAAAAATTTATATTAATTTCATGCTTTTCCAAGCATATATTATTTTGTATATGCTTGATTATATACGATTCTATATTAAGAGGTGGGCTACTCTTTGATGTCATCAAGCAAGAACCAACAAAGGGCTTGTTTGGCATTAATAATGCTTTCACTTTAAACGGTGGAAGAAAAGAAATAAACTAGGTTGTGGTTTTTCAGTTAGTTTTGGGAACCAAATTTATAATTAGGATTATTTAGCATTGCTTTCACTTTAAGCCATATTGCAGTCAGATTCTTATGGTTCTTGAACACATCAGTTGGTTGTTCTCATTTGTTCTGGTAGTTATTCTTATGGTTGGTTATTTTTTATTTTAATTTTGGATGGACATTTATGTAATTTTCTCATTTGTATTATTAATATGAGTGGGGAGCTTAATGCAGGATGGAATTACTAGTGACCATCAACCTAATATTGGGATGTATTAGTTTCTCTGATCCTAGTCGTTCTCTCTTGCAGTTTTTATCTCCAAAAAATAGCCTAACAAATTAAAATGGTATTTACAATATATACATCTTCTAATGAACAATTAATTTATTATAATGAAATTAATAAAGTCCTACGTAAACTATGATACAAGTTCCAAATTCTTAGTAGAAGAGATTTTTTAAGGACTTTGACTGAAAGCTCTTATAGAGACCAGAAGGAATCCAAACACTTAGGGCCGTTTAGGCTTTAGGTTGGAGTTGGAATTTTGGAGTAAATGTTTCGAAAATGTGAAATGTAATCTTATTTTAATAGGCAATATGAATTTTGTTTTGTTCTCCTCATTGTCGAGAGCATTTAGCAAAAATATAAATAACAAAAAATTCATCTTATTTCAATTTGAAATAAAAAAAATTATGAACTTTTGGAGTCTCGGTTTCATAGAAATGAAAGAAAGAGAAAGAGAAATTTGAATTGTAATTGGAGTAGAGCCTTTGCAAACCAACCTCTAAAACAGATATTGGAGCATGTATTCCAAACGGGGCCTTAATTAGTAGCTTTTGTACTCGAAAAGCAAAAACCACCTTCAATAATTTTCTCTGATATTTTTCTTTTGTCGTATTCATGACTTTGTATTCGGTGTCCCAAGTCTTCAAAATCACATGCACCAGGCTCCACATGGTTTTCTAATGACAAAAAGTCTTAATTCCACAAATAAGTCTTTTACAACGTACAAGAAGGAATCAATTATCGTAAAGTCTTCCGCAAAGTCTACCAATGACGTGCTCCTTTTATCACTTCCGAAATTGAATGACAATAAAATTTGTGTTGTGCGACTTTTCTGATATGATCAGCCATAAAAATGACGCGACAATGTCGTTTTCTTTAAATTCATTGTTTAGAAATTTTTAGTAGCTTTCTATCTTCTTGGAAACTGCAATGAAAATTACTCATTTTTTCTTACAATTGATGGGCAAACCTCAAGCGTAGGTTCCACGGTCTCCTAACTCGAAAGTCTTCCGCCAAGTCTTTTTACGACATAATAGAAAGGGTTAAATTTAGTAGACAACCTAAAATTTTCGAGCAAGGATACATGAGGTTAATAAGATCAAGCGTGTGTATATATGTAGGGGGTGTGTGTGTGTGTGTTTTTCTTTTTTTTTTTTTTTAACTGGCCAAAAAAATGAATATGTCATACAAATGACGAGATAGAGTAACTTATAACGTTAAAGGAAATTAGAACATCCTAACTAGATTAGCATCTTATTAGCAACTCCCTGTCAAGCTCCCACCTCAATATTATTGAATAATGTGTAAATAAATACAAAGAGTCTGAAAAGAGAAAACAACCTATTTGGTAATGACTCCAAAAGTAATCAACGAAATGAAGGACACAACCTCAAGAACAAGCAGAAACTGACTCCTAAAGGAGCAACCTGTACCAAAATGTTGATAGGTAAAACTCAACTAATAAATCCCATAGTGATAGTGATCCCCGGGAATTATCACGGCCACAAGAGAATACATAACAGAAAAAGTAAAGTATGCATAATATAGAGAACACAAAGATTTATATAGGTTCACCGCTAAAATACTAGTTCTGTCCTCTCTTGGAACTTAGGGTTTTACAATCTTTTTCGTCATAATTACAAGTAGTGTAATCTGTCAAATGTTCCTTAGGGTTTCCGGAGTCTACTTTACCATGTATTTACAACCTCCAAAAAGATTACCCTTTTAAATAAGATTTGAAAATTTAAGTATTTTATATTTTAATTTGAATGCGGATAATCTTCACATAGCATATTCTGACTTTCAATATTTGATAATCTTAGTTAATGTTTGAGATTTAAATCTTTGAACCCATGAATCCAAGATCTCTGGGCGCCGAAATCAAAACAGGCAAATCATGTCACATCAAGATGCCGAGATCTCTAGGATTTCAGCTACCTATTAGATATGTGACTCAAATTAGTTTTGGGTACGTTGCTATTTTGTGAGTTTGGTAAAGTGCTGATTATATGTCCCATTGAGAGCCTATATATAGACGTGTTATGTTTAGAGTTTTCTGTATGTTCATAAAGATAGAGATATTGTGTATCTCCCTTTAAGAGAAAGTGAGAAGAGAGATAGGCAAAGAGTATAAAGAGCTTTGGGTAGAGAGAGGTTGAGAGTGTATCCCACAGTGTGTAATTGTGAAAATATAATTGAATTTATTCTCCCTCCCCCCTAGACGTAGGCAATTTTGCCGAACTACATAAATTCTTTGTCTTCTTTTTATTTCTATTTCAGTTTATTTTTCTGCTGTGTTTCAGGTACAAGGGTATTTTTCCCAACAACAACAAATGAGAACAATCTTTACTGGTTTCCATGATACTGCCGTGTCTTGTACTATTAGTCACCCGTGGAAAAGTAATAATAATAAGAATAATAATGATGATGATAATAATAATAAAAAAGGTGACATGATAACGTTTATTTCATAAATCTTCTTCTTTGTTAACTTTTGTTGGTGCACAAGGAAAGTAACACATGCATAATTCACTAGCAAGTTGATTACAAGGGACTTTAGGAAAAGAAATTAAGTGGACTCATAAATAAACGTCACTAAATTATAATTTTCAGGTAATTGCTAATTGAAAGATAACCCATAGACAAGTTATATTAGTTTAAAGTTCAAAGTCATCTCTACAAGTCTTGTAACTTTATAGCCATCTTAAGCAAGATAGGACAAGATTAGGAAAGTTAGTATTAATATTCGAAAAAGTTACTATTTTGTATGTAATTATTCTTAGGAACTTTTGATTTATTTGTAATTATTATAATTTAGAATAGTCTTCATTTTAGGAGATTTGCAGACATTAGGCAACTTACCCAATTGTGTATATTATAACTTGTATTTATATGAGAGTTTATTCATAGTACTTCTTACTAATGAATTCATTATTATTAGTCCATGAACATAAGCACATCTACATTAAACATCCTTGTGCTCTTCTTCTTCTTCTCTTATTACTATTATTATTTTCTTATTTAATTTTCTATTAGGCAACAAACTAAATTAATGGTCTCTACCAAGTCTTCGGCAAAGTCTAAAAAAAAAAAAAAAAACAAAAGAAAATTAACAAATTTCATATCTAAATTCCAAACTAATATTACAAAAAAAAATTAAATTAAATGATTTCAATTATGAATTTAACATTTCATGCTTTTTCAAGATATGATATCTTCTATATATGCCTGAGTCTATACATTTGTATTTTGATGTGATCAACCAAGAAAAAACAAAGAAAGTTAACAATTTGGTGTCCAAACTAATTTTACAAAAAAAAAAAATTATTATTATTATTATTATAATACTAATAAAATGAAGGGAATTATGAAGTTAATATTTCATGTTTTTCCAAGGATATATTATCTTGTATATGCTTGGTACTATACGTTTCTATTTTCATGTCACAAAGAAAATTAACAATTTGATATCCAAACTAATTTTACAAAAAATAATAAATAAATAAATGATATGAGTTTTGAATTTAATATTTCATGCTTTTCCAATAATATGTTATCTTGGAAGGTGCATAACAAAAAGTGAACATGGAAACAGCTAGACTCAAGGAAATTACTAAAAGAAAAATTTTTAAAAAGGCCTAAACAATGGAATTTGCCCAAAAAGCTATGTACGTCATGGCAGTGTGACGAATATTGCTCATTGGCCAGTTTCCACCCAAAAAAATTTTTAATTTTTCGTCCAAATCCGCAAAACCAAAAAATTATCTTATAGTTGGCCTTGAAATGATCCCAAAACACCATGAAGACAAATTCTTTCTTCACCGCATCAAAAGAAGAAGCAATTGTGAGAGGGGGTTATTATTGAATTATATCCCTTTTATATATATATATATATATATATATAATTATTAAGAGAGAGAAGATCTTTTTAATTAGACCACCGGATTTCTAACCATGCTTTTTAAACCATGCAATTCTAGCTTATATGGTATCAATTACTGTCTTTTCATTTACCTTGAATAAATAATAATAAATAAAACATATATATCTGGTGTCATTTTGATTGAGTATTTCCACACAATCTTGTACTATGAGAAAAAATCTTTACAAGTTTCCACGATCTTAGCAAGACTGGACAGTTAGCTGCCGGGTCTTCCTTCTTCTGAAAAAGAAATTTAACAATTGATATCCAAACTAATTTTGGAAAAAGAAATTTAAAAAAAATGATATTAATTTCATGCTTTTCCAAGCATATATTATTTTGTATATGCCTGATTATATACGTTTCTATATTCGGTGTCCCAAGTCTTCACAATCACATGCACCAGGCTCCACATGGTTTTCTAATGAAAAAAAGTCTTCCACAAATAAGTCTTTTGCAACGTACAAAAAGGAAATCAATTATCGTAAAGTCTTCCGCAAAGTCTACCAATGACGTGCACCTTCATCTCTTCCGAAATTGAACGACAATAAAATTTGTCTTGTACGACTTTTCCGATGTGATAAGCCATACAAATGACGCGACTATGTCGTTTTCTTTCAGTCCATTGTTTAGAAATTTTTAGTAGCTTTCTATCTTCTGGAAACTGCAATGAAAATCATTTTTTCTTATAATTGATGGGCAAACCTCAAGCGTAGGTTCGACGGTCTACTGACTCGAAAGTCTTCCGCCAAGTCTTTTTACTACATAATAGAAAGGGTTAGGTTAAATTTAGTAGACAACCTAAAATTTTCGAGCAAGGATACATGAGGTTAATAAGATCAAGCGTGTGTATAGATATAGGGGGTGTGTGTGTGTTTTTTTTTTTTAACCATTGGCCAAAAAAAAAATTTTCATATAAATGACAAGATAGAATAACTAATAACGTCAAAAGAAATTAGAACATCCTAACTAAATTGGCACCTTATTAGCAACTCCCTATCAAGCTCCCACCTCGATATTATTCAATAAAATGTAAATAAATACAAAGAGTCTGAAAAGAGAAAACAACCTATTGGGTAATGAAACCAAAAGTAATCAACAAAATGAAGGACACAACCTCAAGAACAAGCAGAAACTAACTCCTAAAGGAGAACCCTATACCACAATGTTGACCGGTAAAACTCACCTAATAAATCCCACAGTGATAGTGATCCCCGAGAACTATCACGGCCGCAAGACAATACAAAACAGTAAAAGTAAAGTATGCATAAATATATAGAGAACATAAAACAGTTAAGTTCTCAAGTCTTCACAATGGTAAGAATAAATCTCAATCTCAGTCTCAAAAGCAAAAGAAATGCATAAAGGGGAAGCGAAATTAGCTTTTACAAGCCCTCAGACCTCGACAACTAGAAAAGTAGGATTTTGCAATAGGTTTTTAACTGTAGTTGAATATACGCGTAGTGTGTCACATGTTACTTTAGAATTTTTTTTTTTTTAAAAATGTTCATGCATTACACGATGGTTTTTTGTTACTGGCGACAACTAGTGATCTTAATTTGTTGAAAAAGATGACATAAGATGCTAGATTACCAGTGATAAACTAGTAAATTACTGGTGATATATATTTCTGTTGATTTTAGGATCATCTAGTTGATTATTGGTCTACCAGATTATTCTGATGACAGGAGATTTCCTCGACCAGTGCCAAAGATGACCTGTGATCTGTGTTGAAAAAGACGACATAATTTGATTGATTAACTGACGTAGGAAGTCTATAGAACTCAAAATTAGAGTTGATAATAAAGAGAATGCGGACTTCCTCAAGCCAAATCATAGATAATTCCATTAACAAGCTTTCTAAGCTATGGAAGAAAGCAAAGCTGCTGAAAATTACAATATCCAAAATCTCCCCTTTGTCTTCCACAACAGAGGCCAATATACTAAGCAAACGACACCAACAAAGATTACCAAAACGACACTCAAATAAAGAAAGGCTAAACGACTTGTAGTTTTAGCCACGGAACATAACAGAGTAACAAACAAAATATCAAAATAGCTCCTACATCATTAACCTTTGATTTGTCCTCTAAAAGGGCATAATATTCTACAAATATTCTCATGTATATCTCTTTTACAAATGTGTCTAATATAAAACTATTTTAGAGAGATGTACATGATTTTGGCTAATTGATACATGCTTTCAAATGTGATGCATCGACATGGTTCGTAATTGTTCAGAAATCTC
>CM046381.1:13241395-13266395 GCA_025413485.1 Ficus microcarpa
CATCATTTGTAGAAGTATTGTCGAAAATGCACAAACTTAATAAGTTCGGTAAAAGTTCTTATGTAAGTTCATATAGAATGCACTCTAGATCAAATTCAAATTTGCACGAAACTCAACCCGTCAGCAGGTTAAAAGCAAAGTTGCTACTCTATTTACCAAATTTACCAACTCAATTAACAACTTAGCAGGTTGAAAGCAAAACACAAAAGAAAACACCTAAAATCTATGATTCAGATGAGAATACTATAGAACATGCATATGAAGTTTAGTCATCGTAAATTATTACATTACAAAAAGACTGCAACACAATAGCAAAGTTATGTTTTGGTCACTCATCAATCGTTTCCAACTCAAAGGTCATCTGTCTTGCACGCATCGTTGGATTTGTTGTTGGTTTACTTGCAGAGGCAAACGGATTAGGCGGTATGGTCAATTCTTTTGTAACAACCTGCCTATCGCAGGCCGCTACCATACATATATATCTTGTCTTACATACTTACTTAGCGTAATCAGCGGAAAAAAAAAATTTATTTTTTTTATACGACGCGTACTCACACGAAAATGTACGTATTTATAAACGTTTATTCAATAAAATCCTTTGAACATAAAAAGGAATATACATATAATAAACAAAACGTGTAGCGGCCACCATCCCATATTTCACAATTAGCAGTATCGTGCTCCACTACCTTGCATCACAGATTGTCGTTAGGTTGTTTACCTACAGCATAGACGTAAGACATGAGCTTTCGCTTAGCAAGTACAACTATCACATCCGCGACACAAAATAATAACATGCATAAACCATTTATGCTTCATTAGGCTTCATTATTCTTTCTTAACTTAACATACTATAGGCCCCTTAACATAAGTGTTCGTACCGTGGCGCGCAGCTATGGAGTGGTTGGGGTAGCCAGCCTAGTCCAACTCAAACCATAGACCAAACCCGACCTAACGCAGGTCGATACGACATAGGCAAGCTTGCTTGCCATCATACTTTCATTTTCTTAAAACTTATTATTGTCTTAAACATACTTACTAAGCCATTTCATACTTGATCTTAGGGTTTGGTTGGTTGGTTGATTCAATCCAACTTAACTCAAACTTTTTTTTGTCTTTTTTTCAAAAAATTTTTGTCTTTTTCCCAAAAAGTTTTTTGTCTTTTTCTGAAAATTCAAAAAAAAAATTTACTATTACAACTAAAATATTTCAACTCAAACTAACAAACCAAACACACACTTAGTCTTATCATATGAATCAGTGAACATGCTTTATGATGTCACACATAATTACATCATAACCATATCATAATAATTTCATGAACTCTAAGCACATCATACATCATATCATATCATTGCATACAACACATCAGGCAAGTAACACAATAAAGAGCCTATGCTGTAGACAGAGTTGTACTTGCCTCGTATGCTATGTTGCTTCAAGTCAGGTTGTAACAACAGGCTACCTCCTGCTATTATAAAGGACATAGGATAAGGATTCTATAAACCATAACCATAAAATGTTGGTAACCTAACCAACATCCATACATAACCTTAGTTATATGTCCCCCAAACATCTCTTGATAACTTACTTGGTTATTACAAGTAACCCTAGGGTTCATGGCCTACTATATTTAGATCATAACTTGTTGGTTACTTAGAGTAACCTTGGGTACTAAGCCCAAACACGCATGAATAGTGTTAGGTTATTATTCCTAACCTTGGGTTTAAACCTTATTATTTTCAATCCATATCCCATTAGGTTACTATGAGTAACCCTGGGTTTTAGGCCCCCTAACAAACTTAATATCTTGTTGGGTTACATTTAATAACCCTTGGTGTGAACCTAAGTCAACTTGGGTCAAACTTGGGTCAACTCCTATTGGGTTACTAAAGCCCAAACTCCCAAGTTGTATCCTATTAGGTTACAATAGGTAACCTTGGGCTTTGGACCCAATCCAGTAACTCGGGTATCTTTCCCGATTACTGTTGGTTATCAATCTGTTACCAAGTTTTTAAGATAACTTGTAGTCCAATACTTACTTTTCTTTGCTTTGGAAAAACTTAGTGTTTTATGTCCATTTTATAAACCAAAATCCTTGTTCAACTTATCAAAAATTGTAACTCTTTGAGTAGGGCTTGTAAAAATTATTAAGTGTTGGAAACTGCCTTTGGAACAGTTTCCCACGGCCAATTTATCAGTGTATGTGTAGGAATATCATTTTCCTGCATTGTTTTAGAAAATCATGTGCAAAAATTTCCTGTTCATGCACAGTTTTTGGAATCCAATTATATTTAGAAATCTATGTTGAATCCAAAAAAGTTTTATTCACAAGAGTTTTAGACCTTGAAAACCCTACAACTTTCGTGTTTTACTCAAAACCCAATTCGGTCTCTAACCTACTCATTTCCCATGTTGAACCTGCCTGGTCATGCATGAAGTCTGGACATGATCAGGTTCGGATTTTTGTAAAACCAAGGCCATTGGAGCCTTATTTTTGAAAACTGTCCATGTTATCCCCTAGGAATTTCCCTTCTCTATAACTTTCATATTTTAAGTTTTTTCAAATTCGGCCTCTAAAGGCCTCAACACTGTCTTTCCAGAAAACTATCCAATTTTACCTAAACTGGCAGTTTCTTACTTAAATCCATTTTTACGTCCAAATTATGCGCACCCTGCCTCAAACGATCGCAACCATGAGCCTACAACAATCATGCAACGCTTTCTAACGTAAAATCTCATCATCATACATCCATGCATTCACATGCAAACCCTTAGGTGTTCTTACACCAAGTTAGGGTTTGTAAATTAGGTTTGCATATCCATACATCATTCAAGCTTCTAATCTAGCTCATTCAACTCATGCATAACCTACAACTTTCTTAGGCATATTGGGGACATACAACTAGCATCATAAAGCATATATGCAAACCCTAAAATCATGCAACCATAATCACATAATCATGCATAGCACATAAATCAAAACTACCTAATCACCTAATCAAGCACAAATCTAAAAATCTAAACTAGGGCATACGAAATTAAAATGAGCTTATGCTCTTATAATCCAATTTTGGAAATATACTTAAATCTCCAATTAAAGCTTAAGGAACCAAAGGGGAATTACCTTAATCAACACAAAGGTTGGGCTAGATTCTGATTCACACTTTTTCCCCCTTGCCACCTACTAGAACCGGTCCTCCCTTAGCTTGGTTGGATTCCAAATTTTCGACCACACTAGTTTGGTGCTTTTACAAATCCGACCACCACCTTCTTTTTCTTTCTCTCTCTCTTTTTTTTTTCTTCTTATTTTCTTCTTTGGGTTTTGGATTTTAAGGGGAGAGAGTGATGAGAGATTTTGGCATGGTTTTGGGGTGTTTTCTTATTTTGTGAAGCAAAAAGAGCCCCTCCCCCCCCCCCAATCACCTATTTATAGATGATAAATAATTTAATTTTTGGATTTATTTTTAATCTAAAAATTACTTATTGGTCCTTGAAACAAAAATATTTGCTCCATGCTCTTGTGAGGTGGCCGGCCATTGCCTTGGAGAGCAAACAACCTATTTCTTTCCCTAATTTCCAATAATTCCAAAAATCACTTATTTATCTACAGGTGAGGTGTCCTCCCTCTTAGGCCTTGTTTGGCTTTTCTCTTAAAATGTAGTCCATTTTCATGCTAATACAGATATTTTCAATACTGCTCTTAACTAATAACAATACTATTTTACTGGATTGCAGTCCAGAATTTATCTGTGTATAAATGGATTACGTAAAAATTTTTCTTATAACTTTAAGCCATTTAGCCCTTATTGTCCTAAATAATGTGCTTGATTTTTCTATAGTGATTTTGAATCTTATTCTTACTATCTTGTCTGTAATGACGGTTTTTCACAATATATTTTCCATATTGCTTGTCATACTACAGTACCGTCCTACCTTTGACTTTTCCGGTCAAATTTTGACTAACATAAAATCATAAATTTTTATTATACCTTTTTGCTCAAAAGGCTATATGCTTGACTAAGCAATCCATTACTAAATCTTATAAGATCATAAGAACTCACAAAATTTGATAAAAAAACCCTAATCAGGTTCTTCCATAAATACCTTCATGGTACAGCTTAAATTCCTTTAAAAAGGAAATCGTAATATCGTAAAAAGCTAGTAATTACATCTTTGACTACGGCTTCCAGCATTTAGACTACAGCTTTCATGGTAGGACGACTCTGGGGGTGCCATTGAATGCACCAAAGTCCTACAATTGCAAGTTCCTTTGTAATCTTAGAATCTTCCTCTTCCTCGGATACATTAATCCGAAAACCTCTTCCTTCGTCTAAAAGACTACTAATCCATTCTGTGTAGTAAGATTTCATGTGTTTTCCTCTGTCAGAATAGAGTTTTTTTAACCTCCTGCCATTTCAAGCAACAACATTCCAAATCTATAAACATATGACTCGTAGGAAACATTTACAATGTTCTTGGAGAAGACTTCCAGTGCAATGTCGCCAATCGTCCTTTAGCTGTGGTCATGGACACTATGCTTGGGTCCTTGGAACACAACTTAGCAAGACCAAAATCAAAAATTTTTGGTTTGAAGTTGTGGTCAAGCAAAACATTGTGGGGCTTGATATCGAAATGAAGGATCCGTTGATCGCAGCCTTGGTGGAGATACTCAATTCCCTTAGCTATGCCAAGAGCAATATCGTGCAATTTTTCCCAACTAAGTGAATGCTTTGGAGTGCCAGATACCGATGAGATATACTTCTCCAGTGAATCATTTGGTAAGAACTCATAAATGAGAGCACTTCTAAATCCTTCAGCACAATAGCTGACCAAGCGAACAATATTGACATGGTGAATTAGACCCATTGTTCCGACTTCATTGATGAACTCATCCCTAATTTCCCTTGAAATTGTTTAGGAACTTCACTGCAATGAGGACATCGTTGGACAACTTTCCTTTGAACACTGTCCCATAGACTTCTTGGCCTAACTTTTCCTTGAACTGATTTGTTATCCTTTTTATGTCAACATAGCCATATCTTGACGGCTTCGATGCTTTGTAATCATCGAAGAATCTTTCAATTCTCTTTTGGCTTTCTCTTTCTTTTCTGTCTAGAGTATAGAAAAGAAAATCCGTTAAGGCCGCTAGCATGAGAACAAAATAACCAACAATTGGAACTACACAGATTTGAAGAAAGTCACATATTAGAAACCAACAAGTACTTCTTTCATATTCATCAAAAAGTGAAGGACAAAAAGAACTCTGTTGAATAATAACTGAAAGGTTTTAATGACTAACAACTTACCGGCAATCATAACATGTTACGACTCGTGCCCTATAATTGTAACCGAAGTAAAATGTAATATTTTTTTTGCATATTTGAAACCATACTAAATGATAACCAAAAAGTGATATCACTATAAATATGTAATTGATTCCTAATTTATATGCAAGTGATGATGATCATCAATGTAATTATATGTAACGACCCCTCACGGATTGTTACAGTTGACTTCTTATTTAATCATTCGTCTCTTATAAAATTGCAAAAAATATTAAGTTTGAAATAAAAATTTTTACATAATGGAAAACTTTACTGAGATAATTTTAGAAAACTCTAGAATTTTTTTTCTATATCAAAATAACTTTTATAATTAATATATACATATATTTTTAAAACCCAATTCATGAAATAAAATTTAAATCCATATAAATCATCCAATCAAATAATAATAAATTAAAGTCTCAAAACTTTATTTGAAATCAAAAATGTCCATCTCGTGATCGTTCCTCCCGTTTTCCTATCACATATCGTCTCGCTATCCACTCCAAACTCCTCCAACACTACATCTTACCTTTCCCTTTATCTACAACATGAATTAACTTATATAAGCGAGAGCTTAGTAAGACACTTAAATCTCACAAATGTAAATAAACAATTTTATTTTATCATCATAAATATAAATATCATTTAAAAACTTTTTAACTTTTAAAACCGTCATATATTGGGCCCGGCGTTGTACCATCACAGCGCGCTTGTCATGGAAGGATTAAGGTAGCAAATCCCAAACCAACGGTGACAAAAGTTTGCTCACTGAATAACATCATCATCATCATCATTAAGGGTGTACAGCGTCATTTTAAAACATAAAATACATATACATACCATATATATACTTTTCATCAAAACGTCATCATAAGAGAAGTATTATTTAAGAACATCATAACATCATCATCAACATCAAAACATATACTTCTCAAATTTTTATTCATATTGCAGGTGAGAGTATACTTACTTAAATGCCTTACTTAACATTTTCATATTTTTCCGATGGTGACGCGCGATTGAGGTCTCGGGTGCTCGTCTTTAGAACCTTTCATGCCATGAGTAATAAATATAATAAAATCAACAAAAGCTCATAATAATTCATCAAACACATCCATCATATAATAGCAGCACCTAAAAGGCCTATTTCATCATTCAATAACATCACAACACAAAAATTAAACAATTTCATGGAATTACAAATCTTTACAGAATCTGTCAATCAGACCTTTGTTCGTTCAAAATTTCATAAAAATTCATACAAGGCTCCGAATAATCCGAAACCAATTTTAAACGAAATTAGACATCCAAATATTTCTAATGGTACATAATTCTTAAAAAAATGAAGACCATTTGGACCCTCAAAAATAGTTTTGAATTTGATTTCTAAAATTTTACCTAAATTAACAGCCAGACCTCTGCCTATTTGAAAAATCACCAAAATTCATATATGTCTCCAAATGATCTAAAACTGATTTCAAATGAAAATAGACATCCATAGTTTTCTAGTAATATAAATTTGTTAAAAACGGAAACCGTTTGGATTCTCAAAAATAATTTTGAAAACAGACTACTAAAATTGTATAGAATTTAGCAGCCGGATATCTGCCTCATTGAAAAATCATAAAAATTCACATATATCTCCAAATGATATGAGACTAATTTCAAATGAAAATATCTAGAGCTTTCCAGCAATACCAAATTCGTTAAAAATTGAGGCCGTTTGCATCCTTAAAAGTAGTTTTGAAAACTTATAATAAAATCTGGAAATTCCAGTAACAATGGTCAAATCTGAAAATCATTAAAAATATAAAAAAAAATTATCATCACAATGTTTATGATTCATACACACACACACAAATGAAACAGCCCTAAGACATGTTTCTAACAAATAAAATTATTCAATCACCATACCAATGAAATTATAAATCCAGAAATCAAAAACCCTAAATTCGTCTTGTTCACAAAATCAACCATATCACCATTCTTTCGATCATCATTCGATAAATATTTCTCATCATCTCCTTAAACTCACATGAAGACACTCATCAAGAAAATCATCCAACCCCTCAAAGAATCCCAAACTAAAACAAATAATAAAAACATCCTCATCATCAAACAATACCGAAACATATCTTGAAATCTTTTGATTTTAGCTTGAAAGAATTTGGAAGTTTGGCGGATTTTTTTTTCTTCTGTTTGTGCATGTGAGAGGGGTAGAGAGAGCAGAGAAGGAGAATGAGAATGATAGGGAAAGGGAGACTAGGGAAGAGAGCGAGCATGTAAAAAGAGAAATTTTGAAAATTATAAACTAATTTGTGAATAATTTAATCCCAAATAAATTTTGGAATTAATTGGGATTGAATTCTTTAGTTTAATTGTCTCTTAATAGCTGTGGAATGGCTATCATTAGGGTGTGAAAACGTGTTGGAAGAAAAGGAAATAACTAGGTTAACTTTTAGAATTTTCGCATCTACAATCACACATGATAAACTGGTTGGTGACTAGCAGGTATCCATATAGTATACTGGTCATAACTTCTTACTCTGATATCGAATTTGCACAAATGAGTAGGCGTTAGAAAGCTTATGAAAATTTCTATAAGTTTATCTAAACTACAGAATAATTTTTGACATTTAAATATTTATAATTGAGTTGGAAATTAACAACATATAAAATAAGTCTTTTTCGGAAACATACTTTCCCTTTTTTTTTTTTTTTTAACATTAACTTCATCCCAAATACTACATACCATATATATATTTATATATATAACCTTCATATATATAAGACCAATTATATATATACATAAAGTTAGCAAAATATAAATATAATATATTTATATTGAAAAAAAATATAATATATATATATATCTAAACTCTCAAAACATAACATATATATATATATATATACTATTCTAATACTACACATAAATATACACAATCTATTATATTATTAAACCATCAACACATATTAATAAATCATTTATAAAATTCATCAATTTTGACATGAACTTTATTCTAGCACATCGAGTCCTCTTCGTGTCACCTGTGAAAAAAAATAACTCAACACATCACATTATCTATGTTAATTCTAATGTTAATTTTCTAATGTTATTGTTAGGTAGCATTTAGGGCGTTACACATACAATGCTGATGTCTATAGTTTCGGAATGTTGTTGATGGAAATGGCTAATAGGAGGATGAATTTGAATGCACATGCTGAAAATTCAATTCAAATTTACCTCCCTTCATGGATATGTGACCAGTATAGTGAAGGGAAAGATATAATAATAGAAGATTCCACAGAAGAGGAAGTGGAGACGATAAAAAAGATGATCATGGTAGCATTATGGTGTATACAGCTGAAGCCCTGTGCTCGCCCGTCAATGAGCAAAGTCATAGAAATGCTCGAAGGCAAAGTTGAGTCCTTACAAATGCCTTCAAAGCCTTTTTATTGTCCACAAGCGAACCACAATGAAGAGGAAGGTGGGGAGACATCAAAGATAACAAGTTCATCAACGCTTTCTGACGAGGAATCTCCCGAAGCTAGTTTCATCTCAAATGCACATCAATAATATATATATATATATATATATACATATACATATATATATATTTAAATGTATTTCTTATATGACAAGTTCAAGAATTTTATGTGCTTGATTATCATCAACTTTCTGAAATTGTCCGTAAAACTTGAAATCCGACTATCCGTTATTGGGGCTATAACTAATGTAATATTGATTTCTAATTCTTTCTATATCAATCAAATCTATGCTTTGTCTTAGAAAATTGATAAATGTATTAGTGTTGAAATATTATTTGGAAATTGTTTCGCACTGTTCTATCAGAGAGAGAAGCTTTTATTATGAAAAATATTAGGGATACCAACTTTAATCTCAAATTTTGATTACCAACCTATGTCGTATATGAGTTGTCGTTCTTTTATTAGTATGTATTTAAAATTATACCAATTGATTACATCTATAAATGAAAAAAATGACACGTGATCAGTTGATAAAAAGAATGTTAGAATTAGAGTTTATATGCCTAGCACCACTGTTTTTATATAGTAGAACAAAGAAATTGATGCACATTTAATAGAAAATATTACTATTTTTTATGTAATCATATATTTACTTAAAAATTAATAGAAAAAAATAGAAAAAGAAAATATCGATCTTTTCACACACCTGAATATTGATTTTTAATTAAATATAATAAATACTAATAAAGAATTAGCAATTAATTTTATATCATCGAGAGTAATAAAATTACAAGAAAAATAAACAATCACTAAACATGCAAATTTTTGCACAGGTTCACCTCAATGTGAGATTACATCCTGTTTTAGCCACTACAGTAATTCACTATGATGATCAAGAAGTTTACAAGAGAAATTCACGCGCTCACACTCTCTATGGTTTCTCTAATCGCTCTTAATAAATCCCTAATAACGGCTCTCCCCTTCCCCCTCCAAATAAAGAAAAAATTAGGACAACCGAAATTGTAAGTGTGGAATCCTCAAAATACCCATGGTAACCATACCGCAACGGTCGATACACGTATTATCTCTGCATAAAATGTTTCGCATAGGGTATAAGCTCCACAACTTAACAAATTTGACTTTTATTCGTCTAATAAGTTTACATGTTAGAATGGAATAAACTTTACACTCTCAAAGCGGGAACGGACAAATAAGTTGGGAAAATTATCAAATTTTAATTTATGACTTCAAATTAGCCTTCATTTCCAGATTTTGTTGTA
Source organism: Ficus microcarpa (assembly GCA_025413485.1). Taxonomy (NCBI): domain Eukaryota; kingdom Viridiplantae; phylum Streptophyta; class Magnoliopsida; order Rosales; family Moraceae; genus Ficus; species Ficus microcarpa. Next base: position 13,251,495 of record CM046381.1, read on the forward strand.
CTGTGGTTTCTAAATTTGAACATCGCTTACCTGTTGAATGTTAATGGAGCTTTGGTCATTCAAGGCAGAGATGACACATTTATTAGAGCACGCATGGTTATTCAATATTTGCAATCATAGGTTTGAAAAACCTCAGTATGTTAATATGATTTTTCAAAAAAAAAATTTTAATAAGGTGAAAAAATTGTACAATGGAATTTATAATGTCATAATAAAAGTCTAATTCAAATTTCAAAATATATTCGGAATATCTTTTATAAGAAACTATATTAGTGACTTCACTAGAATCTTTTTTAGATATCAAAAATTCTTTTTACAGTTCATCTAAACACCTCCTAATTAGACTCAAAAAATTAAAAACAAGTTTTGAATTAAAGAAGTAAAAAATAACCCATGCTAAAAAAAACTTTGTCACAGATCTATTGTGATGAAATACTAGAACCACATTGAAGAGGAATCTCCATAAACTAGTTTGATCTCATATGCAAATTAAGAGATAAATATGTTTTTCTTTATATATATATATATATATATATACAAAACATATGTCGGGAGAGAATAACTGATATTGCAAACCCTCACTAATTTTCTTTACATATATATATATATATATATACAAAACATATGTCGGGAGAGAATAACTGATATTGCAAACCCTCACTATCGATACAATATGTATGATTATCATCAATTTTCGGATATATATATACAAAACATATGTCGGGAGAGAATAACTGATATTGCAAACCCTCACTATCGATACAATATGTATGATTATCATCAATTTTCGGATATATATATACAAAACATATGTCGGGAGAGAATAACTGATATTGCAAACCCTCACTATCGATACAATATGTATGATTATCATCAATTTTCTGATAACTGTAAAGATCTTTCCTTCCCATTTTCAAAGCCATCTTCAAGAGCCTTGCCTTTCAAACACCAACATTTATGGACTTCTTTCCAATGTTTACACCCGGTTCGCATCTCTCAGCTGAATCAAGAACTGTGCTTGTTTTTAGCAACAAGGGCAAAACTGAACTTCAAAATCTTAGTTCCTATCTTTATCTTACGTACAAACTTTAGCCGTCTGATACGGATTCTACTTTCATGAGTACATGTACACGAGATATAAATCTACTCTGATCATACACATACAGATTAAGGCAATGTCAATCTTCTATACAGATTGCCTGCTCGCTGATTGGTATTGTTCGTGAAATGAAACGTCACTGGATATTACAAGCTTTGTATCTGTACACGAGATTTCAGCTTTCTGAAGCGTGAAACCGTGGAGAATTGGTAGCGGCAGTCCTTTCAGAAGTTTCATGTTCACATAGGGCACGATGACAGTTTTGAGGATGAGCGACATAAACGGCTGCAGATTAAGATTAAGATTAGTTGTGCTATTAGTTGCTAGATAACTGGGTCGGTTTTGTAATAATTAAAAGGTTTCACAACAAAAGAAGTTAAGACTTCTTTCAGTGATGAGATGTTACAAACAAAAACAAATCAAGGAATTATTGAGAAAAAAAAAATCGAGGAGAAAGTTGAATCGTCCTACCTTGATTAAACTGATGTGAAGCGTCCCGATTTTGCTCCACTTCAAATCTGCTGCAAAGTCTTTTAGTTCAAGCGTACCAAAGAGACTATTCCCCACCATTTTTGGAGATATGGAGGCAGTGATCTCCTGCGAAAACAAAATCGAATAAATAAGAGAGAAATCAACCTTTGGTATTGAGTAACTTGAGCAACTAATATTGAGAAGTTAAGAATTCAATACAAAGCATACCAAAGCCATGCACGCAACTGGGACGATCTCAGAAAAATCCAAAACATCGATTGTGACATCCAAGTAAATTGTTGATTCAATGCCATTGCTCGAAATTCTAATGATTGGTGGAGAAGATACCGAAAAGTTGAGTTCCATCGCATCATTTGGATACATCTTGTACAGTCGAGGAATTATGTATTTCCATTTAGAAGTACTCGAGAGGAACTGCTCTTGCTCTTCATCAATATTCCACTGCATATAACCACCCTGAAGAGAAATTTGGAGAATAACTATTAGTTCAAATCTGCATCGTTAAATTCCCCTGTTCCGTATGTAGATCAAATATAACAGCGTAAAATTTACATTGAACAAAACTAAGGACGCCGAGTCCAACACTTTTTCATGCAGCAAAATATTGACCATCTTACTAGAAGCACCGTAGGCAACAAGCTCTTCCGACCGTTTATGGTAAAAGCTGGAAGCGAGATGATCAGCAGCCATAAATAAACCATTGATGTCTAGTTCAATTGCAGATTTGCTCACAATAGGCTCATCGACAAATGTAACGTTCATAGCAGCAATATCACGAACCACAAATTCTTTGGGGAGTGAGTGCAATACCGAGTCGACTGTTGCAACCACTTCACTGATCTTGTCAGAAACAGCGTCTTCAATTGCAGACTGTATTAGATCTTCAAATGCATCAACTAACCTGTGGACGGGTAAACATGAAAATAAGAAAAATATTCCCTTATCAGATCAAAGGGTAGCTCCTCGGCCAACTGTTTTTTTCCCTGAAATAAATAATCTTCTGCAGTCTGTAACTAAATATTTAATAGAAAGAGCATATCATGGAAAAACCAATTTGATAAGATTTTAGGGAAATTTCATGATCAGAAGCGAGGAGGAGAATATTTTGATCATTTTTAAAGAGAAAGAAAGATAGAAAGCTAGTATATGAAAAGTAAATTAGCTTGAAAGGATTGGATACCCTTGGTAAAACCACGATGCACCACCGTCCATCTTTATGGAAAGATCTCTTACGTGGCATCCGGCTTCCAAAACAGATAGTTTGAGAGTTCCTGCTTTGTTTTCCAAAGCCACAGTGACCCCGGCATCCATATTTGAAACCTGCGAAAAAGGAGCAGCCCGTTAAAATGGTAAGATCAAAATAAGGAAAAACGAACCCAATGGAGTAATTTAAATTCTACTTCTCTCAGCTTATTGATCCAATTTGTCTTTTAATCCTTCTTTAGAAACATGAGTTAATACTCCCCCAAAAAAATTTATAGCAAACAGATACAACATACTAAAAGTCATTTCAGCGCAACAAATGGATCCATTCTCTCATGTCACTCGTTGTCGGCCTATATTCTTTCAGTCCATGGTATCTGAGTTCAAAGAATAGGCAAGGGTGGGTCACAAGTGAAATCTGAATTTGACAAATAACCGCTCAAATGCAAGAAAGAAACCGCCTGATAGATCTTCTATTTGCAGTTATTTGACTATAGCAGATCATAAGCATAAGTTATAAATGTAAAAAAGCGGTCGCTTGTTAACACGTGTGGCTCCACTGTTCTCGGGCTGAACATGACTTTCCAGTTTTTTTGCCTGAAAGGAACTTCCTTTAGCCCCACGGGCACAGCCCCTATCTTCAGCTTAGTCAAAACTTACATGCTGATATCAACAACTTTTATTATAATTATATTTTAACCGCAGCAGGTAACAATTCTCCAATTTCAATCATTATCGGCCTGCCAAGCTTCTTCCAGTCCATGTTTCTTCAGCCCCACAGGCACAGCCTCTATCTCGAGCTTAGTCAAAACTTACATGCTGATATCAACAACTTCTATTATTATTATTTTTTAACCGCAGCATGTAACATTTCTCCTATTTCAATCATTATCGGCCTGCCAAGCTTCTTCCAGTCCATGTTCAATCTGATTACAGAAAAGGCAAGTGAGGAATCGAGTTACTTCGGATACTGACAAATAACTGTTCAAAGCGAGAAAAGGTGACCCTGACAAATCCTCTATGTGAATTTGTTCCACTCTAACTAGAAGCATACTTCATAAACTTACAAAAAGGTCATTTACTAACAAATAAGGCTGCAGAAAGAATTCCGCTTCAAGAGCCAACATCTGTTTAACTTTTTTTTCCCCTCTTCTCTGTCTATACAGCTAACTGATTAACTCCTCTGCTTTCATTTCTCACGGAGGGATATAATATACTAAAACAAAATCCTTTCAACACCATCAATTTCCACCCTAACGAATTTCCAGCCAAAAAAAAAAAAAAAAAAAAAAAAAACAAAGAGTTTTCACCCAAATGAATGTCATCTTAATTGAACCAAGTTACAAAAATCTGTTCCATTTATTTTAAGCCCGTAAAATCTGGCTAAGCATCTTTCCAATTCATTCTCTTGGAGTTCAAAACAAGGCCAGGGTACGTTTCACATTACCTTCGAAATTGACTAGGATAACTGCCCAAATGAGAAAAAAGGCCCTCTTGACATACCTAATAACATACACAAAGGTCTATTGTTTACAAATAAGGCTGCTCTCTTGACTGTCCTGGTTTTCGCTTAAAACGAACATCATATAACTACATAGCCCCGATCACAAGCTTAACCAAAACTGAAGCAAACATGCTGAAACTCACAAATTTGTTGAAGATCACTACACAACAACAGCGAAAGAAAAGTCGAAAGAAACCACTTTTTGAGGTGCAAAAACATATCTCATATGGTTCATAAACTTACAAAAGGTCTAGTAGTATTACTAAATAAAACTGTTAAAAAGTTCCATTTCAAGAAAGTTAAACGATTTCTTTTTTTTTTTCCGCCTAGTTGTATTGGTTTTCGCTTAAAACCAACATCCTTTTGACTGGCATATCTTCTGTCTCAAGCTTAACCAAAACTACAAAATATTTACAAATCAGTTTCATTTCTATAAGCAACAAAAGTAAACCTGATTTAACTGGATCCAGAACAGAACATCCTTTAACTGGATAGCCCCTACTCAAACTTATTTACGATCCATTCGATACGAAAATTAGTATCACCAAAACACAATTGATTAAAAAAAACTCACAACTCATAAGTCAAATAAACTGATTGAGTTTTTGATTTACGATAATTGCAGCAGAAGTCATAGCTAATTCATTTGACTGATAACTCGAGATTCACGAAAACCAAAACAAACATCCCAACATAAAAGTTTACTTACATGTTTCATATATCTAAGCAACAAAAGCAAAACCATATTCAAAAGCAAACATCCTTTAACTTGTAGCCCCTACTCGAGCTTACTTATGATCCGTATGATACTACAATTAGAATCACTAAATCACAATTGACTTAAAAAATTAAAGATAAACTCACAAATCATTAGTCAAATAAATTGATTGAGTTTTTTTATTTATGATAGTTGCAGCGAAGGTCACAACGAATTGATACGACTGATAACTTGGAGATTCACCGAAACCAAAGCAAATATCCCAACATTTACTTATCTGTTTTAGATCTCTAGGCAACAAATTAAAACGAACCCATATTCAAAAGGAAACATACTTAAACTCGATAGCGCCTACTCGAGCTTATTTATGATCAGTTCGAGACTAAAACCAGTATCAGTAAAACACAATTTATTAAAAAAAACTCACAACTCATTAGTCAAATCAATTGATTGAGTTTTTTATTTATGATAGTTGCAGCGAAGGTCGCAGTTAATTGATTTGATTGAGAACTCGAAGATTCACCAAAACCAAAGCAAATATCCTAACATTTATTTACTTATCTGTTTCATATCTCCAAGTGACAACAAAAAAACCAAATTCAAAAACAAACCCTTTTTGAGTAACTCAAAAACACACCTTGACAGTGGCAGTCCCATGATCAGAAACCTCAACAAGCCAAGATTCCACAGAATAACTCCAATCCAGGCTTAACTCTGCAGTGGCACCAGAGAAGAACCAAACGACACCAGTCTGACCAGTCTCAACAAACGACGAAGGGACATCTGCCGTGTCGACCGTTATATCGGACAAAACGACATCAGCTTTTCCAAAGTAAGGGACTTTCACAGACTGCCTAATTTGAGGGAGCTGAAGGGGAATTATGGAGGAAAGTGTTTTCTGAATCAGCAAATCCTTGACAAAATCAAGACCTTTATCTGATACCACCACGGAAATGAATCCTTCTTCTTGGGAACTTGTGGGGACGAAGAGGAGAACCAAAAGCAAAGGCCAAAAATTGGATTTCATGAACTTTGAGAAGAAACCCATTTGAGAAAACACCTGAATTATGCTAAAACAAGAGAACCAACCCTGAAAAGATTACTAGAATATGTTTTCCAGGTGAAGAAGAAAAGTGGGTAGTTTTGGAAAGTGATATTTGGATTGTGTATGAACCTAAAACCGGATATTTTAAACTTTGGGAAGAAACCCATCTGAGAAAACACCTTAATTGTGCTAAAAAAAGCTTCTTTTGATGGAACCAGCCATGAGGAGAACTGGTATTTGTTTATCGGTTGACGAAGAAAACTGGGTACTTTTTTGTGCAGAAATTAGAAGTTGAAAGTACTCAACTCTATTCAGGTTTTTTGAAGCTTTGCAAATTATTATTTTGTTTTTCGATTCACTGTTTAGAGAGAGAAGTATGTGGGATATGTTTTGGATCTACTAGTAGTGGCAACTACCACGTGTTTGATTGACCTTTTGAAACATCACTAACACGAAAAAGCATCTGTTGCCAAAAGCTCTTCATACGTTAAAAACTAGGTTGGAACTTTTTTTTCTTTTTTCCCCAGCAAAAGAGCAAATGATACGCCTGTAATGTACGTTATGAAGTGTTCATCTATCAAAAAAAAAAAATGACAGCAATTGTACTTGTGTCCCATCTCGTTGTGGGTTTTGTCGTCTTATGGCCTTTATGTTAATTTTTTAACAATTTAATCTTGAATCGAAATTAGTTTTTTTATATGTTTGAGTTGTAAATTATTAATGTAAATATTCAAAGACAGTTAAAAAGTTAAATCAATAATTACGATAAGGTATAAATACAGTTTCAACTTTAAGAGGGAGTTTGATTCGTCCACATGAGTTGGAGAATTGGGTTTATTTTGATCGGAGTTCAGTTTAGTTGAGTTAAGTTTTAGAATTATTCTTTGAATTGATTGGAGTTAAAAAGTATAAAATTTTAAAATATGTTTTTGTTTTAAAATAAATATGAATATTCTTTCATTTGCCTTAAAATTCTTTACAATTTATAAAAACATATATATATACTAAAAATAGTAAAATTATGAATTTTTAAAAATTAAATTTTTAAGTTAGAATTTGAATTATAAATAGTAAAATTGAGTTGGGAAAAAGATAAAAAAAAAATAATTGGAGTTGGATAATTTAAATGGTACAATAAAGGCATGCTAAATTACTTGAAAATTAAAATGATTGTTTTGTCCACTCTTGGCAAATCATCTCATTATTTTTTTTTTTATTTTTTTTATTTTTATTTGTTTGCTCTGACATGATGATAGATAATGAATTCTCATCCCTTTTTTTTTTTTTTTTTTAAATAATGATACGTATCATTTTCTTTAACAAAAACTTAGAAAAAAAAAAAAAAAAAGAATTCATTTGTTGCTTCTTTACTCTTTTATGGGTGAAAATGAAATTGATACTCGGGGGTAATGATAATGTTTTCCCATGTGGTTGAATTTGATAATATAATATTCTAACTTGTTTTTAGTTTTGCACTAATAATGTTAAAGTTAGCTCAAATTATTCGTGGAAAGACATAGTTTACCTTCACGATAGAAATAATGGTCCTCTCATAGATAAATGTCAAAGGCAGTACATATTAATGTCTAATTTTTCGGACATTTGAGAATAAACCCCTTAATAAAGAGTTTTGTTTTGACGAGCAACTCTCAATTAGAAAAATAAAACCAATAATTTCAATTTTGTATAGTACGGGATGACAAAAAGACAAGATGGGGGCGAGTTTGCCTCCCCACCCCCTATAACTGATCTCTAGGTTCCCTTGAAAAATAAAATAAAATTTACCCCCACTTAACTTAATTATTTAAGGAAACGGCGCATCCTCATACCTTACCTATTAAGCCGTTAAAGTTTAACGGTACAATATTAAAAAAAATTCAAAGAAAAATTATTAAATTAAATAGAAAATTTAGCAAAATAACCACTAATTTCTCATAAAAACAAAGTAAAATCTAAACACTACATTTACTCTAAGCTTGCGTTTGGACATCGGATTTGGATTTAAAAATTCCAACTCAGTTTTTGTCGTTTCTGATAAATCAATAAAAATTTCATCTATTTTTCAAAAAGTCAATCAACTTCAACCTAAAAATTGTTTTCCAAATAGATGCACCAAACATATCCTAAAAGTAAGAAACTAATTTCCTAAAATTTAATGTAAAAAAGAAAAAAAGGAACTGAAATCTTCAAACTATCCGATTAGATTGTAGGTGTGAACCTAAGTTTTTCATCTCAGTTTTTGTTTTTTTCTGAAAAGCCAATAAAAATTATAACTAGGTTTTAAAAAATCAACAAACTTCAATATAAAAATTTTATCTTAAACTTGTGTTCGAAACGGATGTATATTTTAATCTTGTAATGTATATATTTATATAAAAGAGACGGGAATAACTTCCCCACCCCCGCCTCACCTCCTACTTGGATACCAAGCCTATGTTTGGAAGGAAGGAAAGAAAACACGAGGGAAAGGTAAAATGAAAGTGAAAGAAAATAAGAGGGAAAGAAAATATTTTAGTTTTCCTTTAAGTTGTTTGATAGAAAGGAAAGAAAGAAAATAAAAAAGTTATACAATTACTCTAATATCCACTTATTTGTATGATTTTAATTTAAAAATAGAGACAAAATTGTAATTCTAATTAACATAGAGTAGATTTTCTTTTCCATCCAATGTTAGAGAGATGATTTTCTTTTCCTTCCAATGTTAAGAGAGACAAAATTAGATGGGCTCTATTAGATTTTTTTGCCACCATATTTTTCTTTCCATCCTTTCTTCCCTCGTATCAAACAAACAGATTTTCATTTTCCATTCAATTTTCCCTCCCCCCGCTTCCTTCCTTCCAATTTTCCATCATACCAAACTAAGCATAAATTTAATCTCCATACGCAAACGCATTCCATGGATGATGGATACGTTAAGAAGTGAACTGATCCTTGTCAACTTCTCTACTCATGCAAGGTGCATTTCTCTATTTATTTATCCCTTTGCTTAGACAACACAAATGAGATTCAACAAGCTCAAAATTATTCTTCACTTCTGATTCATTGCAACTTCTATGATGCAAATGTAGATTACAGTGGCAAAATAAAAGATGGTGATATAAAAAATAAAAATAAAAATAAAAATAAACATTTATAGCCCAACTGGGGAAAGAAAGCCAATCTGAAATAGTTTTCTTTTCTTCTTGACCATGTTGTTCCTAAATCCAATCCAAACTCATCTGTACGGAAGCAAAACACTCTCCTATCAAAACCCGCTGCCTATCTGCTCTCTCGCAGGAACAATGATTCTATATTCCACGACATAAACCGAAGATGCACACTACTTTTACAAATAAATACCAAAGATGGTAGAAACGCAAAGAAGAAAAGCAATCCCAATATTCGAAACCGATCACCAAGAGCGAATTATGACTATCGATGACCATTTGAGGAGCTGGCAGTTGAGAGGTTCACCCCATAGATACTTGTCTCCGGTTTCAAGTGAAACCAACTCTATCAACCATGCTGGATGTATGTGCTGTTCAACGAATGAAACTTTTTCAACAATGGTAGGCAAAACTTAACTTGATCGGTCTCACAAAAAGTAATCTGGTGCGGGTTTTTTGGCAGGTGCCCCTCTCGATTCCTGCAATTTTCATCACAATCTTTTAAACACAACGGCCTTGACAATGATAAACATACCCGTTTAGATTTACTACATCATTAATTAAGAATATCCAGTTTTAGATACCATAACGGTTCATTACTTTGGTCTGTTTCGAGTAAAAATTTATATATACTAACCTGTGGAGCAGCATCAAACACACGAAACTTCTTATCAAGATTCTCATCCAGTTCAAGAATTGCAGCCACGTTACCACATCTGCAAGAAATGCAAGATAGCAATGAGAATTTGGAACTCCAAAACAGAGGAACGAGGTTAAAAATTGCTAACATTTACCTGTAACAGTAATTTGGAGCTGACCACACTGTAACTATCTGATTGTTGAACATCCACTTATATCCTTCCATAACTAACTGATGGGCACGGCATATGTAATCAATGTTATTTGAGTGGTTAAATGATGTAACCACGCTGCCCCCAAAGAGGAAACCAGCACCACGCGGACTCAGACCCCAACCGTCAACAATATCCTCTGGATCTGACCATAGTAGGTCACACATGGCGCCATCATGAGGTACTTCTTGCTTACGGTCAATGATGCGTATCTGTCACACCAGAACATGTCTATAATCATTTTACATTTAAAAAAATGAAGCTTAAGAAGAAAAAATTAAAGTAATTGAGGAACGAGTTTTCTGACCTGATCCAAAGTTGAAATGGCTGGGGAGAGACCACCATGGACACTGAAAACTTTGTTCTCAATGAGAGCTGACAGACTGTAATTAAAAACCAAAGAAAATCAAAACTTGTGAGAGAGGGGTCCCATCTGAACTTAGGATTACGTGTCACAACTATTCTGGTAAAAAGATCGACCAATGATTAGAATCATGCACAAAAGAACTAGAACACCCAATGATCCACCCATATCCCCATTGCCAGTTTGCCACTCCATGTCTTTTCACACCTCGCCTCCCAAAATACAAATGCAGAAGTGCCTCAAGCTTTTCTAAAAAAAAGTTGGAACACACCTTAAGTAATCGAATATATCAGTGCAGTATCTCCAAACATTCACAGAGCCATATTTACGAAGGCACTCATCATAGAATCCATATACCTGTTTAGACAGAATATCATAAATATGTTGAATGGATAAGGGAGCTGACACAAAGATTCCAGCCAATGGATGGGGGGATGCCAGTAGTGGAAACTTAACCTGTGTAATCTGACGGCTCTCATGATTCCCTCTGATGAGGGTTATCCGATCTGGATACCTTACCTGACCATGAGGAAAATTTAGTAAATGATTTATAAAGAATTTCAGTTAAATATCAAATGGTTAACTAATACAAATATAAATGCTAGATGAAGATGATGCTATTCAGCAATGGAAACAAGGAAGTTAAGTGGTCTCATCCACTGATGGAATGAAATGACAACATTGACAGTAAAGACTTCGTTTTAGACCAAGGTGCTCTCTGTCAAATGTCATACTTCAGACATACCAAAAAACATGGACCAAAGCAAATTGTCTTTATAGTCTTATAGGCAAACATTTAAGAACATTTCCATCCACAACATGCATTTTGACAACCCCACTCGGTAATCAACTGAAACCGAACTAGAATGTCTAACCACAATATATAGAGAGAACAATGCTTTAGAATTGAAAAGTTATAACTTATTCTTTCCTAAGATCTTCTAAAAAAAATGGTTGCAACTTCAAACTTAAACGACTATAAAGATTAAAATATGCATACACATTCAAACAAACGAGATTACAACAAGAATTTCTAATCCAACAAATTCCTTATGCAGAAAAGAAAACTAGATTATCACCTTCAGAGCAAGGAGAAGAAGAAATGTCTCGACCGAATAAAAGCCTCTGTCAACAAAATCTCCAAGGAACAAGTAGTTAGTCTTCGGGCAATCGCCTCCGACTTTGAAAAGCTCCTTCATGTCATAAAACTGACCATGGATGTCGCCGCATATCTGTTAAAACAAAAAAGAGAACAAAGCTTAGCCACAACAACTAACTGGCCTAAACTGCAATCGGAATGACCAAAATCATACTGCATTGCACTCTTTGATAATGGATGAACCAGCATAAGGCCTAACTGTAGCACCAAGCCACGACAACAGATGGCTCATTCACCTTTTCTTTTTCCATGAAATAAAAATAAATAAAAATAAAGCAAGGACATAATTAAAAGCTCCCCCACTAAGAAGCCATTAAAGTCAAATGACCACAAGGTCATTGAATGGATAAGAAAAACAATAAAAAGTGACTAAATATTATTTCAAAAGCAAATTTTCTTTCTTTATTCCGGAGCCAATTGAAAAAACTTATGAGCAGCCAAATTTCTTCAAGAATGACACAGATTTTACTCCTTTTTTTTTCTTTTCCAAAAACCCAATTGTACAAAAGAAAAAAAAAATTTTTTTTTTTTTTTGAGCTGCATCAAGTAAATAAGTTTGGCTTGAACAAGCAGTTTTACTCCGGATTCAGCAGGCTAAAATTTATGTTCACAATTTTAACAAAACCCACAAAGCCAAAGAAACAGGAAAATAAACACCGAAAACCTAAACAAACCCCAGAAAATTGCTCGCGAAAACTGTTATATCTAAGTGAATCCAAGAGAAAATAAAAGGTTCGATATTTAACTCAATTTGGGTGCGAAAAAGATTTCAAGAAAGAGAGAGAGAACTGACGGTGACAGGGGCGTCGACTCGCTGAACATTACTCTCTTCGACGAGGATTTCCATGGCTTTGAGGCAGAGAGCTTTCACCTCCGACTCCTTGAGAGGCTCGCATTTCTTCAGCTGCTCAATTTGCCGGTCTAGGTCTGACATCTCTCTCTCTCTCCTCTCTCTTTCTCTCTCTCCTCTCGTTCTCTCTCTAACCTTTCTCTCCTCTCTTTCTCAGACCAAGACCACTCCCCACACTCCGATTCGAACCTCCCTCTCTTTCTCTCTCTCCTCTCCACCACCTTCCCTCGCTTTCTGTCTCCCCTTCTTCTACTTTCTCTCTCTAGAACTCAGTTGTTGTTTTCCGAACTTGTGAATCTCTCTCCCCGCAACTTTTTCTCTTGTCTTTTGCAGTGCATATTATACTCCTTTGGTTCACTTCTTTTGGAAAATTTCTTATTTTTTTATTTATTTTATTTACTAATTTATTTTTGCTATCCCGCGATTTTGTGGGTTTTGCTAAAACGCCACTTTATTTTTCTTTTACTTCAGTTTCCGTCATGAATATATATATATATATTTTTTAAATTTTGGGATGAAAATTCTTAGCCTGAGGGGTTGTTTTTTCCCCCACAATTTGTGAGCTCACATGATGTAGGAAATAGGAGTGGCAATTTGTGTCACGTGTCATGTTAGAGCCGTGTCGATTTTTGACTTCCCCGACCCAAACACGACCCGCAACACAAAAACGACATGAAATCACGATACGAACCTGTTACGGGTCGACATGACACGAACCAAAATTGATCCGCGATACGAAATTGACCCATAATTCAAAAATTGACTCGCGACATGAAATTGACACGAAATTAGCATGAAAATTGACCCGAAATTAACACGAAATTGATACGAAATTAACCTATGAAACGAAATTGATCCGAAATTGACACGAAATTTGATCAAAAACTGACATGAAATTTGACCCGAAATTGACACGAAAAAACGGGTCATGTTCGGGTTCTACGGGTCCAACCCGAACACGACCCGTTTTTCTCATGTCAATTTTTGGTGACCCGAATTTGACTCGACACCTATTTCTCCTAACCCGAACACGCAAAATTCGTATCATTTTAAAATCGTGCCGTTATGTCACGACCCGTATTACCACCCCTAGTAGGAAATAAAAAAGAAAAGAAGAAAATGTCAATTTTAACTTGATTTTGATATTGTTTTTCTGTTAGTTAGAATAAATACCATAAATTTTCTTTTTCCAAAGCAACATTAATTTTTTATATCAAGCCAACAGTAATTTAAATATATCTTGAAGCTAACGGTAATTTAAATTTATCAAGCTAATGGTTATAAAAATTAAGGACATGGATATTTTAACACAAAATTGAGAAGATTAATAATTCATATTCCTTTTATTTTCTTTCCAAAGTTGTTAGTACCTTATCCATTATGTTTAATTACGGAGGATTTGGTTAACTTATTTTTGTATCTTCTATTAACAAACCATGTCCTATCTTTCTATTAACATCTTTACCTTTTTGGAGTTCTTGCTCGAACTTTACTTTTGTTTTCCCTTTACAGCAAGCAAGTCAACATTTTTTCAAATTAAGTGACTTGATTATTAATCAACCCTAATCACTTTACTCTTCTCTTTTGTCTCCTTGAAAAGGGGAGGAAGAGAGAGAATCACATACCGAAAAACACCCATGAAAGAAGACCTAACGGAGTAAGTACATGCAAAAATACCAAAATTGTTATTTTTGCATAAACACTTGTTGAATGAATGACAAAAAATAAAGGGAATGGAATGAAACAACGATGGAGAACCGAGGGCCCGTTTGGAGGCACATTTGGTATCTGATTTTTAATGCTCCGTTTGGTAAAATATCTTAAATTTAAAATTTTCATCACAGTTTTTTGTTTTTTTCTGAAAAATCAACTAAAATTATAACTAGTTTTTAAAAAGTCAACAAACTCAAACTTAAAAATTTCAACTTAAACCGTTTTATCAAACGGGCTCTAAATGTTGTTTTTGTTCCTTTTTCCAATTCAAAAATTACTTTTCACTCGACATATCTTTAAATGTCTTCAGTAAACTCAAACTTTAAAAGCTTATAACTTTGTTATTTCAAGTTCAAATGAGATGTTTTTTTTTTTTCAAATTGCTTAAAATTTCAAAAGAAACAAAACATGATCGATTTTGATATTTTTTCCAATCATATTTAAGATTTTACACTTTTTCACTTAGAATAGTTTTTTTCCCCCTCCAAACATACATTTTCAAAACTACGAGCCTGTTTGCATGTAGAGTGAATCTGTTTATCATAAATTCAAAAATGAAAAATAAATTTCTTGACGAATTTTAAAACTATTAAGTAATCTAATATGTCAAGAGGAGGACTTCCTAAAGAAAAAAAACAAATATAAGAGATCACGGGCCATTGTGTAGCATTTTAAAAGTGATTTGTTTTTAGTTTCGACAAAAAATAAAAAATAAAATTTTTTTGAGAATGATGGTGATACCGTTTTTAAAATTCTA
>CM046381.1:13266495-13416495 GCA_025413485.1 Ficus microcarpa
ATTGGTTGTGTTTTAGGGAGACTAATATGAATATAAATAAAAATTTAATTCTATTTAGATATGTTTCCAAAAATTATACTAAATAATAAGCCGTAGAAAATAAAAGCAGAAAAGAAAAAACAATTTGTCTTTATTTGGTATTTAAGTTTAACTCTAATTAAACTGTATTTTTTCATCTTAATTTTTATCTTTTTTTCGAAAAATCAATAAAATTTATAATTAATTTTGAAAAATCAACCAACTATAACTTAAAAATTTTATCTCAAAACAGCGATCAATCAGAAGCCATTTCAATATCCCACCAAAAAATACCCAAAAAAAAAAAAAAGTCACATAAAATCAGATAGGACGAAAACGAGACATTGATAAAAGTTAGAGGGTGCTTTTGCAATGAAGCACCCGGGAAAATTATCTCAGTAAAGTTGCACATATACTTTCCCAACAAACAAACACTCGCACAAAATTCGCCTTTCTTTGGGTTCTTCGTTTCAAGAGGAGACATCGCAGAGTCGCTACCGTTCCTTCCATTAGTGGTCAGCTTAGAAAATCCAAAACCCTAGCTTTCTCTTCAATCTCTAATTTTCCCCAATTTCCCCTGTTGATTGTTTAGTTGATTTCTGTTTCAGAGCAAGAAGAGGCGGTGAAAAATGGCGTGGAGAGGACAATTATCGAAGAATTTAAAGGAGCTTCGGATTCTTCTCTGCCAATCATCTCCCGCAAGTGCCACCACCAGGTCTCGCTTCTTTTTTCCTTTCGCACTCTTCAATGGCGTTTTCTTTTGACAACCCTACTAATCCAAAATGACGGAAAAGAGAAAAAAGGGAAAAGCTTTTTTTTTTTTTTTTTTTTTTTACTCCGTTGTTACAGGAATTTTATGATGCTTGTTTTGACAGAGCGTTTGTGGAGAAGAATTACACTGATCTGAAGAAGTTGAACCCCAGATTACCCATCCTGATCCGGGAATGCAGAGGAACTGAGCCTCAGTTATGGGCTAGATATGGTATTTCTCACTCTCTCTCTATATGTATGTGTATATGTGCGTGTGTATATATATATGTGTGTGTGTACATTGGTGGGTTTGGACTAGTCATTGGTTTTTGGACTTGTGATTTTAAAAGTTAAAACTAGATATATCAATGGCTTATTGGGTTTGGTTTGTTTTTGGCTTATATGTAGTAGAAGAAGAAGTAGAGGCAATGCAAAAGTTGAAATTTTTTAACTTTTCGAAGTGTTGGTGTATGAGCAAGAACTTTGGACACTTTCACCAAACATACTAGGATTTATAGGGCCTTTAATAACATTGGCAAATCAGCTTTATGATGATTTGGACGGTTTAAGTAACTATGGGCGTGTTTGGATTGCTTTATGAAAACTGCTTTTGGCTTCCCGACTCCAGAAGATAAGTGGTTGGATAACTTTTCATAAGAACTTTGGTCCTCTAGATGAGCAACCACTTTCCAGTCAGAGCTACTAAATGGGGCTTCTCAAAGTGGTTCTTTTAAGATTACTTTGAAAATAAGATTTTCATGTAATTTATTATAAAATGTTTATTACATATTGGAATGTTTGATTATCATTTTCGTCTTATTGAGCTTTTTAAAAATGTGGTTTCAAACACTCTGTCAAGCCATCGTTTTTGTTCACTTTTTCTACTGCATAAAAGTGTAAGTAAAAGAAATACCAAATGGGCCCCAGACGGGATAGAACTATGGTTTCCTATTAGTTCTAGCTATAAAAGTTCTTCAACTATTGCCACTATATGATCTTCTTGGGAGGAGTAGTACTAGGGACACCAATTCTAATTCTAACTTTTGAATACCAACTCGTGTGACGGTGAGTTGTCATCTTTTTAATGGTAGTTGTTTTTAATTGATTTGACAATCCTATCAATGAAAAAATGACCACTCGCATGCTACATAAGGTGGTACTCAAAAGTTGAGATTAGAGTTGGTGTACCTAGTGTTTTTCTTTTGATAATGCTTTTGTTATTATCTTGCTACCTGGTATTGACTAAATGTTTATTATACTAGGATCTTTTTATGGAAACGTGAGAGGTTGGAATATTTGATATTTGCTTGATGTTTGATTTTAAACGTAGAGAGATAAGGTTTGAAAATGAAGGAGCGATGAGGGTTATGCATGGTACTTTTCAGATGGATCTTTTTCATCTTTTTGTAGAAGAATGGCCAATGAATCTGATTGTTGTTCGCTTGCTATAAACCAAAAGTCACTAGTTGGTTTTTGATATTGTGTTGAGTTGACCCTGGATTTTTACCTGGTATAGTTAGCAACTCCCGATTTTTGAACTTTACTCTCTCTATGAAAAGGCTTCAAAGATATTTCAACAACGCCTCTGCATGATTTAAATGCTGTACAGAATTTTATTAGTAGCAGCAAGTAGCAACAAATAGTGTGCATTTAAGTAGCCTGAAATAGTGCCTTATTTTGGCCCCTTTGAACAAAGACACTGATTTAGTGTTACCATTCTTCTCGTCGTTTGCGATTGTTGATTAGAAGCTTGTTCTTGCAGTTGTAGTCACACTTATGAACACTACAAACATCGTCCATCTTACTTCCACTCGTAATCTGCTACATTTGTACCTTAATAACACTTTTTAAGCATACATTAATAGTACAAATTTGCATTATTATCTCATCTTTCTCACCTTTGATTGTTGAACAGACATGGGTGTTGAGAGGGGCATCCGTTTGGAAGGTTTAAGCGAGGCGCAGATTTCGAAGGCACTCGAAGACCTCCTGAAAGTAGGGGAAGCACTTAAAAAGGCCTGACTGATTGGTTGCTGCAACCTGTATGTTGAAAATGAAATAAATTAATCTCCAAGGGAAAATCTTTCGAGTGAATGCTTGCCCATTTGTTTTGCATCACATGCCTCTCTTTCGGGATATTTTTCCTTGTAATGTTTTCATGTTCTGAAATTTGAACATAACATGGATTGAGTTGTGTACTTTTGGTGCAAGATTGAAATGAGTCTTTCGAGGTGCAAAAATGGGCCACCACAAAAATGGACCAGGGCCCTGGTTAGTCCATTTCTGGGCCACTGCCAACCCAGCTTGCATTATTGACAAGCTAAAACTGGGGTTTTTTGAGGAATGCCCCAGAAAAGCACATCTCATGGTTCGGATTTTTGCCCTTTAAGAGGGTCGAATAAAAAGTGATTTTATAAAAAATCGAATCATGTGATAAAAAAATCCTGAACTTGTGCACTAAAGAGAATGTTTTCACAATTTTCTTTTAAAAACTACCGCTTATTGTCAGGTTGGCCCATCAGGCCGTAGAAGGCCCAAACATATATAGATGATCACACGAGTTGGAGTTAGAAATTTTAAGTTTTGATAGTAATTTTTGTTGACTTTTCAAGAAAGATAAAAAAATTTTTTAGAAAAAGATAAAAATTGAGATGAAAATTTTAAGTTTGAACTCACGAAACAAACGAGGTCTTATTTTTTTGATTTTTACAAATTTTTATTTCTTGAATGAAATTTAGAAGAAACAAAGCTCTCAAGCCTTTTTAGGTGATCATTTTGAGACTATTTTTTAATAGAGTTTAAAAGGTTTTTTTTTTTTTTTAATTACTGTGTATTGTTTCACAAAAATTTGAGTTTATTGTTTAAATTTATTTTCCAAATCTAATCGAGGTTGAAGAAAAGGTTGATCATGAGTCTACTAAAATGAGTTGGTCATGAGCCATGATGGCTTGGCTCAACCATGATCCATGGGTTGACCCAGCCTAGCCATGTTAACATCTTAATTGAAATAATTACACAAAAAGTCTATTTTTAGAGTTCTGTTTTAAAGTATATCTATTTTTTTAATTAATATTATGTAAATGTTCATTTATAAAAAAAACAACTGTTTGTAATAACTATTTTACCATTTTATTATATTTAACATTATTTTTTTTTTCATTATAATTATTTTTTTTTAATTTGTTCATCATTATTGTATCTTTATCTTAATGATTAGATTTTTATTATATTGATAGCTTATTAGTATAATTAAGGTTTTTTTCATAAACATATTTCTTAAATATGATTTAAATTTCTTAGAAACCTTTTTTTTTTTTAGTATCATTTAGATTTTTTATGATAATTGTAACATTATTGTGATAATCTATTTATTTCTTTATTATTATTGGTATTGTTTAATAGTTAGTTTTTAAAGTTTAAATATGTGATGGATTTGTTTTTTTTTTTTTTTATTAATAGTTTCTATATCATTATGGTGTTTTTTTAAATGTGTTATGCTTTTTTTCTTTATGGTATTACTATATCCTTATGATGTCTTTATTTTTTCATAATAATTACTATATCATTATGATTTTTTTTTTTAGATTTTAAAGTATTTCATATTTTTTTACAATATTTATATAATTTTTTTATATGTTCGTTGTGAATTTTATTGTAATTACCAATTATTTGTTATAATGAATATTTTCATGTATCAGACAATTAATATTAATTAAGGTTCTTTTATATATATATATATATATATATAATAAAGCAAGTAAAATTATCTTTTTTTCCTTTTTATAAAAGATTTGTTTAGTTTTACATTTTTATAGAGATGTTTTCTTTCTTTTTTTAATCAATTCTCTATTTGTTTAATTTCAATTCTTGATGAAAAGATAATATGATATTTATAAGTATCAATTTAGACATTCATATAAATAAAAGGAAAAAAAAAGATATTTTTTTAAATCATAAATTTTAATTTAGATATTTATGTAAATAATCCATCTTAATCTGGCTTTTGAATCGGTTCGGGTTGAGTTAGCCCCGACATTGAGCAAAAGTTGGGCGGGTTCGGCTCGGTCCGGTCAACTTTTGCACCTATAGGTTTTGATTGGACACGTGTAAGCAATGAACTTTGTTTATTGCTCAAAATGCAACACTTTTTCCTCCTTTTGCTGAAGTGTAGAGCTCATGTAAATAGACACTTGTAACTTGTGATTTTGACTCGAGAGTGTTGACCTGTGAACTTGTTTCAATTTGGATTTCGACGTTCGAAACTCTCCATCTTAAGGAAATATGAAAGCTTGGTGGAATGTTAAAAACGACACATAAATTGTTGAAACCCTTGCACCTAAATGAACAGAAAATCCTAAAAATGAAAAAAATAAAAATAAAATTAAAAAGCCCCTTATTAATGTACATGTCTTAGCTATGCTTTTGCATATTAAAATAGGTACACGTATTAGCTTCCCAAAAAAATTTATACACTATATGACAAAAGAACAGTTGGCATGTCGCATCCTTTGTGTGTTTGTGTGTATAATATATATATATATATATATTAATATTAATATTAAAAGTTATCCTTTGCCAAGTGCCATTTTGAGCTTGCTTATCGATGAGCACTCTCCCTCTTTTCACCCTCGATTTATTTTTTTTTAAAGACATGTTTGATGAATGAGTTTGAGTTGGAAATTTAAAATTTCAATAGTAATTTTTGTTAACTTTTCAGAAAAGATAAAAAAAATTTTCAGAAAAAGACAAAACTTTTTCAGAAAAAGACAAAAACTGATATGAAAATTTTAGTTTGAAATTGAATGCCAAACACCCTAAGTTTCTCGTCAAAGTTACTATTACCTAAAGAATAAAAAAAAATCTTATTACTTCAAGGAAAGAACTAAAGATATATAAAATAAGCTTTATTTTTGTTATATAAAAATAAATTACGTCGGTAGAGTTGACTCTCAATAAAAAATACAAAAATAAAACCAGAAAAAGACACCTTAATGAACAAAAAAACATTGCATTAATTTGTTTCAGCCAAAAAAAAAAAAAAACAACAACAACAAAAACATGACATTAACTTTATCGATCAATTATCATTTTTATAAGTTTATTTTTCCTAAGGAATTTAACTACTTATTTATTCAAAAAAAAAAAAGGAAAATACTTTCTAAATTTCAAATTTGAAAACTCCTATATAATTTTTAACTAACTGCACTTAACTACTTAAAAAAACTGCACTTAGTTAAAATTTTTTTAAAAAAAATCACCTAACTGCACTTAACTTACTTTTTTCTTTTTTAACTAAAATCCTAACGGAAAGGATTAAGTAGGACTTGTTCAAAGTTCAAGACGTAAAGTGAGAATTTTAAAAGCTTTTAGATTTTTTTTAACTATACAAATCAAACCCTAATTTTGCATAAACCTTAATACCCAAGATCTTGAACAAAAGATGATTTTCACAATATAATAATTTAGTAAAACACATATATGGATCCATGAAATTTTCCTAATGAGAAATATCTAAGAAACTAGGTGCCAGTTTGGCCATATTGTTTGTTTCAGTTTTCAAAATTGTGTTTTAAAAAATAAGAACCAAAACCTTTTCTTAGTTCTTAGAGAACAGCAGATGTTTGGCAATTGTTTTCTAGAAACAATTTTTGTAAATGAAAACAAAAAAATACATGTTTGAAAAGAGTTCTTTGAAAACAATTTTTTTAAAAATTTTATTTTTTTAGAGTTTTTTGAAAACTTTTTATTTTTATTTTTATTTTACTTATATTGTTTACTAGGATTAGGATTAGGATCAGCCATGACATTGGGGTTGAGATTCATAACCGACGTTGGAATTTGGGATCGGTGACGGGATCAGGATTTGGCACCGCGATTTAGTTAAGTAATCTAAGAATAAGAATAGGTACATGAGAGAACAGAAAGGAGGGAGAGATGGCAAGAGAGTAGAAGAGAGAGAGAGGAGAGCGAGGAGGAAAGAGAGATATAGGAGAGGAGAGAGCAACGTACTAGATCTATCGCGAGAGAGACGAGATGGATGTTATCAAAGAACACCGAAAACAGCAAAATGGTATTTTCAGTTTTTATGATTTTTTTGTAACTCTGTTTTTAGAAAATTGTTTATTGAGAACATTAACCAAATAGTGAGTTTTCTTATTAGAGAATAATTTTCAGTTTTTGACAACAAAATCTTTAGTATGTGGCCAAACAAGTCCTAGGTTTCTTTCATTTCACACAAGGGTCCATTTGGTGAATGAGTTTGAGTTGGAAAAATATAATTTGAGTTGAAAATTTTTGTTGACTTTTCAGAAAATACAAAAATTTTTTCAGAAAAAACAAAAACTAAGTGAAAAAGTACAGATTAAATTAAAACCCCCAAACGAGACCTTAGGTTTGATGGAGGCTTTTAATGGAGAGAAAACTATCCATATATTATATATATATATATATATATTTAATAATTATACACTATGATGGAACATAGGTGGCAAAATAAAAGATTTTTTTTTTGAAGGAAAAATAAATGATTTTAGGTATAAATAAAAATAACCCATATTTTTAGTATTTTTTGAACGAGCAAAATTCTCATAAGGTAGGCCTCTTTTTTTTTTTTTTTTTAATTTAATTTAAATAATTCATTTTGAACCAGCAGATGAAATTTGATCATTCCCTATTAATTTTACTTAACGTTTAAAAAAAAAAAAAAAAAAACCAGTGGAATAATTTCAGCTATAAAAAGCTCTGGGAAGAAAAACAGAAAGGACGTCAGTATCCGACGAAAGAAACTGCCCGTTTCCTGGTGGTTCCGTACGTCGTCTCCCTCCTCTCCTTGTACGACCTCGTTTCCATCACCTTCCAATTTCAAAACCCTCATTTCTCGATTCCAACCACAATTTCGATCCCAATTCAGGTAATTCTTCAGATTCTTCCATTTCTTTAATTTGATTTCGCTTTTTGTTTTTCTGCGATTCTTGGTCAAATTTTATCAGCTTCTGATTAGAATTTCGGTTGGGTTTTGAGAAAATTGCAATTTTTGGGTCAAATTTGGATCTTTTTCGCTTTTTCGCGCGATAATTGGTTCGTGATTACGTGTTCCGAGATCAATTTTGTTATTTGGTGGTGATTTTTTGAATCTATTTGTTCTAGTCTCTTGAATTGAGCTTTTATTACGTTGTTGTGAATTTTGGGTGTTTTTTTTTTTTTTTTTTTTTTTTTTTTTTTTTTTTTTAAATAAAAATAATTTGGTTGCTTTGGTTTCTCTTGAATTGAGCTTTTATTGCGTTGTTGTGAAATTTTTAGTGGTTTTTTTTTTTTTTTTTTAATTTTAATTAATGTAGCCCCAAAGAAACGAATGATCCTCAGCACCAAAGCAATAAATTTGAAATTTGATTTCTTTTTTTTGGGGGGTGCTTATGGCTTAGTTAATTGAGTTGAATTATGCTTGTGGCTCCTCATGTGGGTGTGCATGAAAGTGGGAATCACTAGTACTATTACCGGACTATGTAACTCGCCATACATTTTCCTAAAGGATCAAATTTTATGTTAAATTGTTCTTTGGGGAGGTTCAAGTTGACTTAATCTGGGTCTTGAATTTACTAGTAGATGGTTATGCGAAGGGGGAAAAAATAGGTTTTCAGTGTGACGTTCCGTGTTTTTTTCGTATTTGTTGTCTTTTTATTATCTCATCCAATGTCGGAATTTTTTTAATTGTTGTTTGTTTCGCTTTTTTAGATCAATGGGGTCTTCTGGAGATTCATGGACAAAAGAGTATAATGAAGCCGTAAAGCTTGCTGACGATATCAATGGCATGATATCAGACAGGAGTTCGATGCCTGCATCAGGACCGGAAACTCAACGCCATGCCTCTGCCATAAGGAGGAAGATCACAATCTTAGGGACTAGACTCGATAGCTTACAGTCCCTTTTATCAAAGCTTCCTGGGAAGCAGCCCATGTAAGTTTTCTTTGTAGAATTGCTTCAACTTAGTAAATAAAAGCCTTGTATTTTCATGGAATAGGTCGGAGATTTACCAAGTTGTCAATCGGCGTTCTTGCAAATATCATTATCACTATCCTATTATAATGTTTATTTAATATTTCTGCTTTTAGTTGGATGAGTTGGAATTTTGAAGAATTTTCCATGTAGTCACAAGAAGTGCTGAAATAAATTCTTAATTGAGGATTTTCTGAGACATGATGATTTGAGGACAATACTCGTGATACAAAATGTATTCTGGTGACACTTGTTAATCATTCCTATTTTGGGTGTGCAGATCCGAGAAAGAGTTGAATCGCCGTAAGGACATGCTTGCAAATTTGAGGTCAAAGGTTAATCAGATGGCTTCAGCATTAAACATGTCAAATTTTGCCAACAGGGACAGCTTGCTTGGTCCAGAAATAAAGCCTGCGGATGCAATGAGCAGGACAGTTGGTTTGGACAACTCTGGCGTTGTTGGTCTTCAACGACAAATTATGAGAGGCAAAGCATTTTAGTTATTTGGAACATTTCTTTTTTTCATTATTGCCCTTGACATGTTCTTGGGTTTTCATAATATGGTTTTCTCAAGTGCGTGGCTTTTTAAACAGAACAAGATGAAGGTCTTGAGAAGTTGGAAGAAACCGTAATTAGCACTAAACACATTGCACTGGCAGTCAATGAAGAACTGGACCTGCACACCAGACTTATTGTATGGCTTCTGTGTTTTATTTTTCAGCTTGGAGTTAATGGTTCCAAATAATTTCTAATTTATGTAAACCTGTTGTCTGCGCTTTGAGTGACACCTATCTGTCCACTTGTGCAGGATGACTTGGACTACCATGTCGATGTTACAGACTCCCGGTTACGGGTAAAACTCTTTTTGATAACTTAATTATACTTAAAGGCGATGCTAGGGATCCCAAGTTATCTAGCAATGTTATCAGTACTATTACTTAAAAAAAAAAAAAAAAAAAAAAAAAAAAGACAAGATTCACCAATTGGAAAAGGATGATTATACTTAAAGGCGATGCTAGGGATCCCAAGTTTTATAGAAATGTTATCAGTACTTTTTGGAAAATGAGTTGTCGATTAGCAGTATGTAACTTTCTTAAATAGATTCACGAATTGGAAAATGACGATTCCCTTGCCACTTTGGTACATAAGCTTTGGTGAGTGACTTGTATTATTATCCTTATAATTAGCATGGATTCTTGCATGTGTTAACTTGTACTTTTTGGAGCTGTTTGAAATTTGCACTCGGCAGTCAAAATCTTTAAGCATCTCTAGTGTCCTTAGATGTGCAGTAAGGGAATCGTCGGAAATCTCACAGATAAACTGATTACTCTTTCAGTCGAAGAGATTGTTTTTAGAAATGTTCAGAATATGCATTTAGTGACCCTATTAGTCGTGGCTAGGAAAACAAAAAGGAAAGAATATCTACATATGTTAATAGTTGACATGATTGTTCCCTTTAAATGATAATTAGCTGCTCGGGTTTGTCAAGAAACTATCATCTTATCATCTTTCAGTTTTGGCCCAAGATTGTTGCCTAGAAAGTTGTTTTCTTTCCCCAAAATCTTATAATTATCTGATCTAGAATGTGAAACTAAAATGTGGCTTTCGGTCTTTCTGTCTGAATAACAAACAGCGAGTGCAGAAGAGCTTGGCCTTTCTGAACAAGCGCACCAAGGGCGGCTGCTCCTGCATGTGCATGCTGTTATCCGTCGTCGGGATTGTTGGTCTTGTTGCTGTCATATTTCTACTGGTCAAATACTTGTAATAATCACATGCGATTTGTAACACCCAGAACCAAGTATTCTCTGTTTGTGCTTCTAGTGTGGATTGGCTTGCATAATCGCTATCGTGGTTGTAATGTGATACTCGGCTTTTGTGATTTTGTTTGGTGGCTTTGTGGAGGTGTTAATCTACTTTGTATCTTGTGTTTGATACATTTCAATGTTCAAGGATTTATACAAAAACAAGTATTGTCCTTTTGAGATTATTTCTAGACTATCGTTTTTATTTCCTAACTAACACAAAAACAAGTGATTACCCAAGTAATGTGTAATTGGATTTCCTACCACTTACCACATCTCATTGAAGAAAGCACCGGAGGTCCTGGCGGAGGACGATCAATAAGAAAAACGACAGCCTTCAAATGCGAAAGCGATGAGCTCAAATAAAACGACACAAAACAAAACGACAATAACTAAAAACAACAACACAAAAACGACATTCAACTTTTTTTGAAGGAAAACGACATTCAACTTAAAAAGGGGGAAGAAAACCTTAAAGAAACGACAACATGCCCAGGATTGCTCATTTAATGGGCCCTTCTGGGCCCACAAAGAAAGCCCATTAACCTGCCATGGCTGAAGACTCGACCTCCATCGTCACCAACCGGGTACCCACGGTCGTTCTTAATTTTACAGTTAACCCTAAAATTCAGTTTGGGCTCTCCTTCCCAGGTATTTTCCTCTAAACTTTCCTTCACTTTCTCGGTAAATTAACACATATATATACACATATACATGAAGATTGTATTTTTAAAAAGTTTTAATTCCTTTGTCGAAGTTTTTTAAGGAGATTTTCGACCTGAAGATAAGATTTTGGCATTTTAATTGAGCTTCGTGTAAAAACACTGAAAAATTTCGGTGAAAAAGGAACTTTTCCCAGAATTTAACGAACTGGATTTTCTTCTTTGAAGGTTTGTAAGGTAAAAAAAGTCTATTTTTATATGTTTTGAAGAAAAAGATGAGTGTGGTGCCAAAAGAAGCGATTGAGGTGATTGCACAGAGCATTGGAATTACCAATTTGTCCTCAGATGTTGCATCGGCTCTCGCTCCTGATGTCGAATACCGAGTCCGTGAGATCATGCAGGTCAAGTTTGAGACTTTCAATTTCATGCAATTTTGATTTAGGACATAGTTTTCGTGGATGTTAATGTTGTCGTCACATGAATTGTAGTAAAGGGCTAGCTTTCGTTTACTTTAAAACTATCGTATCTGTATCAAGTTTCGTTAAATCGTCGTACTTTTCTTAATTTGATATGAGTTTGTGGAGGTTCAAACTCAGGTTTTAACTATTTTAAGTATGGTGTATTGTCACTACGTTTGGAGAGTTGTGGAAAGTTTGTTAATGAGGTAATCAAGGGTGAAACTGTGATTTTCTTTTCACGAATTTCTTGTGGAGGTTGTGAGAAAAGTGAGAGGAAATCGGTGCCTGTGACGCGGCTATTGAAGTTGAGTCATGGAGTTTTAAGCAGCAAAAGGAAACTGAAAAGTTTGTTTTGATATTGAAACTGCAGGAGGCGATTAAATGTATGCGTCACTCTAGGCGGACTACTCTTACAACGGACGATGTGGATGGTGCACTAAAGTTAAGAAATGTGGAGGTAAGCCATTTTGTCATTGGGTTACAAATATAGTTTTTTTGTTCTTTCATTCTTTTGAATCCTTAAAAACATTGTTGTTTCAATGTTAAAGCTTATAAACGAGATTCTGAGCAGCTTGATTCTTTTTTAATTTGTTTGAATTTGTTTGTTAAACGTCAGTTAATGTTGTACAGTGAATGGTTTTTCTAGTGATAGAGGATAAGTTTTTCGAAAATTGGGATTATTGTTAGTGTTTCCTCGTCCACTTCGTTGAATATTTGTGTGATTACACACACACACACACACACACACACACACATATGTATTCTATCGATTTGAGTTCTTGATATTGTGCCACCAAGTTGAAAAAGCTCAAAGTTCGACAAATTCACTTCTGACTTACGATTTTGGTACTACCTCAGCCAATATATGGCTTTGCCTCAGGAGATTCTCTGCGGTTCAAGAGAGCTGCTGGACACAAGGATTTGTTCTACATTGATGACAAGGATGTGGAATTTAAAGATGTAAGAAGCTGTTGGTTACTTTAAATATGTTTCATTAAGTCATATAATTTAATTGGTTTAAGCTCTGATATTTGCATATCTTGGATTTATACAGGTAATTGAAGCACCTTTACCGAAACCACCACTTGATGTATCACTTACATCTCATTGGTTGTCAATCGAGGGAATTCAGCCCTCGATTCCAGAAAACCACCCTGTTGAAGGTATCTCGCTAAATTTACATGCAGTTTTAATTTGCCAAACAAGGGGTCTGGTCTGTATAAAGTTGATTGTTTTTCCATACTAGTTGCTACGGTTCCTGGTGTTTTGTTATCATTATGTTGGAGTTTTGTTAATCGGAACATATGTACATACTTTTTTTAAAAAATTAACTGGGCATTTTGGGTTGACTTTATGGTTTATTTGCAGCACTTTCAGCTTCTTCCGATGGAAAAAAATCCGAGAGTAAAGAAGATGGACTGCCTATTGACATTAAAATACCTGTTAAGCACGTTGTATCAAGGGAACTCAAGGTATACTAATGTTTGCTTCGTATATTTTCTCTCTTTTTTTCCAGTTCAGGGATCAACTTTGACACGTAATTTTCTCGGGTTTCATCTGCAGCTTTACTTTGAGAAGATCACTCAGATTACTGTCAACAGTTCTGGGTCTAGCCTCTTTAAACAAGCAATGATGAGCGTGGCTACAGATTCGGGACTCCATCCTTTAGTTCCCTATTTCATTTACTTTATATCTGACGAGGTACGCAGATGATGATAACTTAATAATGCTGATCACTGTAAATTATTGGTCATGTTTGTCATCTTGTTACTCACTTCTGTTTATATTTAATTGTAATTTACTCAGGTTTCAAGGAATCTGAATAATTTTTCTCTCATGTTTGCTTTGATGCGTCTTGCTCGAAGCCTTCTTCAAAATCCACACATACATGTAGAACCTTATGTAAGCAATTTCGTTTTATCTTTTTATTTTTTATTTTTAATAATGAGTGACTGTTTCTTACTGTTAGAAACCGTCACTTGATGCGACTTCATTTTCCTCTGTTGATGTATTCCAATTTTCTTTTCCAGCTTCACCAATTGATGCCATCTGTTATTACTTCCCTTGTTGCGAAAAGAATAGGGAATAGAATTTCTGATAACCACTGGGAACTTAGAAACTTCGCGGCGAACCTGGTTGCTTCAATTTGCAGAAGGTCAACATTTTCATTTAGCTATATTTTAAATTTTACTTCAGCTGTATAATATTCTCAAAAACAGAAGAAAAATATATTTAAAATAAAATTATAAGGTTTTAATATATGCTTCAAAATATATCATGAATGTCAAATTATGTTCTCGTTGGTGTATGGTTGATATGTGCAAAAGGGCTGGTGTATGTAATTCTCATGGTTCCGTCTATGCTTTGACAGATTTGGGCATGTTTATCACAATCTTCAGACACGCGTAACTCGGACTCTGCTTCATGCTTTCTTGGACCCAACAAAAACTTTACCTCAGCATTATGGTGCAATCCAAGGCCTAGGGGCTCTCGGTCCGAACGTGGTAATTTTCTTTCTCCCTGTTGGAACGTTGAGTGACTTTTTTTTTTTTTTGTTTTCCCTTCTTTTTTAGGTGTTTAATAACTATTTAGAACTCGTTTAAATCCTACTATTGTCCGAGTTTGTGCAAAGCAATTACAGGCTTTATTCATGTGTTATTTTGTCATATTTTGGGATTGTCGCAACCATTTTCAGTGTGTAATCTGCGATGCCTTTTGACTTTGTGCAGGTTCGCCTGCTTATATTACCAAATCTTGAGCCGTATATGTATCTTCTTGAACCGGAAATGCAATTCGAGAAGCAAAAGAACGAGATGAGGAGGCATGAAGCTTGGCGTGTGTATGGGGCCTTGCTGGTGAACTCACATTTGCAATCTGATATTAGATTTTGTTTGGTAAAATTATTTATGTTCACTGCAAAAAATAGTTCAAAAACTAACAAAAGTCATAAATCTTCCAGTGTTCGGCTGGCCAATGTATGCATGAACGTGTGAAGAAGCTTCGCGGGGTGTTTTCTCCGCCATCTCGCTCCGTTTTGAGGAGCAATTTGAAGATTGCACCATTGGCGACAAGTATGACACTACTTTTATCTTTTTGAACTTCAATTCTCTCCTTGTATTTTCCCTTTCTCCTCACGCCTGTCCTCTTTTGCAATTTCTTCAACCAAGATAAACGCAAAGCAAGCGTGGACAACTTGATGCAGCAACCTCCACTCAAGAAGTTAGCCTCAGATGGAAGCATTGGGTCCATGTCAATGAATTCCATGCAAGGAGCTGTCGCAGCTGGATATTCCACTGGCATTGGTGCATCCCCCGCGATGTCAGCGATATCTCGGCAGTTATCGAATGAACAATTGTCAGGAAGGGAGTTGGGTGGTCAAACAAGGAAGGCATCTTCTGTTCTTGCTCTGGCTTGGAAAGAGGACATGGATGCAGGCCAGTTTCTCTCATCACTGTCCCATTTTTTCGGTGAAAGCGTTTTCTCCTTCGTTCCCAGACCAGAAATGTCGATATTCTTGTGATTTATTCCTGGTCGATGGGATTCACTCTGTTTAAGAATGTATAAATCATCTGTTGTTTTTACATCATCCCCCAACTTTTATTTTTCTTCTAGGGATCACTAAGGGTTGTAAATGAAAATTCAAGATAGTAGATTCAATAGTCATTCTTTTCCTTAGCGGTGAGAAATTACCGGACATGAACAACACATTCATGGTCGTTGCATGAAAAATGGATGGTGATGGTTTGCTGATGAGAAAGAGAGAGACCTCCATCGACGTCTCGCTCTCTGGGTTGTAACGCTGCACAAATAAAGTTACCATATAACTGAGGTTTCATTTAGTATTTAAGTTTAACTCTAGTTAAATTGTATTTTTTATTTCAGATTTTATCTTTTAAAATTTTTAAAAAGTTAATAAAATTTATAATTAATTTTTTAAAAATCAATTAATTTCAATTTAAAAATTTCATCTCCAACTAGTGAACTAAATGCAAATTAAGTTTGTGTGTGTGTGTGCATCCGTAAAGCCCATTTCTTAATCTTTACAGGAAAAAGGCAAGGATCCAACAGGCAAAATGATTTTGCTTGGTCATAAAACCATTTGTTTTTATCTTTCTTGTTTTTGATAATTAAAATCAATTTGTTTTGAACGTAGTTTCATGTCCTAGAAGCAAAAGATCTTCGACATGTTTCTTTTGGCTACAAATCTCAACTTAATTACAGATTTAGAAGAATCACAGGTTGACTTGAGAAACAAAATGACATCTCAAAAGACTGAAGTTCAATCTCGTTACAAGAGCATGAAAGAAAATTAGAAGGTAGTAACAATATGGAAAACGAATTTAAAAGAAAAGCCTTCGTGGAGACGGTCTGGATGAAGTGTTCGAGGGTGCTCCTGATGCGTTGAGCGGAACGGGGATTCCCTTGCTTTCTTGACCACCCGCTAACTTGTCGACGAGTTTTGCAGCCCTAGGGTCTGTTAACAAGGTCTTCTGAAACGACTGTGAGAACCCAGTGGCGATGATAGTAACGTGAATTTCTCCGTTATAGCGGTCATCTACAACAGCTCCGAATATTATGTTCGCGGAAGGATCTGCCAAGCTTGTGACGACCTGAGAATAACATGAGCCGATATCATTTGATGAGCACTAAAAGAAAATACAAGAGAAGCTTATTAACCACAGCGCGTTTATCAAATTTCTCTTAGTACCTGGGACACTCTATTCACTTCCTGCAGGGTTATGTCTTTTCCACCCGTAATGTTGTACACTACTCCGGTAGCTGACTGAATTGAAGAACCGATGAGGGGAGCCAGTGTAGCTTGTTCAGCAGCTTCTTCTGCGCGGTTTTTGCTCGAAGAAACCCCTACACCAAGCATTGCAGTTCCAGAGTCTTTCATGACTGCCTTCACATCTGCAAAATCGACATTCACCAGTCCAGGTATCTGCAAAACAAGGAAACAACACGTCATAAAGCATAGACATATCTGGGATGACATGGAAAAATGTAAGGGAAAGAAAAACAGTCTAAGATACTATGGAATAGTTCATATTCATCCACAAAACTATCATGAATTGAGGAATCCGATTATGTGCTCAACGGAAATTGTTGAAAAGAAATTTGTAACTACCCACATGTAACCTCTAGAGGCCAAAGAAATAAAGTAGTTCAATGTTTTACAAAAACACTCACCGTGATTATATCTGAAATTCCTTGCACTCCTTGACGCAGAACATCGTCAGCAAGAAGGAAAGCATCCTGAAGTGGTGTCTGCTCATCAGCAATATCAAGCAGGCGGTCATTCGGAATCACTATAAGAGTGTCCACGTTTTTCTGCAACTTCTCAATAGCTTCCAATGCCTGAAGGAAGAAAAAGCATGTCATTCAAATAATTGTTTTTGTACGATGTAACAAATACCCCATCAAAATACCATAAACAGGAGTTTTGCATTTGGTTTGGAACCACAAACAAGTATACAAGTTCTATGGATTTCCGAAAAGGGACCACAAGGACACCTGCCTGCAGGGATCTCTTACGCCCTTCAAAGCTGAAAGGGTAGGTAACCACACCAACGGTTAAATAACCAGCCTCTTTGGATATTTGAGCAACGACTGGGGCAGCACCGGAGCCCGTCCCTCCACCCATACCAGCTGTTATAAAGACAAGATCTGAACCCTTAAGGGCATCTGCAATAGTATCTTTCGATTCCTCTGCAGCTTGTTCTCCCAAAAGTGGATTCCCACCGGTACCTGCACGTCTAACAAGTGTTTTAAATCAAGAGGCAGAACAGAGAAACTCAAGACCAATTAAAAAGCGAAAGCCACCATTCTTAACTCTAGTATGTATTCGATAAAAAACATGAAAACTAGGACTTATGCACAACAAAACAGGCCTGTCTTGAGAGCTAAAATAGGATGCCTGACCTAGTCCTCGAGTTAAAAGCTCTCCAATTTGAAGCGGGTTCTCAGCAGCAGAGTTTACAAGTGCTTGAGAATCTGTGTTTATCGCATAGAAATCAACACCCTGTTCTCGAAAACGAGCAATATTACCATCACAAATCCATTGAATTCAAGTAAACAAAATCTCCACCAATTTCTTACACTAAAAAAACAGACAAGCCTATGAAAGTCACCACATCACTTAGCCAACTCGTCACACTTGATTCCACTCAGCTACTCAAAACCCACCATCTAAATACAATAAATTAATAGTAAATACCATTTTTTTTCCTCTTCAAATTTCAACAAACCTTCATGAAACCAAGATTTAAGGAATATAAATTGCAAAACTCAACATGGGGTTTGTCAATTCAAAGCTTCAAATTCAAGTCAAAGCAAACCAAAAGCTACAAACCAAATTCAACCAATTAAAAGGGAATGACAATTTCTTCTCAAATCACAACAAAAATTTTAAAACCAGGATTTCTGGAACATAAATTGCAAACAAAAAAGTGAGTTTTGTCAATTCAAAGTCCAAACACAGAAACAAACACCTTTTAACAAATTATCAAAGATAAAGAAAAAAAAAAAAAAGGAAATTTCGAAGTCGAAGACAAAACCCAGAAAGGGAAAAGCGAGGAGAAACCTGTAAGCCACTGCCAATCATCCGATTGACGGCATTGTTACCGCCGCCACCGACACCGACAACCTTAATCCTGGCGGTCTCCATGGGAGCAAAGGAGCAGCTCACGACTCGGTCGAAACGGCGTCGTTGCGGAGGGACTACACTTCTTCTTCTGTGGCTATGTGGAATGGCCGTCGTTGAAGGAGAAGAGGAAGAGAAGAAGGGCTTGCGGCGGTGAAACGACGACGTAACGAAGAGCTCGTTCAGGTTTCTCAGCTGAATCGTCGACATCAGTTTTTGGGTTGTCCGACCTTTACTCCACTCACACTTCTTTCAGTCCTGTCTTTTCTTCCCTCTTCCTTCCGTCTTAAAATTTATCTTTGTTTAGGGTTCTAGAGGAACTCTTAAAAAAAAAAAAAAAAAAAAAAAAAAAAGTAAACCAAAAAGAAATTAATTTACACCGTGTTATATATATTCGGTGTAATTTTCAATTACTAGAAATGTAAATTATTACATAAAAGAATATAGTTAAAAGGAATATAAATTTCTCTTATTTCACATTTTTTTAAGTAAAAAAGATACAGTGTAGTTACAGTTAAATTAATATACCAAACAAAGCATTAGTAACTAAAGTTCACATTTACAGAAAATAAAGTTTACATTGCTGGATGTGGTTGTTTTGCTTCTTCATGATCACTTTAGTGTGAACTTGCAAAGGGCATCTTCCAGGGTAGTGGGCTCTCTCTCATCTTATTCTACTACTTCTTTTGTAGAGGAAGTCAGTCGTAAATCTCGGTCTACCATCCTTAATTAGATACCAACCCTATATATTAGTTTAAAAGTATATGCGGTGCACGTAATTGGATATAATTGAGAAAATTTATTTAAATAGAAAAAAATATATAAGTGAATGATAGACAAAAAAAAATAAAAATAAAAATCAACAAAATACTTGAAAATTTAAACAAAAATGCATGAAAAAAGATTAAAAAGATTAAAAGACTAAAATGTTAAAAATAAGTCAATATATAATAAAAGATTAAAATTAAAAAAATGAAAAAATTGGGGCTCATAAAAAAAAAAAGAGAAAACTGATTTGAGTTTTTTTTTTTTTTTTTGGTTGAGAAAATATCTAAATAAAAAATATATATAAGTTAAAAAAACAAAAGAACAAAACAAATCAACAAAGTTCTTGAAAATAAAAAACATGAAAACATGACGCACAAAAAAAAGACCTAAAAGATTAAAGGAGTAAAATGTTAGAAATAGACAAATACATTAAAAAAAAAAAAGGATAAATCTGCAGTAAGTCCCTTTTTATACGCCCTATTGATAGAGTTCATTTTTAAACCATTAAGATGTATATGTTGTTTGTGCATGATAGTTATAATGCACATTACATCATACTAGTATAGACTAAAAAAATTAAAAAATAAAATATAAAAAATAAATTAAAAAAAAAACTAAAACAACCCAGTCCCCATTGATGCCGATGACACCCTTCTTCCGACACCGACAAAGCCTCGCCATTCCCCATGCCAGAGCTGGCCCCCATGCCATTAGCGACCTAGTCCCTAGACCTCGGCAACCCAGTCCCCCCCCTCCGGACGCCAACGAAAGCCCTACCCCCTCTCCTCTCGCCCGACATTGAGCTTCCCCCGACAAGCTACCCCCAGATTCGATCTCTCTGCAACTCGCGTCCCCCTTTCCCTCTCGGTGTCGACCTTCCCTCGGCAAGCCGCCCCCAAGATCCAGTCCCTCTGCTACTTGGCCCCCCACTCAATGACCTTTTCTAGTCCCTTAGCAACTCAGGCTCCCGATCAGTGACCTTCGTGCCCCCCCCCCCCCCCCCAATAAACTCGATGACGAGCCCTTCCCTCCCTCCTTCTCAATCTTGACGATGGAAACCTCCCTTCCCCGTAACTTTCCATCGGTGAAGGTGTATTTTTTTTAATTCTTTTTTAATTTCTTAGTCAAATACTATTGTAAGGTAAAGTGTATGATAATTACCATACACAAGCAACATCTCAACTGTTTGATTACATTTGAATGATTTAAAAATGAGCTCTATCGATAAAGTATATAAAAAAAGGCTTTACCGCAGCTTTATCCTAAATAAAAAGAAAAAATGAAAAAAATTAGGGCAAATAAAAAAAAGAAAATTGAAGGATTAAAAAATAAATAAATAGGTTTTTTAATGCATGATAGTTTAAAAAAAAAAAAAAAGAGAAGAAGAAGAATAAGAAGAACATATTAAAAAAAATTATAAAAAGATTAAAATAAAAAGGGACCGAAATGCTTGTTTCAGCCAAAATGTGCATTTTTAGCTCCATGAATAGTAATTATTTTTGTTTCTTCTATATATAGTATAAAATGGCATGCATTTGTACATATGCGAGATAGACAAATAAAACAAATTAATAAAAAACCTGTAAAAGAAAATATTTAAAAATAATAAAAATTTAGAAAAGAACCAAAAAGATAAAATGGTAAAAATGATAAAACAAATAAATAATAAGGCAAAAAAAGAAATGAAGAACTAAAAAAAAAAAAAAAACTGATTTAAAAGAGACTAAAAAAAAAAAAAAGGTGAAAAACCAAAAAAAAAAAAAAAACGGATTTCGTCAAAAACGTTCTTCTTTTTCTCCCTTCTGTATAATCTTATAGAGATAGATACATATATTACTCTTTATTTGTTTTCCTTTCCTTTTGCTTTTTCAATCTCTTATTTAAGCTTCATTATTAACAAAATTTTCATAATGTCAAAAGAACCTCTTGTAATTTTTATCAAAATATGGATTTATTCCTCATAAAACTTATAATTACAAAAGTTCATAAACTAAATATTCAAAAAATAATTGTGGAGTTTGGACACGACGATGGGGAGGTTGCCGGCGACCACGAGACTTAAAAAATATTCCCGACATGGCAGAGGAGAGTGGCTCCCCTATATTTGGGCACCACTTGCAATTGTGGTGGCCTTGTGAGTTGCCGTGGTTTGCGAGCATTGCAACTAAATGATCACTATTCATATCCAACGGAGGGGAAGGTAGTTCGTTGGCGACTCGCAATTGGCCACAACCATTTTCGATCGTCGCGCCGGTGAGTTGGATCAAAACTCCAGGATGTGTTAGGTCACATGTGTTAGATCATCGCATGTGACCTCTGGTGGGTTGTGCAAATCCGCTAGAGGGAGATGGGTTCTTTTTGGTACTTTTGATAGTCTGCTGGTGGTTTTTAAGTGTTTTTTTTTTGTTTTTTTTTGTTTCACTTGTACATTGACTTGGAGAATAGCTTCAATATGGTAATATTTAGTGATTTCCTTTTCGTTAGTTCTTTTTTAATGAGAAATCCATTCAAATAAATAGAGAACGTTACCATCTCTTACTGAATTATTAAAGTATATATTGTAGAGAAATTGATTTTTCATTTCCTAATATTATATGTAAGTCATTAAAATCAACAATCAAGAAGACAACAGACTACAAGAAACCATTTAAGAACAAAGTTTACCACTTGTTACAACATTTATAAATTCCAAAAGTGGCAATAGAGGCACAACTTGAATCATCAAGTGAGTTGGTTGATTTATATAAACCTCAGAAGCTCTTAATTGTTGCCTCATATACGATATGAGACTAAACTGCCTTTCATTTTGCAAAAACCTATTCTTGTTTCTGAAGTCAGAATAATTTATCAGAAGGGTCAATAACTAATAAAATAAATTTAAGAGGTATGGATAAGATTTTTAACTTTCTAGGGGGGTTTTATGCGATTTTTTATATATACGTTGTGATGAAAGTCAGAATATTTTATTTGAAGCGTTAATAACTACGTAATTAAATTTTAAGAGGTATGGATCAGATTTTTAACTTTTTAAGGTTTATGCAACTCTTTATATCTACTCTCTTATATATAAATAGGCATAAATGGAGCTATACTACCCCGACTCAAGTTTTTGAATTTGTATTTTTAACCTATATATTTATTTAGATTTTTAAATGTGTCCCCATTAAAATACTTTTTTTCTTAAATTTTTTCTTGAGCATATCCCATTTATAGTTAAGTTATTAAACAAGTCTCTTTACTTAACCTCCATCCACTTTTTTTAAGATGAATAATCTTCTTCATTTGATTTCGTTTTCTTGTTATCCACTTTTTCGTCTATGTTTTAATAGAAAGGTTTGATTGTTTTTTGAGTTTTGTTAGCTTCAGTAACTAATAAAATTTAAATAGAACACGTTTGTGACGATTGATCATGAAGTGTGTAACGAAGAACACGTTTTGCAAGAATTTGAGAAGAGGTGGATAGGAAGTTCATAGGTAGTATTTATTCGCCTAATAGAAGTTCAAAAGGGATTCATTTTGGGAATAGTTAGCTTGTTTATGGGAGGGAAATTGCAGCAAATAGCATATTTTATTGATACTTTTAAAGTTTATAACATGTTTTTTTTTTTTTTTTTGAGATGATAATTATAGTGTATATTTCAGTTAAATCCTTAGATTTCCATAAATTTTCTAAAAACTTTCGGTTTTATTTTTAATTTTTCACAATAGAATTATGTACATAGTTTCATATTAGAGAGAGAAGAGGAAGGAAAAGTGGATTTTTTTGGTATTATGTGATTATAAATTTGATTATGCTATCTATTACTTGTTTTATATTATAATTTACTATTACTCTTTTCAAAAATACTATTTTACTCTTTCCCTCTTTATTGGAGTTGTTTCTTTGTATAACATGTTTTGTTTATGTATGTATACTCTTTTATTTCAATAAACTTTTGTTTTCATTAACAAAAAAACAAAAAACCAAATTAAACCTTATTAGAGTAGTCTTATCCGATGTTTGGCTGATTTCTAAATGACATTTTTTTTTAAGTACTACTAAAGCGGCTCTGTTTGGCTGTTTAAAGCTTTCTCTTTCTATACAGATCCTACTGAAGGAGCTTGGGTCCAATAAATTTTGGATGAAAGAAATCAGAGAAAGTGCCGGTATGTATTTATACTCAACACATGTCACCTTTGTACATATGTTCTAAATTTCATTGCCATGATATATATATATATATATATATATATATATATATATTGACAGCCCCAGGAACCCTATAAAGTTATTTAAGTATGATAGGCAGAAAATTACTTCATTTTCAAAATGGCCTTATAGTGATCAATAATTGGTTGGATGATAAATTTAGTGAGAAAATAAAATATGGGATAAGTTGACTTTAATTTATGAAGTTGCTTTAATTATTATGGTCAATTACTGTCGTTATAGTGATTATGATTATTATTTATATTATTATTATTATTTTTTGCAAAACGTCTTATAACGTTTCCTTCTATTATAGAATGTTTACACTTCTCAAGTCTTCGATGAAAAGAAAAAGCTACAGCTGGAATTAAACGAAGGGGATTTGTTACATTCTATGGTCTTGGTGGGAGCTGGAATAAGAGGCAATTCTTACGGAAAGTCAAGAATTCTCATGCGAAAGAATTCTCGACAATCTTTGCATACACCATTGAGAAAAACTTCTATTTTGATCACCGAAGAACACCTCTTTAGAAGCGGTATTAATGTGGGACTAGCAATCTTTTTTAATGAAATGACCAGAGGAAGACTGTGTCTCCGTTTAGTTAAGTTAGTTGGAGATGAAATTTTTAAGTTGTAGTTAATTGACTTTTTCAAAACTAATTATAAATTTAGTTGACTTTTCATAAAAAGACAAAATTTAAGATAAAAAAATATTGTTTTATTAGAGTTAAACTTGAATAGCAAATGGAGGTTATAATTATATATTTGGGACAAAGGCCCCAATTATGTTTATATAGCCAATGTGGGACTCCTCTAACCATAACATTCTGAACAATGCAACAACCACACCTATCGGTACGTACTGTATAAAAACAAACCCTAAATTCAATCCAAACGTTAAGAAGAAACAATGGCAAATGTGAAACTCACTAGCAGAATAGACAAAGCAAAACGAAAGCAAAAGCACAAGAAAAGAGAAAAAAAAAAAAAGTCATGTGCACTGATTGGACTATGACATAACAATGATTGGACTGTCACATGATTGATGATTGAACTGTCACATGAGAGCAATGAGGGAGAACAGAAATGCACTTATTGTATGGCGTTCATGTCTTTATAGTTAGTAAAAGACAAAAGATATCATTCTCTAGACAAGAGAACAAACCGTCAACAACACAACTAATGTCATACAAAGCATACACCCGCTTATACGAAATATTATTTGCCAGCTTGTTTGTTAATGCTTTTAGAGTCTTTAAAAATCCTTTACACAAACTATGACGTAAATATTGTGTTAGACAAAAGTATTAAGAATCATTCGGACAAACACCAATGCATAATAATAATCATTTGGAGAAGTTAGAATTTTTAATAGCTTTTGTTTTTAGTTTCTACTTCTCATTTCGCTAGAAGTTAAAGTCGAACTTTTGATCAAAGCACGGTAACCCCAAACTAACCCTAAGAAGGCATAAGCGTTGTTGGTAAAAATAATCTACTCTCGAGCCTTGTTTGGTAGGTGAAAATGCGGAAGTTCTCAAGAATTCGGGTTAGTAAGAGAGATTAGAGACTAGAATCAAGTGGAAGATGGAATCTATAACACTGTTTTTGGTCTCCAACTCGATCATATCCGTAGTCTCCTATTGAAATTACCGAAATATCTATCATATTACTAAACTTTCTGAAACGTACGTAAAAAGATTTTTACGGCCGAAGAGGATTACAACTTTGTCTATTAGCTAATTCCCTTCAAACTAATCTATCCTTCTCCCCAAACATTGATCCATTTCCCCCGACGAAGTCGATGGCGTTTGTTTCTGTACATTCATCCTTCCCTTTGCGGGTTGTGTAGCACTGATGTCCCCTGACATTGTTCACTATTTATTTGAATAGAGTCGACTAATCAATAGGAAAAGTTCACAAGAAACTAAAATTCGCTTATTCCTTGTTGACCGGACTCAAGAAACTGTTTCTCTTGTGGTCGTTGATCTCAAAGTTCTATTGAAAACATGAAGAGAATGATTGCATTTTTCAATAGAAAGCCCCGTTTCCGCAGTAACATCGGCAATTTGCATCAATCCTTTGGATTCAGGGAAAACAAAAGGATTGATGCAAAAAAAAAAAGTAACAATGGCGAGATGTAACCAAAAAATATATATATATATATATATATTTAGTAGTGCGCCCACTCAAATAAAATCTTGGCCAAATAAAAGAAAAAAAAGGTTGTGGGGAACTTGACACAAGTTGTCTATGTCTCTGTCCATGTTAAGCTAAATTAATTAGGTATAACTTCGAATTTTAAATCATACCTTACACCGTACAAGTTTATTGTATGCTCACAAATATATAAATATATATATATATATATATAGGTAATGTTGTTCGATTTTTATGACTAAATTTGATTGATTAAAACAGACAAATTATTTTCCTCTAACATACTGTTATACTTACATATATTTACATAGGAAAAGTGGAAACCACATGACGTATTCGTTTAGTAAAACGAAATCTACAATAAAGACAAATACCCGTACTTGGAGTCTATGCATTCTAGCACTTCTCTTTTTGGTTTTAGTTTGTAGATTTTTTAGACTTTTTTTTTTGGGTTATAATATTCTTCTTATTAAAATTTTTTATTATTAGAAAAAGAGTCTTTCTTGAAAAGAGTACGGTCAAATAAAACTACGGTTAGCTTGTGGAGGAATAACATTTGGTAAAGTCCTTTGAAAGTAATTTGTTTTAGTTAATAAAATTCTAAATGAACTCAGAACAATCACAAATTATTAGATAAATTTATAATTTTGTGATTGTAAAAACACACAACTACAAGCTTGGTTACTTTATATAAGAAAAGACAATATGTAAATAGATTTAAAAAAAAAAAAAGAGAAAGAAATAAATGGTTGTTTAAGTTTAAAACTTAATTTGAAATATAATTAGTGCCATGCTTGCAAATATGTTAAGTTCATAGAAGGAAGCAAATGCAGAGACCCTTTTCAACTGTTTTGTATAAACCAGGAGGCATATATTTTGAATTGGTTTAAAAATCAGAGCGCAAAATAAGAGGATTTATAAAATTAATCAAATACTTTTTGGTTATTTCAGAATGATATCCGCATGCTTGATTTTATCGCCACTAAGGGCTGATTTAGATTATAGATTAAAACCTACAATTCAAAGAGTAAATTCGAATTTTTGTAAAAGAAAACAGTATGGTAGGAAAAAACTTTAAAAATAGATTAAAACGAGACGTCAAATGAGAGCTAGAGAATTCATTGCCTCATAAAGTGACTAAGAGTCGAGTATATAAGGCCTATTATATGCCGAGTGTTTAACCCTTCACTGCCCTCAAGAAGCTCTTTGAACTGTCAAAGGGTTCACCCAAGGTCATCTAATTGTCTGAAAAATTATTTATATACATAGAGAACTGCAATATTTGTTTCAAATCATATACATCTTCACTTTGAGTTATCATAGAAAAAATGGCTTACTCGGAGGTTAATTTTCTCCTTCTAGTTACTTGCATTTGTTGTTGTGCATTTAATCTCCTCCAAAGTCTCGGCAGATGAGTTCATTGAGACTACTCGTAAGTCGTATCATTTTCTCTATTTTTTTATTGTGATTTTTGTAAATTTACTAAAAAAAAAAACTTTGATGTCAGTTATCTACTCTCCTTCACGAAATAATGTACTAATTGGTTTTATGCTATAATTGGTCCAATTTTATATGTATTAAGTTCATAAATTAGGTGTATATCATAGTTTCTTTTTAGGTATGCTAAAAAATTGGGTAAAAAATAATTAGTACTTGTAGCGTTTCATTCATTGGAATTAACACTCAATCTTTCGAGGTTGTTTTAGAGATTGTACAAACTGGCAGAAGGGAAGAGGCTAACCGCAGGCAGAGACATGGGCGCGGGATCAATGGTGTACTTGATCACCACGGCGGCATTCCTGGTTGGAGGCGGCCATTGCTTCCAATCCATCGTCATTGCCAGAGAAGAAATCGCATGCCTGGTCATGATCATGGCGTAGGATATGGAGGTGTAGACATGGGAAACTAACAGTACAATCTCTTAGTTTACCTACTGTTGCACACTTGTATGTTTCTACTTTTTTCTTAAAGCAAGTTTTTTTAGTATTTTCTTTTAGTCTCAATCTTGCGTTATTTGCGTCAATCAGTAATTTTTTTAATATGTATTTTGATACGACTTTGTGAGTTTAAATATGATTCTAATGCTAGTAATTTGTAGTGTTGTGTTCTTCTATTTCATAAGCTTGTTTTTTTTTGTTTTGTTTTGTTTTGTTTTGTTTTGTTTTGTTTTTTTTAGTGTGAGCACAATGTAAAACACCATAGTAAAAGAGACAATACGAATTTATATGACAATTCATATAAATATTCAATTTTCTTTTTCGAGCTTGGGGTATGAGGATTCGAACTCTACACTTTTAAATAAAATTTGACTATCAGTAAGTCATATCAACAACCACGAATATTAAGTTTACTATATAACTTACAATTTCGGTTGGAGTAATTTTTCAACAAAATGCCCTTATTTTAATGAATATGGCGGTATGTTGGGTTTCTTTAACTTTTAGTGGGGACACAATCAAAACTTTGTTTAATGAATGGGGACACACTTGTGATTTTATAAATTTAGTGGGAGAAGAATGTGGCGGAAGCGTTATAAAACAAGTAAAACAGTAAAAAAAAAAAAAAAAAAAAAAAAAAAAAGGGATTAATCAATTAGAACATGTTGATTCATACAGAATCTAGCCGTTTCAAAATTCATTAATATATCGAAAATACCAAAAATTGGAATAGAGATTAACCAAAAACATTACAAAGATAAAACTTTAGAGACCAATTAACCAACCAAGTAATTAATATAAGTAAAAAAAAAATTTTAAAATTTGATAGGGACAAATAATAATAACAAAAAATTTAAACAAAAAAAATGAACGTACAAAAAAAGGGGTAAAAAAAAAAGAGTAAGAAAACGGAAATTATTATTATTTTTTTGGTTAAAGAGAAAGTGGGAAAGAGTCAAAAGAAAAAAGAAAAAAAAAAAGCACAAGTTAAAAAAGGAAAAAAAGTTTATAAAGCATTGGTGTTAGTTGGGTTCGAATTCACACACTCTTTTCATGCAAGGGATTTGTTTAGAAACTGAATTAAAAAAAAAAAAAAAACCGGCAACCAATGAAAAAGAAAGAAAAAATAAATGAAAGGGGAAAAAATAAGACAACAAAAAGAGACCATTTTGGACGACCTCCAAATAAACAGTAGAAGGAAAAACTTCTCTTCTTGTATAGTTAGGATATGATTAGAATTAGAATTCAGTATTTTTTTTTTTCGTGGTTCGTGATTAAAGATAAAAATTTTAAATTAGAGTTGGTTGATTTTTCATGAAAAACAAACGACCATTAGTATTGGAATTCAGTTGATACTTTCTTGAATATAGCCGTAAATTGTGTGGTCAGTTGTGTTCTTCCTTTCATGGATTATGCCACGTTTGAACTTTTATCAAATTCTATTCCTTTTGTTTCAGACTTTATTCTTTCCTGTAATATTTTTCTATTATTTTCTTTCATATAATAATCACTTTTGTTGCTTGGGAGAAACCTGTGAAACTTGGGATTTAAAAATTGTTCAGTTTTTTTTTTTTCAATTAAAATTGATACTTGATATCACTACTCTTATCAAGTTAATTACTATCTAATTTCAAGTGTTGATTCAAGTGCAGATTTAGCTCTGATTTTATTGTGTTATAGAGATTCAGTTTCAGTTCAACCTTAGATTGTTTGGTGATAATAAGGGATAGCAGATAAAAGAAAATTATAAGAAAAACGAAAACAATAATTAAGCTTTAAATTAGACCTTGTGTTGGCAGATTAGTTCGCCGTCAAACGATGCTTATAATTAAGGAAAATAGTTTTCGAGACTAACCTCACTTGAATAGTTTTAATTGACGTTTAATAGATATTTAAGTAGGAATTTGAAAAAAAAAAATCAATTTTCTTTTTGCTAGTTAGGCATTCCATGGAAAATTGTACCGACATTCTGTTCCTTTTGGTAGAGTACTAAAATGACTATTGCTAACCAATTTAGATTATAATCCTTAATTGACTTTTCGTGCAACTTTCGCTGATATTGTCTGCATAGAGTTGTCTGTATTTTATAGCTTTTTGTGTAGCTTTTGTTGTTATTGGCTGCATAGAGTACATATATTGCACAACAATACAATATTCTTGTGCAGTTAGCGACTTGATGATTAGAAAACATGAGTTTCTATAAAGAGATTACAAACCACATAATGTGAAATGGCATTAGCGATAAGGAAAACTTATTTTTTATTGGAT
This sequence comes from Ficus microcarpa, assembly GCA_025413485.1. Taxonomy (NCBI): domain Eukaryota; kingdom Viridiplantae; phylum Streptophyta; class Magnoliopsida; order Rosales; family Moraceae; genus Ficus; species Ficus microcarpa. Next base: position 13,296,140 of record CM046381.1, read on the forward strand.
TAATAGAGAGTCTACTGTCATCCCTACTGTTCTATCTCTACCAAATGAACTACCGGTAAATGAGAAACTATTGCATACCCTATCACATTGAGACCATAAAGATTATAGAGAAAATTGACAAAGACTTGAATTTTTTTTATTTCTTTATATGGCGTAAAAGGAGGACCACCTTTTTGAAGGAGCTTCGATATGGCATGACATTCATCTCTTTTTCATGTGGGACAAGTGTTTCCTTATTTTTTTTTTTCCGTCTTGTTCTCATTTCTCTCATAATAAACAATCGTAAATGTCAAAATACTTCTTCTAATCTCTTTGTCCATCTTCTTCATTCTAATTTTTTTCTCATACCAAACACACTCTAAATCTTAAATCTCTAAATATTGACTATTTTAAAAAAGATACCACAGCTCGCAATTCTTAGAAACATCACACCTGAGTGCCCTTCCAAAAATTTTCCTTACCATGATCCGACTTACCAAATTTTCCTTAGTTGGTCTTGATATGATCTCAACATGCCAAAAATATCAGTTCTTGTTGAAGCACATTGGGGCATACGGTGTGGTACAAGTACCATATTCGATTTTATAATTGGGCTATTTCAGAATAGCAAATTAATGTACCTGTAGCTCTTGGATATATATCATGCTTATTTTTGTTGGTAATTGTGAATTTGTCTTGTATCTTTAAGTCATCGGGTTATTACGATGTCTATATATGGATTTAACCTCCATTTCCCTTAAACTAGATTATAGGGATGTGTTCTACCTAAGATTTTTTAACACAGCATCAAAGCTACATTTTATTGACAATGATGAGTTTGGATCCTAGCTCATTTGCATGTCACATTAGGAATAAGTGAAGGCATTACAAATAACAACACATTTAGTAATGCCACCACTTAGATCAACTACATCAGTCTTCAAGAGAAGCAATTTTCATAAACTAATAAGTGAATCTTATTAAATTATAACTTTTAAATAATTATTGATTGAAAGAGAACCTGTCACATTTATAAACTACTAAACATCCTCTCACACACATATATATATATCCAAACTAACATTTACTAGTTTTTTAAAAGAAAAAGTAGTAAATAAAAAGGCAAACCCCAAATTATAATTAATTCCTTTAAATGAACAAATTGCATGTTAAAGAAAATACAGAATATTTTTAAATGATAAAAATGACGCCAAAACTTGTTACTGAAGTGCAAAGTTCAAAGCAATGTGGTCCAATATATAATATATATGTAACCTCTCAAAAAGGGACTCGAAAGCCGAGAGTCATTTAATTATACTCCATATATATATATGCCCCTTTAGAAATATTAACTCTTCTGAAGTTCAAAAATCCATATCTCATTTAACTTAAAAAATTAAAAGAATTCGATATCTTTATCGCAAGAATTCTATCAATTGGAAGATACACAACAAATTCAATTCAGAGGTCTCAGCTCGTGGGTTATCTGAAAATGGCCGTAAGTTTCTTCTCTCAAATTATTTATAATCTTTAAATAGACGCCACATATTCACAATTCCAACATCTGTATGTGCCTACATACACGCATTATATGTATATACAAATACTCTCGTGTCCGACACTCCATTTTTACTTGACATGAATGGCACTTTATTACCCGTTTAGTCTCTTAGGTTGAATCAAATAGTCTTTTTCATTGGTTAGCCTCTTTGAAGTTATCCCTCTCTCTCTCTTGCTCTCTCTCTCTCTCTGCTTGCAGGACGGCAGATGACAGACGGGATATAATTCATATATATATATATATATATATATATCTCTATTTCATCTAAACTTTTGACCACTAATAATTTGACAGACAATTGGTTTTCTGTGTTACATGTTATCATAGTTAAACTAATTTCAGCCTTCCATATCTCTTAGTGGTGCTGTTTCAGAGAAATGATATATCAAAGTAAGAAATCTGAAGTACTTACACATTTTAAAAGAAATTATCATCGCATAGGATTTGTCTAATAGACAATTATCCACAGTATTACCAAACCCACACGTGAGGAAAAGTGTTAGAATATGAAGAATTAAAATCAACAAAGGAAAAATGGTAAATTAGAATTTTAATTGGAATATTTAATTCATTCACATCAGTATTACTAGTTTAAATTCAATGGTATGGTAACATTAGCAAACCCCAACATTTAAATTATAATAATACTAACAGAAATTATAGTCAGTAATATTTTTACGAAAATAATTGAAACAGATTGCAAGATTTTAGAGGATTTGAGATGAATAGCCTATTTATTTGTAATAACCGAAAATTTCTACGGACTCATGATTTTCTTGTATGTAAAGAAATTTAAGTCCGTACTATGTGTTTCTGTAATGTTTTATGAAAGTTATAAATATCAATGTGAAATTCATAATTTATCAGAAAATGTTTGAGTTCTCATTTAATTAGCTATGAGACTCAATAAGTAAGTCGCTTAGTCAAGCATGTGACCTTTTGAGTAAAAAAGGGAAGAAAACCCAATGATTTTATGTTGGTCAAAGTTTGACCAGAAAAGTCAAAGCTTAACTAGAAAAGTCAAAGGTTGACCCGAAAGGTCAAATGTATGATGGTACTGTTATATGATAAGCAGTATGGAAAATATACTGTAAAAAACCATCATTACGGACAAGATAGCATGAATAGGATTTAAAACCATCATAGAAAAATCAAGCACACCAAGTAGGAAAGCAAGGGCAAAAGCACATCATTATATTTATATAATAAATTTTCACATATAATATTTTCACAAAATCTCAATTGAAAAAGAAAATAAAAGTAACAATATATATATATATTCTCATTTAAATAGAGAAACTCAATATTGTTAAATCATCGATATCATCACATTGATCATACATAAACAATTATTCATGATCTTGAAATTTGGTATTTATCAAAACAATTCATTAGAAATGTATTGATGAAAGAAATCCATAATAATAGTTCATGAATCGAGTTTATGAATTTCTAGGGCATCACACGTACTCCCCAAAGCACAAGGTACAAATTTTCATATTAAGATTTTGTTTGACTTGGAATCGATTTTTAAAATGTGTAATTAGAGACATAATTTAATGATAAATTTACATTTAATTTTATCATAATGCGTGAAACTTGGATCCATGTCTCGATATTGATGTATTTTACTCATGTAAGACAAGTCATATGATCCAATTTAACTTCAATATCATTCCAAACGAACTTTCATTGACAAGGAGAATATTCCAGTTCAACAAGCCTCCTAGAACACGTGACATGCAGAATAGAAAAGGACAATTCGAAAAGGAAAATGTTAAACAAAAGAAATGTAATTAACAATTCCAAAGACAGTAATTATATTAACCACATTATTTCACAATTTTCTTGACAAAATCAACCATAACGGAATATTCTTTCAAACATTTCTCATGCACACCATTTCTCATCAATTGAGGAAAGAACAACCAATCCCCCGTGACCACCAAAAACCCTAATGCCAACACGCCCGAAACCAAGCCGCTCGGCTGTCATTTCCCGCCAAATTTCTTCTTCGCTGCCATCTCCGCGGCCGTGCACACCCCTTGAAGCACCAAGAACAAGGTCACCTCCCAAGTGGGCCGGGCCCGAGTGAGGTAATAGTAAATGGCCTCATGCATGAGGCCCGACACCGTAAAGGCCCAAACGAAAGCCGCCAACCGGGCCCACTCCGGGCCTACTATTGGGCTGAGCAGACGCCTGGCTGGTTGGAAAGCCGTGGGCTTTAGGATGCTTGAGACCATGAGGTTCCACCGTCTACCCCAAAAGTCTTGGAGGGAAGTTGTGAGGTATGGCCTGTTGAACTGCGGCTCGAGCTCGAAGCCCAAGAGGGTTCGGGCCGGGAGGGCCGATAGGGCTAGGACTATCTCTAAGCCTAGATACAAGTGGCAACAATATAGAAGTAGAGTAATGTAGGTGGGCAAATATGGTCTATACTCATAGGCTTTCACTATTAGTGACAACAAAATTACCTTTATACCCATCAAAACTGACTTGGGCAATTTGGAATCACTTTTTGATGGTGGGCTAATCATGGGTTTTACCTTTTCCCACTTTTGGTCAAATGGGTTTTTGGTTATTTCCTCGTACTTGGGATTTTCCATTTTTGGGGGTGATTTTGGAGGTGGGTTTTGGGTGATTTTGATGGGAAGGCAAGAAATGGAGATAAAGTGGAAAACATTTGTCGGGAGAGGAGAGAGAGGGCCTTGGTCAAAGGAGAAAAGGAGGAGCTTGAAAGTGCCAAGCCAAACAAGGAAGAAAATTGTGGGTGAACCAAGATGAAAGGAATGGAGATCTAAAGGGAGAATTATGAAAAGGTAAAAAATTGGGAGGAGAGAAATGAGCCTTTTCATCCCACTTGGAATTCTTGATGATATGTAGTAACAATAGCAGAGGCATGTTATTGCTATGCTCCATACTTTGACGAAACTTCTGATTTCTTCATCCATTCTCTCTCTCTCTCTCTCTCTCTCTCTCTCTCTCTCTCTCCCCCTCCTTTCTCTCTCTTCTTTTTTCTATCTTGTGGTTGTGCAGCAGAGCAGTGCTACAGCCTTTAAATGAGTTAGTTGGTCAGTTATGGCTGGCTATTAGATGGGACATCATGTGTCATTAATGCTATCAAGTCAACGCAAAATCGTTTGGGCTGTTGTAAAGTCATTTAGGCAATAAAGTTAAAGCCTCCGTTTGACAAACAATCTTAAATTCAAAATTTTCATTTCAGTTTTAATCTTTTTCTAAAAAGTCAATAAAAATTATAAATAATTTTTGAAAAGTCAACCCACTTAAATTTAAAAATTTCAACTTAAACCATTTCACCAAACGGACGGAAAAAGATTTTGAGTACCAATTCATCTGTCATTATGTCACGTTTTCATCATATAGGATTTGTCCAATAGAAAATTATCCACAGAATTACCAAACTCACACGTCAGGAACAGTGTTAGAATATAAAGAATTAAAATCAGCGAAGGAAAAATGGTAAATTAGAATTTTAATTGGAATATTTAATTCACTTACGTCAGTTACAACTTTATATTCAATGGTATGGTAACATTATCAAGCTCCAACATTAAAAAATAATAATAATAATAACGGAAATTATAGTAAATAACATTTTTACAGAAATAATTGAAACAGATTGTAAGATTTTAAAGTATTTGAGATAAATAGCCTATTTATTAGGCGACTAAAAATTTTTATTAATTAATAAATAGCATATTTTCAGGTAAATAACATATTAATTAGGTAAATAACATATTTTCAATTAGTACTTCTAATAAACAAAGTAAATTTGCTACTTCAAATGTTTTTAAAAGCTACTATTAATTTCAATTATTTACTAGATAATGTCGTTTACTTCTTTCTCCAAAATATATAGAGTTTGTAACTGTACCCAAGGACAGAGCCACTCATATGACCCATATGACCGAGTTGGGGCTTCTACCTCTAATAAATTTTTTTTTTTCAATTTTATCGCTAAAAATTGTACCTTTTTTTTTCCCCCTCATTTTGTCCCCATTAAAAATTTGTTACTCTTACAAACAAGTTCCATAAAAAAACTTGATATATATTTTAATATATACCCCCGCTCATGAAATAATATATTGTCTCCGCTGCTTTATTTTGTATGTTCATATCAATGTAAAATGCACACTTTGTTTTAGAGACTACGCAAGCTGGCAATCTGGAGGACGCTATGGCGATTGTGCTGGTGGCCATGGGAGATTAGGACGCGGAAAATGCTCCGGCGTGGGTACTAGTCGTTGCAGCCCCGAAAATTGGCATGCTCGGTTGCCGTAGTCCAGTGAATGAAAAGCCTGAAGGCAAAGGACAGCCGAGCAAAGTCACGAAAGGGAAACCAATTAGTCTTTAGTTATCTCTATATACGGGTGCACCCTTTGTGTTTGGGCTGGAGGGACACTACTTTTATATATGAAAAGCTTTAATGCCAATAAATATTATTGTATTTATTCATATATACATATAAATAAACACATATATATGAGTAGTTTTACAAACTCTCAACCAGTATAAGCATGTACGTTTTTTCAGTGTTTTCTTTGTGTTTCTCGATCCCATGTGTGTTCTTTGTTGCCCACTACTCTTTTCCATATGAACATATATATATATATATATATGCGTGTGTATATATATATATATATTGTGTCTAATTACATACTCTGCGTGAAGCCATTGATTCATATTGATGATAACTTCTCGTTCTAATTGTATATTATAAAGTCAGTATCGAAACTAACTTTCAAAATTTTTTAATGGAAAATTAATAAGTACAAAAGGCAAACTCCAAATTAATTAATTCCTTTATATGAAAAAGTTGCATGTTAAACAAATGGACATTATTTTTAAGTAGGAAAATGACGCCAAAACCCGTTTAGGAAGTGTAAAGTTAAAATTAATCTGGTCCAATGTATGTAACCTCCCATATCTCAAAAAGGACTCAAGAGCCACAGAGTTTTTTAATTAGACCACACACACACCCATTTATATTTATATATTCTGTTTAGGAGGAGTAAAGTTAAAACTAATCTGATCCATTAATATCTGTAACCTCCCATATATTCCAAAAAGGGACTGATCAAAAGCCAATAGTCTTTTAATTAGACCCCATATATATATATATATATATATTTGTTGATATACCCCTTGAGAAATGCAACCCTCCTTTTGTAGTCCAAAATTCCATGTCTCTTTTAATCTAAATATTAAAAGAATTGTACTCATAAGCATAGCCTAGCAGTAATACCACATCTGACTGTACCTAAAGATGTAGAGTTCGAATCCTCCCACTCTCAAGTTAAAAAAAATTAAAAGAATTCAATATCCCTATCTCAAGAATCCTATTAATAGTAAGATGCACAACAAGTTCAATCATTTTAACCCTTGCGGTTGTCAAAGGACGACAGTGTTAAAAATGGCATACTCCAAGGCTTTTATCCTTATATATCTTGCATTCACCAATTGTCCTGCTCATCTCTTCCCAGGTCTCAGCTTGTGAGTTATCTGAAAATGATTAAACGGCATGGTTTAAAGATTAAACAAAATGATTTCATGTACTTTTTATCACAAGAAAGTAATGACTTGATCCGGTTTATCTATTCCAGTAGATCTACATACCGTCTTCATTCCTTGAAAAACGACATCGTGAGTTCTTTGACAAGGAGATATAAAACGAACATGTCGTTTATTTATTTCATAACAATATGGAAGGAACACGTATGCTTTCACAAGTCCTATGTACACGACATGTCGCTTATTATGATTTAGCAAAACAAACTACATCCTCAGTTCTCTTTCAATGACAAACCACGTGTTTTATAGGTTTTTTTATTTTTTTTTTTTAAGTCCAAAAAGAGTAACTAACGTTACCATAATCTTCTTTGGCGATATCAAAGAGGCTTTTTAGATGCCCACAAGAATATTCATTAAAAGCCTTACAGACAGGCCCAACCCCTCAATGAGAAGTGCAATCGATCATCTCAATCTTACTGAATGGGCTAACGGTAAGAATACGTGAGAGTGTGATCACAGACGTTCTAAATTGAGTACTAGACTAATAGAAAATAAGTCATCATATTTAAGATTCCAAAAAAGCTGGATTTAGCTCATATGTCCCGTTATTTGTGTCCGTTTTCATGACTCTCCTTTAGTATGAGAATACATATTTAACTTGTATGACTTTTAAATTGATGTGATATGATATTGTGATGAAAATATATTTTTAATTTAAGTGCAATGATATTCTTGGAGGGACAAAAGTAGATATAAAAAATATGAGAGTTGAATCTAAAAGGGCCGTCTAGGACTCGAACTTTTGACTATTGACCCACCACTTATATTAACACATTTGGTAGTAACATGTTTTTTATTTTGGACTGGATATGAGATCATATTTATGCACCTATAGAAACGATTTGTCATTTATATTGACTAAACAACATCTTGTTTTCTCGTACAAATGAGAATGATGTATGGCTCCGGTATGTTCTTAGACGACATTTAATTATGTAGGAAATAGCATTTTGTTCTCTCGTATCAACAAATATCAAAAACTGGTTGTCCCTAAATGACATTTACCTTATTCTATTAAGTGCATGTTTGGTTGGTCGGTTCAAACTATTAGTTTGAACTGATTTTATTGTCCTTTTCCTAAAAAGTTTTTTGTCTTTTCTGAAAAAGTTTTTTGTTTTTTCTGAAAAGTCAACAAAAATTACTATTGAAACTTAAAATTTTCAACTCAAACTGGTGAATCAAACGGAGCCTAAGATAAACAACCTCACTAGTCAGTACAGGTGTAATTCGAATTTTAAATCATTTCTCCAATTTAACAACTAATGAATGTATGAAAAAATGAGTTAAAATAAAAATTAAACTGCATCTTAATTAAAGACTATACTTGGAAAGAACTCAAGAGTTGAGACCTTAATTTCCATCAAGTTGAGCGTCAAAATTGTATGGTTAACTCTACTACCACATGAAAGCTCTCAAGAATAGAAACAAACTACGTAAAAGATTTTTTTTTTTTTTTTTTTTTAAGGAAGATACCAATAGCTAGTTCATTATGAAATTAAATCTTAAAATATGAATAATTATATTAGAAATTGACTCTTTGCACTCTTAAACCATACACTATTTACATTATTAAAAAAAAAAAAAAAACATATACTATCTCTTAGTCGCATAAATGTTATATATAAATAGAGACAAGAAGCGCAACAAGTTCAATCATCCTTGGAAAAATATAATTCTTAATACATATTAGTAGTAGCATTTGCTTCACGTAAAATGGCTTACTCAAAGGCTTTTCTCTTTGTTGCCCGGGAACAGATCCAGTAGAGACGGGGTGGGGCCTGTAGCTCAGAGGATTAGAGCACGTGACTACGAACCACAATGTCGGGGGCTCTTGCATTCGCCTGTGTTTTAATGATCTCCTCCGAGGTCTTTGCCCATGAGCTAGATGAGAGTACGCCTTATACTCTTCATTTTCTTCTCTCTTTCAGTCTTCTCATAACTCTAATATTACTTCGTTTATACAAGCTTACTAACACAAGAACTAACACTTCTTTTGTTGCTTTCAGATACCGCATACACTGGCAACGTGGAGGAGGCTAACTTTGGTGACCGTTTTGGATCTAACACGCCTAGCCGTGGCGGCACAGTATCTAACACGCCTGGTTGCGGCGGCTGAGGATATGGTGGTGCAGAGATCGATAGAAAACTGAAAATAAAATCTCGTACTTTTTCAAAGGCTGCATGTGTTTTTAGTAACACTAAACTATGAAAAGCCAGTGTTCGATAAAATGTATGCATGCCGTGTTAATGTCAAGTGTTTTCTTAGTCGTGTTATATGTTTATGTTATGTGATAGCGTTCTTCATTTTGCATCAAGCTACAAAGATCATGAGTTAAGCTGGAAATTAAAGATTTGATGTCGTATAACTATATCTGTATATACACACACACACTCACATATATGTGTGTGTGTATGTGTGTATATATATATATATATACATATATTCCTGGGAAAAATATATACAGACGAGTTTATATCTAAATTTTGGTCATCTAAATGCCCTTTCGGTTCGTTTTCATTGGTTCATTTTTTTTGACGGTGGCGGTGATGATAATGACTTGAACATAAACGGCATGTCATTCACGGCAAAGGCAAAGAAGACTTTATACAACAAATGGGCTATGCGGTTACGATGGAGTTTAGTTCGTTCAGTTAAATGAACCAAATACGAGTTGATTAGCAAAATGACTTAAACATATTCTTAAAAGTCATCAAAAAAATTTTATTAGCATAATAATCTCGAACAACGTGGAATGACAGTGGTTGTTCTTATATTAAAATAAAATAAGGTTATTTTACTAATTTCAATTTTTGAGGTTGTCATTTTGGCAAATACCTAACCAAGTACTTAAGGGATATTTTGTAACAACATTTCCATACAAAATTTTGTAATTCAACTTCATGACCTCAAAATCCACATTTAATTTTCTCTCTCTTTTATTTTTAAAAAACTCAAACTTTAAAAATCTATAACTTTTTTATTTTAAGTCGAAATTAAACAATTTTTATTAATCGCATAGAATGACAAGAAAAACGAAAAGAAAAATATATATTGTATTTTTTTTTTCTGAACATTATTTATTTTTAATTCACACTTTAATTAAACAGATATTTCAATTCCAACCCACAAAATTTTAACTCTAACCATTGTTTTAAATGGGCCCAAAGCTACACCTGTTCTTGTAGTGGTGGAGAATCAAACATTTCACTTGAAGGTGGCATTAACTCCTTTACCATTAAGCTATGGACAAATGTTCTTTCAAAATTGTTTATTTATACAAATTGAAACTTGGAAATGTAAATACATAGTTAACCTTCCTGCAATCCCACATCGGAAAACCATATGGTAATTTCTTCTCTTTACCCCTCTATATTAGGGACAGAGGTTTATATTACCCTTCATAGTTAAAATTTTAATCTTAAGTTATATATAACTTAACTTTAAAGTTTAACCCAGATTTTGTTTTTCTTAGACAAATATAGATATTGTAATTTAATCTTTAAAATTTAAATGATTTGTGACAATATGATTATTTTTTCAATTAGGCAGTTATTAAATGACTTTCAAAACGAAAATTGTGGCCTCTTATTGGACTTGATAATCAAAGATGGATATCTTTGGAGGGTTCAACCGAATCTATGTATCCACTTAATCCATTCAATGCTATTCAAATCGATAGATTATACTATGTCAAGAGACTAATGGATAGGTAATGATTTGGTTTACGCATTGAGGATTTTTTAATACATGAAATTCACGAATCCGAATCTTATACTTATATATATGTATATATATTTTATTTGTTTATTAACTTTTTTCTTATAATATTTTCTGATAAATGAGTATACGTAGATTGAAATTTTAATATGTATATGATTAATTTGTAATGAATTGTTATGTTAAAATATAGTTTTTTTTTCTTCGAAGACTTAAATTTGATCGTGTTATCGTTTTGTGGACTATATTATGTTTTAGTATGTTATTTTAGTTTCTAAAATTTACGAATTGAATATGTGAATCCGTTATGCATAATCTAATCTTTATGAAATAGATTGAATTGGAATGGAAATCTAACAGATTGATGATAAATTTAGATTTTCCTATTCTTTTTTTTAACAGATTAGTCGACGGATTGAGTTCTAATGCACCTAGTTCGATCATATATATCGTATATCCCAAGAAAGGCTGTGTTCGAATATTTACTAGGATGATATGGCAAGGTTTTAGAGTTATCTATGCAAAAGGCATTGACTGGTATATAAGAACTGAGAGAATCTTTTGCATTTCATGAAGTTTAGACTGCGATGAATATGTAGTTTTAATATGCATTAAGATGAATAGCAGTATTAATATTTGCCATTGAATTATTACGCTTTTCATTGAAAAATTTTTCCAATAACTTTGAAAAATGATAAATAAATTATTAAAAAAAAACTGATATATATATTTCGTTTTAAAACGCATTTTAGAGTAATTTTCACAAAAACAGTGTTTTTCATGACTTTTGATAAGGAATTGCAACTTTGACAACTGTATGAAAACATCAAAAATTATTTTCTCAAAATTCGCTCAACATACTCGTATCACCTTGTGTTCTTAAGAATAGTATCAACTTTAAGAATTGATTTAGATTAACCAATATTTATTATAGAAGCTCTAAACAATTATTGCTTTGCAAACAAAAAAAAAATCGTAATTAAAAAACATACATTCGCTTAACCAGATGAAGAAATTTCACGTTTAATGCTCTCTTAGGAGAAAACAAACAGAAAAAATATCAAAGCGCCTCAAAACCTTTTGGGGGAGTTCAGGGTCAAATTAATATAATCTCTAAATAAAAGCTTAATTACTTTTTGGACTGCCAGAAGAATTAACTATCTAATAAAGTGACTCAAGAGTCAAAGTTATAATAACAATAATATTAATATTAATTATACTAAATATTATTGGCTATTAAAAATGTGGCTTGCTTGTTACCCCTTTGGGACTACAAAAAACCAAAATCTCTTGCTCAAGATCGAATTCCATAAATAGAGAGAACCAGCAGAGAGTTTTTCATCCTTCACTTGGTAGATTTAATTTTCTTAATTTTGTCGTACATTTCCTTTCAAGGTTGAGTTTTCCAAGGAAAAATGGCTTTACTCAAAGGCTTTTCTCCTTTTTGGTCTTGCATTGGCTGTTGTTTTGCCCATCTCCTCTGAAGTCTCGGCTGACGGTATTTGCTCAAACCCCTAATGTTTTTTTCTCGTTCACTTTGTCACTCTCTTATAAGCACAATATATTTAACATTGTGCTAAATACATTATCATATGTATATATATATATATATATATTGTACACATGCATGTACATCCTATATGACGTAATGATACTTTTGTTGTTTCAGATACTGCACAAACTGGCAATGTGAATGAGGTTAACTATGACGGCCGTTTCGGCGGCCGCCGGTCGTGGCCATACTGGATCCGACGTGCCTCGAACTGGCCGTACAGGAACCGACATGCCTGGCCGTGACCGGTCTGCTCGTGCTGGCCGAGGATATGGCGGTGCAGAGATAGAAAACTGAAACTGAAACGATCTCTCAACAAACTCGCAATAGTCTTTGCCATGAAAAGCTTTGTCTTGCAATGGCTTGGGTGGAGAGTTTTTACAAACTCTCAACCAATACGAGCAATTATTTCAGTGTTTTCTTTGTATTGTGTTTTGTGCAAGAGTTGATCTACTACTCTTCTGTATGTGTTGTTAATCATATGATTATGTTTGTTAATTCTCATCCGTTTTGTGTTTAACATCTCGACGTTGAGCCAGGATTAAGTAACTACGTCAAGAAAATAATTTAATTTACATTAGTAATGTTTTAATAAATGCTAAAAGAATTCAGTAAAAATAAAACAACGGATTCAGGTGCAAACAATTACTTGTACTCTATATAACTACCCGCATAAATTACACATGGGACTAAAAGAAAAAACTATGCCTACCCAGGAAAGACAAAAGAAGCATGGTCCCTACCACGTGGTAAACAATCAGTAGCTACTGGTGGTTTAACTGTTAGATTGATTTCTTGACGGTTTTATATATGATTGAAGTAAGTAGGTGTCATGCACCGAAAATTTTCAATGTAAACACTTATATCAGAACGTTGAAATTTAATCTAACAATTAAAAAAATAATTTTTACGTACCGTTGGTACAAAATATGAGGTCCTATCATTAAAGCTCCCAAAAAGGTCTAAGCAGAGACATAAAGAAAATCTTCGGTAAACTATACTGTAAATTTTTTGGACCGTTAACTAGTTACTTATTTTTATTTAATTTAGTCTTAACACTTATTTATATTTGGTTCAAAAAAATACAGAAAATTTTTTTTTTAAAATCATATTCGTACTACAAAAGTTAGAATTATTAAAATTTTTAACTGAAGAAATTAAAAACCTCTAACTAATAAATATCCTATTCAAATTCGTATTTAGATAATATTTAAAAAAACTATAACTTCATGTAAATTAAAAAGAAAGAGTCTAAAGTCTTTTTTCCCGTAAAATACTCATACTAATTTAGTAGTACCAAAACATTGGAACATAATTATAAATATAGCCGATACAAAATAATTTAAGAAATCTAAATGCAAAAATTTAATTCGTGGAGGTATCCCACTCCCATCCTTCATCATCACATTGTTAAATCATCGATATCATCACATTGATGATACATATACAATTATTCATGATCTTGAAATTTGATATTTATCAAAATAATTCATTAGAAGTGTATTGATAAAAAAAAAATCAATAATAATAGTTCGTGAAACGAGTTTATGAATTTCTAAGGCATCACATGTACTCCCCAAAGCATAAGGTACAAATTTTCATATTAAGATTTTGTTTGACTTGGAATTGATTTTTAAATGTGTAATTAGAGACATAATTTAATGATAAATTTATATTTAATTTTATCATAATGCTTGGATCCACGTCTCGATATTGATGTATTTTACTCATGTAAGACAAGTCATGTGATCCAATTTCTTAAATATCATTCCAAACGAACTTTCATTGACAAGGAAAATATTCCAGTTCAACAAGCCTCCTAGAACACGTGACATGCAGAATAGAAAAGGACAATTCGAAAAGGAAAATGTTAAACAAAAGAAGTGTAATTAACAATTCCAAAGACAGTAATTATATTAACCACATTATTTCACAATTTTCTTGACAAAATCAACCATAACGGAATATTCTTTTAAACTTTTCTCATGCACACCATTTCTCATCAATTGAGGAAAGAACAACCAATCCCCCATAACCACCAAAAACCCTAATGCCAACATGCCCGAAACCACCCTGCTCGGGCGCCATTTCCCGCCAAATTTCTTCTTCGCCGCCACCTCCGCCGCCGTGCACACCCCTTGAAGCACAAAGAACAGGGTCACCTCCCAAGTGGGCCGGGCCCGAGTGAGGTAATAGTAAATGGCCTCATGCATGAGGCCCGACACCGTAAAGGCCCAAACGAAAGCCACCAACCGGGCCCACTCCGAGCCTACTATTGGGCTGAGCAGACGCCTGGCCGGTTGGAAAGCCGTGGGCTTTAGGATGCTTGAGACCATGAGGTTCCACCTTCTACCCCAAAAGTCTTGGAGGGAAGTTGTGAGGTATGGCTCGTTGAACTGCGGCTCCAGCTCGTAGCCCAAGAGGGTTTGGGCCGGGAGGGCCGATAGGGCTAGGACTATCTCTATGCCTAGATAGAAGTGGCAACAATATAGAAGTAGAATAATGTAGGTGGGCAAATATGGTCTATACTCAAAGGCTTTCACTATTAGTGACAACAGAATTACCTTTATACCCATCAAAACTGACTTGGGCACCTTGGAATCACTTTTTGGTGGTGGGTTAATCATGGGTTTTACTTTTTCCCACTTTTGGCCAGATGGGTTTTTGGTTATTTCCATGTACTTGGGATTTTCCACTTTTGGGGGTGGGTTTTTGGTTATTTCTATGTACTTGGGATTTTCCACTTTTGGGGGTGATTTTGGAGGTGGGTTTTGGGTGATTTTGATGGGAAGGCAAGAAATGGAGATAAAGTGGAAAATATTTGTTGGGAGAGGAGAGAGAGGGCCTTGGTCAAAGGAGAAAAGGAGGAGCTTGAAAGTGCCAAGCCAAACAAGGAAGAGAATTGTGGGGGCACCAAGATGAAAGGAATGGAGATCTAAAGGGAGAATTATGAAAAGGTAAAAAATTGGGAGGAGAGAAGTGAACCTTTTTATCCCATTTGGAATTCTTGATGATATGTAGTAGCAATAGCAAAGGCATGTTATTACTATGCTCCATACCTTGATGAAACTTCTGATTTCTTCATCCATACTCTCTCTCTCTCTCTCTCTCTCTTTCTCTCTCTTCTTTTTTCTATCTCGTGGTTGTGCAGCTCTTTCTCTCTCTTCTTTTTTCTATCTTTTGGTTGTGGAGCCGAGCAGTGCTACAGCTTTAAATGAGTTGGACAGTTAGGGTATGGCTGGCTATTAGATGGGACACCATGTGTCGTTGATGCTATAAAGTTTAGGCTATTGTAAAGTCGTTTAGACTATGAAGTTAAAAAGATTATGTCACACTCTTTATATCAATTAATATAAAAATATTTTTAAATAATTCTTAATAAAATAATCACAATTTATATATCATATACATTAATAATAAAAAAAAAGTTGATATTAAAATTAATGTATCTAGGTTTTTTTATTTTAATCATAATTCTCCATTAGAGAGATATTAGAGTCGGTTTGGAAAATATATTAGAATGGCAATATTTGGCATATAAATATTTGAGTGAAAACATTTGATATACAATATTCGAATTTGATGTTAGATAAAAAATATTTTAATGGAATCATTGAACTGAAACATTATGTATGAATAGTTTTAAAGAAAATTCTAAAAGTCTCAAGAAACTTCAATCTCCGTGAAGGATTTTTGTGGAGTATATAAGTGGACTTTTTTCCTATTTTTATTCTGAACAAACAAAAAATATAGAAAATTTTTTTTAAATCATATTCGAACTACAAAAGTTAGAATTACTAAAATTTTTAACTAAAGAAATTGATAACCTCTAACTAATAAATATCCTATTCAAATTCGTATTTAGATAATATTTAAAAAAGCTATAACTTCATGTAAATTAAAAGAAATGAGTAAAGTATTTTTCCCGTAAAATACTTATATTAGTTTAGTAGTACCAAAACATTGGAATATAGTTATAAATATAGTCGATATAAAATAATTTAAGAAATCTAAATGCAGAAATTTAATTCGTGGAGGTATCCTACTCCCATCTTTCATCGCCTCCGCACAGCTTTACCAGTCTATAAAAAATCTATGTAGCGGGTTACTTACCAACGTTACTTATAGCATGAACACACAAAATGAACTTTCGCTCAACAAGTACAAACAATATCTCACAAATCATTTTCATAAAACCATATCATCACATGTAACATCATGAATGTTCAAAAATACATGTGATCTATGTGTGTTCAATTATGCTTTATTATTTACATATCTTGTTTACATAAGGGCTCATATATCGTACTCATATGCGCATAACCAATGGGAAGTTAGGGGAACGATCCTCCAATAACCTCTAGGGACATATCTTATTACTTTCATTCTTATCATATCCTCTCACTAATTGGAGGTTGGTACGACACTTAATCCTATCTTTCGTTAGCCTCATTCTTATTATTTGTGACAATGTGTAGATTTATATGTCAATGTGCATTATCATTACTGCATACATATCTATGAGGTTTGTCGATCATATCAGTACAAGAGAAATTAAACACATTAAATGCTTAATTAACGCAATACTTATGGCTCATAGGCCCATAACTTTATCAAGACAAATCATAGAAAGCGTAGAACATTAACAACGAAAAATATTTTGTTCCATACTATAAGTGAGGTTTGTACTTACAGAAAATCGCATAACTGTGTATCTGCGTTGATTGTTTTCAGCTCTACTCTCAAGTAGATGCGGTGTCCTAATTTTAAATTAATATCCGACAGTTATAGTAAAATTTTTGAATCATTTTGTATTATGGACATATGTTCTCTTAATTAATAACTAATTTCAATTTAATTATTAATTTGTTTCTAAGTTTTTTTTATTTAAGAATAACATCCTTAAATATTAATTACATGATTATCATAAATTAATTTCTTAATTAATAATTAATTAATTTTGAATATTAAATGAATTAATTATTGACCCATTGGTGAGTTAATTCTTTAATAGTTAATTTCTTATCCATTAATTTACCTAATTCCCCTTTAATCAAAATTGGGTCCATTAGGTAACCATGGATAATCATGGTCTTCCAATATCATATTGGGTCATCTTTATAGGTTGTGAGTTTATTGGGTCTATTACAACTCATTTACTTGTAGTTGGGTCTTATTATTGTTTTAAACCTATTAAGGCTCGTTACACTTTGTTATCTTTATCAAGTTTTAATCAACAATTACATGGCATCACAACAAGTCTAGTGGTAGATTCATTTCTCGTCACCGAGCCATTGGGTTCTAATTTACCAATTTGTCCCTATTTCAGTGATTCAAGCACTTTTAAGCTTAAACTTGTTAAATCTTTTGACCTTAGCTTTTAGTAATCTCTCTTGCAATTTTATAGGTCAAGAAAACCTCTACCTAAGGTCCAAAACATTCTCCTCATCAAATTACCATTTTACCCCTTAGTTTGACAAAATTACAATTTTGTCATTAGACATATCCTTTTTAATCTAAACTTAGTGAATGGCTTTTAAAAGTTTGTCCCAGACTTAGAATAATTTTTACAGTGCTCATAAGCTCTTATAATGGTTTTTATAACTTATTACATTTATAAACACAATCAAATAAGAATATTACATATAAGCTCATATATGTCATTTAAGGTCGTACATTTGACTATAACATAAACCATATTATTTTTTGTATTTATTTAGCTTCATATATTGTTTTAAGGGTGACAAAGATGCTGTCTAATTATGGTCTAAGCATATTTTATAATTTGACCCGTTATTTATTTATTTTTGCATTTTAGTTCTTATTTAGCCCCAATTAGTTCCCAATACCCTCTAGTTCGCATTTTTTTATACTTAATGTCCTTATAAAGTGTTCTTACAGGATCAAGACTCATTTTTAATAAGTTTTTATTATTTATGTTTTTTTGTCATAAATTTTTCTATATTTACGTTTTGACCCTAAAATGGCGTTTTGGCCATTTCTTATCCATATATCATGAAAATTTGACACAAGGTTTATTTAAAGCCTCTATTCAAGACTGCACAGTTTCATATTCAAATAAAGTCTTAAGGCTGGTGAAATTATGATTTTACCCCCTTGAGGGCAAGATCGTCATTTTTTACATTTTTCTTTCTAATCAAACTTGAGCTCTTCTTATGGCTTATGTCAAGAGTAATATTCTGTTCTTCTACATGATTATGAAAATCCCACTCAAAATGTCATTTTCCAATTATTAACATTTACGCCAAAAATGTTATTTTTGGTACTTTATGGTCATTAATTCTTATTCTAACCTATTTGTGATGTCAAAATATTTTCCTCCTCATTCATACTTCCATTAAACAGAGGAAATAATATATCAACAAGCCATATTCTCCTATTTTCATATATCAATACTCATTTCATGTCATATAACCATAAAAATCATATAAACATACTTTTCTTCAAATTTCATACACAAATCATGTTTTCTAGCCACCTTAAATCGTGGCCAGCACATATATATCTCACTAGGTAGTGAAACCACATTTTAACCATTTACTATGCCAATATTTTTCTATTTGTAAGAACAGATTTTGAAAGAAAAGTTATTAAGACCTTGGTAAACCACTAGTTTACAAATCATTTACCTCTTAAAAAAGCAGTGGGTTCTTAGCTCCTCTTGAAGGCTTTGAACCACTCTTAGATCCTTAAGATAAGGGGCTAGAATGGAAATAAAACATCATTTTAAAAACATTTTTAAATATCAATTTTTCCTTCAAGGAAACAAGTGCAAAAATATAGATTTTTACCTTGAAAAACACTTGGAATGACTCTTCCTCATTGTAAGAAAATGATCATGGGAATGGGTGGAAGGAGATGAAGTATATTTTTGACTTCCCTTAGCTACAAATTTCGTCCACAATGAAGGGAGGAAGAGAGATAAATTTTCTTTGCTTGTATGGTTGTTATGAAAGAGAAAAAAAAAAGGTTTTTGATTTACCTTAAAACCATTTTATAACCAAGTCTTATTGTGAGTTAAAAATTGAAATTTTTGAATTTTAATCTCTCCAAAAACATGCTGAGCTTAAGAGGACAAGTTGGGAGGTTGTTTTGATAGTTTTTCATGTATTTCTAAGTGATTTTAGTAAGTAGTCATTCAAGTAGTCCATCATCTTACATTGTAAATCATTCTTTCTTTCTTGTCTTTTCATTTTTGTTTTCCTTATTTCGGGGTTGGATTCTGAATTCTCAAAAACCCCACTCTTGTTCAGCCTAATTTCTGAAGAAAAAAAAATAGAAAAACATTTTTTTAATTGATGCCAATTTATTAGCAACAGGCAGACAGCTTACTGCCTACCTGCATAGCTCAGTGGACCAACGGCCCACTGAGCAAGGGGAGGGGTGCACGGCACCCCTTCCCTTGAATTTTCATTTTTTTTTTTTAATCTTTGGCAGCTAAGCCCACTACCTTGCCCAGTGGATAATTACCCACTGGGTAGGGGGGTACATGGGCACTCCTTGGAACCACCCTTTTTTTTTTTTTAAAGATTTTAGTAGAATTGCTAAATTTAATTTAATAGGTAAATCTTAACATAATATAAAATTCACTTTTTCAAATCACAAAATTATGATTATTCATTTATTATATTTATATAATGAATTTTCACATATAATATTTTCACAAAATTTCAATTGAAAAAGAAAATAGGACTAACATTATATATATATATATATTCTCATTTAAATAGAGAAACTCAACATTGTTAAATTATCGATATCATCACATTAATGATACATATACAATTATTCATGATTTTGAAATTTGATATTTATCAAAATAATTCATTAGAAATGTATTGATGAAAGAAATCCATAATAATAATTCGTGAATCAAGTTTATGAATTTATAGGGCATTACACGTACTCCCCAAAGCATAAGTTACAAATTTTCATATTAAGATTTTGTTTGACTTGAAATTGATTTTTAAAATGTGTAATTAGAGACATAATTTAATGATAAATTTATGTTTAATTTTATCATAAGGCGTGAAACTTGGATCCACGTCTCGATATTGATGTATTTTACTCACGTAAGACAAGTCATATGATCCAATTTAACTTAAATATCATTCCAAACGAACTTTCATTGACAAGGAAAATATTCCAGTTCAACAAGCCTCCTAGAACACGTGACATGCAGAATAGAAAAGGACAATTCGAAAAGGAAAATGTTAAACAAAAGAAATGTAATTAACAATTCCAAAGACAGTAATTATATTAACCACATTATTTCACAATTTTCTTGACAAAATCAACCATAACGGAATATTCTTTTAAACATTTCTCATGCACACCATTTCTCATCAATTGAGGAAAGAACAACCAATCCCCCGTAACCACCAAAAACCCTAATGCCAACACGCCCGAAACCACCCCGCTCGGCCGCCATTTCCTGCCAAATTTCTTCTTCGCCGCCACCTCCGCCGCCGTGCACACCCCTTGAAGCACAAAGAACAAGGTCACCTCCCAAGTGGGCCGGGACCGAGTGAGGTAATAGTAAATGGCCTCATGCATGAGGCCCGACACCGTAAAGGCCCAAACGAAAGCCACCAACCGGGCCCACTCCGGGCCTACTATTGGGCTGAGCAGACGCCTGGCCGGTTGGAAAGCCGTGGGCTTTAGGATGCTTGAGACCATGAGGTTCCACCTTCTACCCCAAAAGTCTTGGAGGGAAGTTGTGAGGTATGGCTCGTTGAACTGCGGCTCCAGCTCGTAGCCTAAGAGGGTTCGGGCCGGGAAGGCCGATAGGGCTAGGACTATCTCTAAGCCTAGATACAAGTGGCAACAATATAGAAGTAGAGTAATGTAGGTGGGCAGATATGGTCTATACTCGTAGGCTTTCACCATTAGTGACAACAAAATTACCTTTATACCGATCAAAACTAACTTGGGCACTTTGGAATCACTTTTTGATGGTGGGCTAATCATGGGTTTTACCTTTTCCCACTTTTGGTCTAATGGGTTTTTGGTTATTTCCTTGTACTTGGGATTTTCCATTTTTGGGGGTGATTTTGGGGGTGGGTTTTGGGTGATTTTGATGGGAAGGCAAGAAACGGAGATAAAGTGGAAAACATTAGCTGGGAGAGGAGAGAGAGGGCCTTGGTTAAAGGAGAAAAGGAGGAGCTTGAAAGTGCCAAGCCAAACAAGGAAGAAAATTGTGGGTAAACCAAGATGAAAGGAATGGAGATCTAGAGGGAGAATTATGAAAAGGTAAAAAATTGGGAGGAGAGAAGTGAACCTTTTTATCCCATTTGGAATTCTTGATGATATGTAGTAACAATAGCAAAGGCATGTTATTGCTATGCTCCATACTTTGATGAAACTTCTGATTTCTTCATCCATTTTCTCTCTCTCTCTCTCTGCCCTCTTTCTCTCTCTTCTTTTTTCTATCGTGTAGTTGTGCAGCAGAGCAGCCTTTAAATAAGTTAGTCTGGCTTTTAGATGGAACACCATGTGTCATTAGTGCTATAAAGTCAAGGCAAAATCGTGTAGGCTGTTGTAAAGTCATCTAGGCAATAAAGTCAAAAGACTCTATTTGGAAAACTTTCTTAAATTTAAATTATTCATCTCAGTTGTTATCTTTTTCTGAAAAGTCAATAAAAATTATAATTAATTTTTAAAAAGTCAACCCACTAAAATTTAAAAATTTCAACTCAAATCATTTCACCAAATGGACGGAAAAAGATTTTGAGTATCAATTCATATGTCATTATGTCACATTTTCATTGATAGATATAATTAATTAATATAAAAATAATTTAAATACTTAGTAATAAAAAAATTACAACTCATATGTCATGTAAATTAAGATTCAAAAGTTGATATTAAAACTAGTATGTCTAGTATTTTTTTTAATCATAATTCTCCATTAGAGAGAGATTAGAGTCCGTTTGGAAAATATATTGGAATGGAAATGCTTCGTATGTAAACATTTGAGTGAGTAAATTTGAACAACAATATTCGAATTTAATTTTAGATAAAAATATTTTAATGGAATCATTGAACTGAAAAGTTTTAAAGACAATTCTAAAAATTAAGCACATCAATCATATCAGTGAGGCATGTCGATCATATCAATACAAGAGAAATTAAGCACGTTAAATGCTTAATTAACGCAATACTTATGGCTCATAGGCTCATCACTTTATCAAGACAAATTATAGAAAACGTAGAACATCAAAAACAAGAAATATTTTGTTCGATACTGTAAGTGAGGTTTGTACTTATAGAAAATCGTGTAATTGTGTATCTGCGTTGATTGTTTCCGGCTCTACTCTCAAGTCAATGCGGTGTCCTAATTTTAAATTGATATCCGACAGTTAGAGTTAAATTTTTGAATCAATTTTTATTATAGACATATGTTCTTTTAATTAATAATTAATTTCAATTTAATTATTAATTTATTTTAAGTTTTTTTTTATTTAAGAATAACATCCTTAAATATTAATTACACGATTATCATAAATTAATTTCTTAACTAATTTTAAATATTAAATTAATTAATTATTAACCCATTGGTGAGTTAATTCTTTAATATTTAATTTCTTATCCATTATTTTACTTAATTCCCCTTTAATCAAAATTAGGTCCATTAGTTGACCATGGATAATCATGGTCTTTCAATATCATATTGGATCATCTTTGTAGCTTGTGAGTTTATTGGGTCTATTACAACCCATTTACTTGTAATTGGGTCTTATTATTATTTTAAACCTGTTAAGGCCCATTACACTTTGTTGTCTTTATCAAGTTTTAGTCAACAATTACATGGTATCTCAACAAGTCTAGTGGCAGGTTCATTTCTCGTCACCGAGCTATTGGGTTCTAATTTACCAATTTGCCTCTAGTTCAGTGATTCAAGCACTTTTAAGCTTAAACTTATTAAATCTTTTAACTTTAGCTTTTAGTAATCTCTCTTGCAGTTTTATAGGTCCAAAAAACCTCTATCTACGGTCCAAAATATTCTCGTCATCAAATTACTATTTTACCTCTTATTTTGACAAAATTACAATTTTGTCATTAGACATACTCTTTTTAATCTAGACTTAGTAAATGGCTTTTAAAAGTTTGTCCCAGCCTTAGAATAATTTTTACAGTGTTCATAAGCTCTTATAATGGCTTTCATAACTTATTACATTTCGAAACACAATCAAATAAGAATGTTACATTTAAGCTCCTATATGTCATTTAAGATCGTACATTTGACTATAACATAAACCATATTATTTTTTGTATTTATTTAGCTTAATATATTACTTTAAGGGTGACAAAATGTTGTCTAATTATGGTCTAAGCATATTTTATAATTTGACCCGTTATTTATTTATTTTTATATTTTAGTTCTTATTTAGCCCTAATTAGTTCCCAATACCCTCTGGTTCACATTTTTTTAATACTTAATGTCCTTATAAAGTGTTCGCACAGGATCAAGACTCATTTTTAACAAGTTTTATTATTTATGTTTTTTTATCATTAATTTTTCTATATTTATGTTTTAACCCTAAATGGCGTTTTGATAATTTCTTCTCCATATATCACGAAAATTTGACACAAGGTCTATTGAAGCCTCTAGTCAAGACTGCAAAGTTTTGGATTCAAATAAAGTCTTAAGACTGGTGAAATTATGATTTTACCCCCTTGAGGGCAAAATCGTCATTTTTTACATTTTTATTTCTGATCAAACTTGAGCTCTTCTTATGGCTTATGTCAAGAGTAATATTCTGTTCTTCTACATGATTATGAAAATCCCACTCAAAATATCATTTTCCAATTATTAACATTTACGCCAAAAATGTTATTTTTGGTACTTTATGGTCATTAATTCTTATTCTAGCCTATTTGTGATGTCAAAATATTTTCCTCCTCATTCATACTTCCATTAAACAGAGGAAATAATATATCAACAAGCCATATTCTCCTATTTTCATACATCAATATTCATTTCATGTCATATAACCATAAAAATCACATAAACATACTTTCTTCAAATTTCATACACTAATCATGTTTCTAGCCACCTTAAATCATGGCCAGCACATATATTATCTCACTAGATAGTAAAACCACATTTTAACTATTTACCATACCAATATTTTCCTATTTGTAAGAACACATTTTGAAAGAAAAGTTATTAAGAACTTGGTAAACCACTAGTTTACAAATAATTTACCTCTTAAAAAAGCAGTGGGTTCTTAGCTCCTCTTGAAGGCTTTGAACCACTCTTGGATCCTTGAGATAAGGGCTAGAATGGAAATAAAATATCATTTTAAAATATTTTTAAAATATCAATTTTTCCTTCAAGGAAACAAGTGTAAAAATATAGATTTTTACCTTAAAAAACACTTGGAATGGCTCTTCCTCCTTGTAAGAAAATGATCTTGGAATGGGCGAAAGGAGATGAAGTATATTTTTAGTTTCCCTTAGTTACAAATTTCATCCACAATGAAGGGATGAAAAGAGATAACTTTTCTTTGCTTATATGGTTGTTATGAAAGAGAAAAAAATGGTTTTTGGTTTACCTTAAACCATTTTATAATCAAGTCTCATTGTGGGTTAAAAATTGAAATTTTTGAATTTTAATCTCTCCAAAAACGTGCTCAACTAAAGAGGACAAGTTGGGAGGTTGTTTTGATGGTTTTTCATATATTTCTTAGTAGTTTTAGTGAGTAGTCATTCAAGTAGTCCATCATCTTCCATTGTAATCATTCTTTCTTTCTTGTCTTTTCATTTTGTTTTCCTTATTTAGAGGTTGGATTTTGAATTCTCAAAAACCCCACTCTTATTCAGCCTATTTTCTGAAAAAAAAAAAAATAGAAAAACATTTTTTTTAATTGATGCCAATTTACTAGCAGCAGCAGGCAGATTACTGCCTACCACATAGCTTAGTGGACCAATGGCCACTGAGCAAGGGGAGGGGTGCACGGCACCCCTCCCCTTGAATTTTTTTTTTTTTTTTTTAATATTTGGCAGTGGGCTTAAAGCCACTACCTTGCCCAGTGGGTAATTACCCACTGGGTAGGAAGGTGCTTGGGCACTCCTTGGAATCACCTTTTTTTTTTTTTTTTTTAATATTGTAGTAGAATTGTTAAATTTAATTTAGTAAGTAAATCTTGACATGACATAAAATTCACTTTTTCAAATCACAAAATTATGATTATTCATTCATTATATTTATATAATGAATTTTCACATATAATATTTTCACAAAATCTCAATTTAAAAGAATAGGACTACATTATATATATATATTCTCATTTAAATAGAAAAACTCAACATTATTAAATTATCGATATTATCACATTGATGATACATATATAATTATTCATGATCTTGAAATTTGGTATTCATCAAAATAATTCATTAGAAGTGCATTGATGAAAAAAAATCCACAATAATAGTTCGTGATTCGAGTTTATGAATTTCTAGGGTATCACACGTACTCCCCAAAGCATAAGTTACAAATTTTAATATTAAGATTTTGTTTGACTTGGAATTGATTTTTAAAATGTGTAATTAGAGACATAATTTAATGATAAATTTATATTTAATTTTATCATAAGGCATGAAACTTGGTCCACGTCTCGATATTGATGTATTTTACTCATGTAAGACAAGTCATATGATCCAATTTAACTAAAATATCATTCCAAACGAACTTTCATTGACAAGGAAAATATTCCAATTCAACAAGCCTCCTAAAACACGTGACATGCAGAATAGAAAAGGACAATTCGAAAAGGAAAATGTTAAACAAAAGAATGTAATTAACAATTCCAAAGACAGTAATTATATTAACCACATTATTTCACAATTTTCTTGACAAAATCAACCATAACGGAATATTCTTTTAAACTTTTCTCATGCACACCATTTCTCATCAATTGAGGAAAGAACAACCAATCCCCCGTAACCACCAAAAACCCTAATGCCAACACACCTGAAACCACCCCGCTCGGCCGCCATTTCCCGCCAAATTTCTTCTTCGCCGCCACCTCCGCCGCGTGCACACCCCTTGAAGCACAAAGAACAAGGTCACCTCCCAAGTGGGCCGGGCCCGAGTGAGGTAATAGTAAATGGCCTCATGCATGAGGCCCGACACCGTAAAGGCCCAAACGAAAGCCACCAACCGGGCCCACTCCAGGCCTACTATTGGGCTGAGCAGACGCCTGGCCGGCCGGAAAGCCGTGGGCTTTAGGATGCTTGAGACCATGAGGTTCCACCTTCTACCCCAAAAGTCTTGGAGGGAAGTTGTGAGGTATGGCTCGTTGAACTGCGGCTCCAGCTCGTAGCCCAAGAGGGTTCGGGCCGGGAGGGCCGATAGGGCTAGGACTATCTCTATGCCTAGATACGAGTGGCAACAATATAGAAGTAGAGTAATGTAGGTGGGCAAATATGGTCTATACTCAAAGGCTTTCACTATTAGTGACAACAAAATTACCTTTACACCCATCAGAACTGACTTGGGCACCTTGGAATCACTTTTTGGTGGTGGGTTAATCATGGGATTTACTTTTTTCCACTTTTGGCCAGATGGGTTTTTGGTTATTTCCATGTCCTTGGGATTTTCCACGTTTGTGGGTGATTTTGGAGGTGGGTTTTGGGTGATTTTGATGGGAAGGCAAGAAATGGAGATAAAGTGGAAAACATTTGTTGGGAGAGGAGAGAGAGGGCCTTGGTTAAAGGAGAAAAGGAGGAGCTTGAAAGTGCCAAGCCAAACAAGGAAGAGAATTGTGGGGGCACCAAGATGACAGGAATGGAGATCTAGAGGGAGAATTATGAAAAGGTAAAAAATTGGGACGAGAGAAATGAGCCTTTTCATCCCATTTGGAATTCTTGATGATATGTAGTAACAATAGCAAAGGCATGTTATTGCTATGCTCCATACTTTGATGAAACTTCTGATTTCTTCATCCATTCTCTCCCTCTCTCTCTCTCTGCCCTCTTTCTCTCTCTTCTTTTTTCTATCGTGTGGTCGTGCAGCAGAGCAGCCTTTAAATAAGTTAGTTGGTAAGTTATGGCTCGCTATTAGATGGAACACTATGTGTATTAGTTGAGTTGGTAAGTTAATGCTATAAAGTCAAAAGGCAAAATCGTGTAGGCTATTGTAAAGTCATCTAGGCAATAAAGTTAAAAGATTTTGTTTGACAAACTCTCTTAAATTTAAATTATTCATCTCAGTTGTTGTCTTTTTCTGAAAAATCAATAAAAATTATAATTAATTTTTAAAAAATCAACCAACTCAAACTTAAAAATTTCAACTCAAACCATTTCACCAAACAGACGGAAAAAGATTTTGAGTACCAATTCACGTGTCATTATGTCACGTTTTCATTGATAGATATAATTAATTAATATAAAAATAATTTAAATACTTAATAATAAAAAAATTACAACTCATATGTCATATAAATTAATATTCAAAAGTTGATATTAAAACTAGTATGTCTAGTATATTTTTTTAATCATAATTCTCCATTAGAGAGAGATTAGAGTCCATTTGGAAAATATATTGGAATGGAAATGTTTCGTATGTAAACATTTGAGTGAAAAAATTTCAACAACAATATTCGAATTTGATTTTAGATAAAAATATTTTAAAGGAATCATTGAACTGAAACATTATGTATGAATAGTTTTAAAGACAATTCTAAAAAGTCTTAAGAAACTTCAATCTCCGTGATGGATTTTTATGGATTATATAAGTGGATTTTGTTCCTATTTTTACTCTGAACACACAAAAAATAATTGTCTCAATCCAATTAAAAACAAAAAAAGTTCTATTATTTTGACCTGTAAATTGAAGACATAAAAACTACCCGTTCAAAGTGGTCTAAAATTTAGCATTGTACATCAATATTGAAAGGAATAAATAATAACTAACTAACATATTTACAATACTAAGTAAAGTAAATTAGCAGATTTTGAAATCATTTAAAGTAAATAATAGTAATTAACAAATAATCTATTAACTAGAATAAATAACTTGTTTACTTGGCATTTTTTGCAAATTGCCCCCTTTAACTTTGAATCTGAAAAAAAAAAAACATATACACACACACACACACACATATACACAGTTGCCTTGCTTGCAAAAATAAAATAAGTCGATCTTAACCCCCTTGAACTTTTTTTTAGTTTTGCAAATTGCCCCCTTTAACTTTAAATTTGACAATTAACCCCCTAAATCCGTTAGTTGCAGTCGTCTGCAATCGTTACCAAAAATGCAAAAGAACCAGACAGCCAATGTTACATTCTGTGCAGTAGACGAGCCCGGACCTACAAGAGATAATGTCAACAAACTTGGTTACTCATCAAGCCAACCCGCCGAGTGATGGTGTGAGTACGCTTCATTAGGACCAAGAGCAAAACCAGCTGGGACACGGTGTCCAGGCAGTTCTGGTCCGTCATCCTCCGGAGGGTGGCTGTGTCCAGCATTCTGGCCTTGGTTGCTTCCTGAAGGGCATGAATCTTTCTGCCCGTGAAGGCTAATTGGTGACTGGATACGAGTTTTCTTCCTAAGCTTCTCTTCATTGCCATTAATTTGTTGTTTATTGCCAAAACTCGTTATCGCCCCATGATGATCAGTTCTATGCTCAGCGCCATCCATGTTATGCCTTCTAAATTCTCCGTCCTTAGTAATAAACCGTTTTCCCCCATCAGCTTTTTGCGACTGCGTATTAGATTCCTTTCTAAGCTCATCTTCATTGATACGCTGTCTATTGTCGAAGCTCTTTGTTGCTCGATTTTGATAAGTTCCATGGTCAGCACCTTTCATGTTATGCCTTCTAAACTTTTTGACCGAAATTGTAGCCTGTTTTCTCCGATCAGCTGTCCCCGACTCTGTATCAGATTCCTTTCCAAGCTTATCAACATTGGCATCAACACACTGTCCATTGTCGAAGCTCTTTGTTGCCCGATTATGATCACTTCCATGGTCAGCACCTTTCATGTTGTGCCTTCTAAACTTTTTGTCAGAAGTTCTAGCCTGTTTTCTCCCATCAGCTGCCCCCAACTCCGTACTAGATTCCTTACTAAGCTTATCTTCATTTGCACCAATATGCTGTCTATTGCCGAAGCTCTTTGTTGCCCGATTATGATCAGTTCCATGGTCAGCACCTTTCATGTCATGCCTTCCAAATTTTTCGTCCGAAGTTCTAGCCCGTTTTCCCCCATTAGCAATTCCTGACTGCATATCAGAGTCCTTCCTAAGCTTCTTTTTGTTGCCATCAATATGCTGTCTGTTGCCAAATCCCTCTGTTTCTCCACAACGATCAGAGGTTCCATGCTCAGCACCAGTCATACTATGCCTTCTACATTTTTTGTCCGAAGTTCTAGCCTGTTTTCCCCCATCAGCAGAACCCAACTGGATGTCAGAGTCCTTCCCATCGGAGGTTCCATGCTCAGCACCAGTCATACTATGCCTTCTAAACTTTTCGTCCGAAGTTCTACCCCGTTTTCCCCCATCAGCCGAACCCGACTGGATGTCATAGTCCTTCCTATCAGAGGTTCCATGCTCAGCACCAGTCATACTATGCCTTCTAAATTTTTCGCCCGAAGTTCGAGCCCGTTTTCCTCCATCAGCAATTCCCGACTGCATTTCAGAGTTCTTCCTAAGCTTCTCTTCATTGCCGTCAATATCCTGTCTACTGCCAAATCCCTTCGTTGCCCCATAATGATCGGAGGTTCCATGCTCAGCACCAGTCATCCTATGCCTTCTAAATTTTTCGTCCGAAGTTCTAGCCTGTTTCCCCTCATAAGCAGTTCCCGACTGCATAGGACTTTTTTCTGTGAGCTCTTGTTGCCTGGAGATGTGACGAAACCCTTCAGCTATACACTTGTGTTTATCGGACAAATCACTACGACTCCACAGATAGAGTACAGACGGCTTCATATTTGAGTGTTCTGTTTGTTTCTTAATCGTATTAGCAGATCCTGATAAACAAAATGACTGCACAAAAATAGGACGATGAATCACCATGAACATCTCATTTGAAACACTGATTTTTGACGACTGAAGTCCCCAAAGAACGGAAAGGGGGGAAAAAAACATTTTAATTTACCTTTCCTGATAAAAGCTGACTATCCTCCCAGACCAAATAATAACTTGATATCGATTTCCCTAACCTGGAACAAATGCCAGAAACAAGGAGGTAATTTATATTCCCTGAGGAAAGAACTTTAATAGCGAAGATAAGCAAATTCCTGTTGTGTGTATTTTGTAGGTCAAAGAAGATACCTCTGTGCTTCTTGTGGAAGAATAAGGAGAAGGATCTTCGGCTTGAATTCAAGAGCCTTATTGATGAACTTGTTCGCAAGAGCTGCTTCAACTCCAGATGAAAGATTTAGCACCATTATCTGCTCAAACAGTACTTGAAAGTGAAAATTTTTGCCAAAAAAAGAATCCCCGGAATCTAAAAGCGTCTTGATTTTAGGATTAAATGTAGCATTCAACATCATACCAATTTCGACCCGGTTGGAAGCTCTGTGTGCTGGACAGTCATCCAATCTCTCTTCTCAGAATTGTTATCATTCTGCCAAAAAAAGGGGACATTACACATGAAATGCTTTTCTTCCGTTTGAATTGACAAAAATCATTATGATAAGCTGTTAAAGATGTTATGTCCAAAAGAATATAAAATGATGAAAACAGTACCTTATCTTGAACTAAATAATAGTTTTTGAACAAGCATTTCTTCCCCGACTCTTCAAGCTTATTCTTCATTAGGAGACTGAAATCGTTAGCACTGCAGCAGATATTAACTATCTGTACATGGGAAAAATTTATCATCACTTATCAGGAAGATAATAGTGATAGTCTTAAAATTACATTGGAGAGTACTAGCAACTACAAATGATAGACTAATGAAACAACTAAACGGAAGTTCATATAATCCAATACAACCATTCCGATTACCATTTAATTTTAGCAATCTCATTAAGGATTTCAAACACTTGGCCGATGTCGTTGGAAAAACAAAACAAAACAAACAAAAAAAACTTGGCAAACATTACCATCTAAATGTCTGTTACGTGTTGAGAATAGTGAGTTTACCCAACAACTATTTCACATTCAGGGATAAACTTCTTACCATATCATCTTCTTGCACATAGCAATGCAGCTTATTGACAACCTGCATAACATTAGCAACACATTGTTAAATTGCTTATATAGTTAAACACAGAGAGAAAAAGAGTTAATTTAAGTTGGAAATTGAAAGGCAAAAGGAAGAGAGTAAACTGAAACTAGATTACCCTTCTACTTTTTCTTTCCTATTTCCACCAGTAAAGATTACCTCTAGCAGTATACGGACTACTGTAAAATGCTGACTGAAAAACGTGTTGTCTATACCAGGTAGAATAGGTGAAAGATACAAATCGAGCTGGTTCTAAACAAAAATAAGTTAAAACGGCTAATCAAAACGTGAGAAGAACATTTTGATAGGAACCAAACAGAGAACACCAAACGCAAGTCACAGAACACATATGAATGAAATGAGCTGAATCTTTATTGTATCGAATTAGGGTCCCTAAAAAGTGGCAGACCTTCGAAACTCTGCCAAATCTCCCCTTATTGGCTTAAACCAAGACTTCTCTCTACTAATTTCTCCTTAACCACTTCCTAACTAACTCCATTCTTTATAACCACACCACATTCCCTAGCAAACACACTAACCAACCCGGCTCTCCCACAATACAGCTGTCACAGCTACAAGATTACCACAATATCACCAATACTCGACACGTCAACAAAACACGCATTACAAGTCACACATGCACTTGCCTATTCCTCCTAACATCAGTCTTTTGAACCAATGGGCGGGTCACATTTCAATTAATAGAGGGATATAACACATAAACGAAAATAATTCTCGCATAAATGGTGTAATAAACTTTGGAGTAACCAAATGAATCAAGTTTGACTCCCCACATAGATATGGAAGAAAATCATCAAGAAAGCCATTTTTAAAAAAGAGAAGACGAAAGGGAAGAGATCTACTATTTAGTCAGATTGTCCAACAAAGCATCGGCATTTTGCATGGAAGAATAAAGAAACAATGCAAGAGGTTACTGATACCGAACATGTATGAAAATGAAAAATCTTTCCAAATACCATTCCCTAGAAAATAGTAGAGCATTATTAAAAACAATTTAAGCAGATGTGCTAAAATCTTGTGGATTTACTAAATTTGATTTTAGTTTAATGAGGACAAAAAAAAAAAAGGAAAAGAATAAATAACGACCTTCCAGCAAAATATCTGGCGAAGAAGTTCTGGACGACAAACAGCTTTTGCATCTTCAACACTGCATCCTTCCTCTAGTAACTGTAAAGCTGTTTGAACCAACTACATATGCGCAAAAGAAAGGAGTAAAAATTCAAGAAACTCAAGAATGATACCCTATTAACAACAAATCGAGCTCAAATCATTTATAACATAGGTACCTCAACTGAAGACTCCACTTTTTCTACTGTAATCGTCTCGTTCACAACATCTTTTAAGGAGGATGAATGAGGAGACGAAACTCCATACTTTTCTCTAGTATCTTCAAGATTCATTGAAGACGCATCATCTTCTATTAAATCCAACAACCTGAATGGAAAAATAAATTTAAACCATATAAATACGTGATGCACAATCAAAGTTCGAAAAGAAGATCATGAGGAGAATACTCAGAAATAAGGTATAGATACCTCCTCTCTGCATCCACATCCAATTCAGAAAATGACCCGCTCAAATTTTCTGTCACAGGCTTAACTTCTTCAGACTTATTATGTACAGTCTTGGTTGTTTCTTGTTTCCCTGACTTCTGCAAGGACTTATTTTCCTTAGCCGTGGGAGATTTCAATTCCTTTTGGGGCGCATCATTTACATGGACTTTCGTAGGGATATTTGTATGAGAACAGAGTTCTCCAATATCTTTGTTTCCACCTACTTTTACAGCAAAAGATGGCCTCTCGTTTCGTTTCGGTGTTTCACAAGCATCGGTTCGATCATCGCATTCTTTGGAGGCTGAAACTTGCATCTTTAACTCAACTTTCCCGCTGTCTCCTGGTGACTTTGATGATTTATGGTTTCTCTTCTTTTCTTCAATGCAGGTCTTCCTTTTTTCAGTAGTGTTCTTCTTCTCTTCAACATTAGGAAATTTTATGTGGTCCCTAGCTGGGGTTCTAACTCTTTCATCCATCTCGTGATCTCTGAAGAGAAGAATAGGCAAAACTGCTCAGTTAGTGGCTTCCAAGAAAATCAAGACAAGGAGAATTCACATAGATACTTGCAAGCAATAGATGAGAATCCGGTCGGGTAATGCGTCTGTCCAAGCCCTTCTTACTATACCCTCCTTTTTATTTCCTTCAAAAGCGATCTTCCTGAGACAAACAACTCAAATATAACATCTCTAAAGATTAGTCACATGGGCTATTAACAAACATTGAACTGTACACGAGAAAGGGAAAACAATACAAGAAATTATGACAGAACGCACCTTGGCAAGCATTTTCTATGGTAAGATTTAGGACATCGCCTGCACACAGCAAACTGTAAATTGTGATCTTTTTTATTCTCTCCTTGTTTGCAAATACAGCACTTATGAATTGGACACATGAAAGATCTCCCCTCAGCAATCTTTTTCTCTAGTTCTTCTGCAGAATCTTTATTATCTTGATGGACCAATTTCGATATGCAATGCGGATGGTAAAATTGGCCACAAGTCACAGAGGCACAGGAAAAGACCTAAATGCAATGGATAAGTACAAGAGTAAAACATTGTTATATCCAATTCCAAGCAAGCAAAAGCATACCCTTATTTGCTATTTTTCTTTGCTATTCTAGTGAAACGTTTCAAGGAGAAAAAAATCATTCTCTCTATCCTTCCTTTTAATCCTTTTAAATTTCCCTACCCCACTGAAAAATAAACTCATACCTGAGCAGAACCGGAAGATGTATCAGAGGATCCCAACACTCCACAAATAAAGCACTGGTGTTGTTTATATTCACAGTTCTTGCAGAGAAAATTTGGAATCGCCTGCAAAGTTTTCGACGGGAAAATACGGGATATCAAAAAGAGATGCCAAATTAAAGAAAAATAAATAGAATTTTAGAAAAATAAATAAATAGATAAACACATCTCACTGGCATACATCTACTTCTTCCTCTGTCAAGCCCAGCGAATCACAATGAGATTCTGCAGCCACGACAGCCTTCGTGGTTGCGTGAAAGGACCTCAGGCACCTTCCTTCACAACTGCATTAGGTCACAAAGAGCCTTCATACCTTAAATCTTAACATAGAAAGTTTATCATATAATACTGAATTGTTATAGAACCATGTCTCTCAGAGACCACCGTGTACCAACAGTAAATAGGAGTCATAGAGAAAAGAAAAATATATTAGAAAATACGCACAATGATTAACCAGCAAAATGAGCATACCACAACAGATCACCACCCTCATCACAGAAAGCACAGACATCATCATATATGTCATCACTTTCACCGGACTCATCTTCTTCTGCAACATCGACAATACCATCCTCGATATCGACAACAAATCTGGACGCAGTTTTGGCTTTGAAGTCCTGAAATACAGATGATGCTTCATTAGTTAATATACAGGAAAAAAACATAAATATTTAAGGGAAAGTGAGAGTAAGATAATTGAAAATCGTGCAAGAATATGACCTCATCAAGTAGTTTCCTCTTCTTACGATTTTTGTTGAGAAATCGGACTAAAAACTGCTCAAATCACAAATTAAAAAGTAAGTTAGATGCATAATTATAAAGATATAAACATGAATAATTGAAAAAGTAACACCATATTTCCACATTAAAAAATAAAAACAAGTCGTGTGTTTACATATATTCCAATAAGTGAGGTTTATACGAACCTCAGACTTTGCCAAGGCATCATTCCTTCTAAAAGCTTCACTAATTAAACACAAGTGATCTACTAGATCACTCTTTAAAGGCTTGACCTCATGTAACCTGCAAATCAAGTCGAAACATTAAGGGTCCGTTTGGTGAATGAGTTTGAGTTGGAAATTTTAAGTTTTAATCATAATTTTTATTGACTTTTCAGAAAAGACAATAAACTTTTTCAGAAAAAGACAAAAACTGATATGAAAAAATACATTTTAGTTTGAAATGAGATAGCAAATTCACATTAAAACAAAACAAAAGGCGAGATATCAAATACAAATAGAACAGACGAAAGATACCTGAAACGTTTTAAAATGTGATCCCATAAAGATTTCCCAGATGCATCAGCGTTCCTCATTACAAAATGAAGCGAATGCACGGTTATCAAGATCGACCTAACTGTTTCCTCGAAGCTCCTCTTTGGATTCTGAAGCTTAATCCAATTGTTGTCTTTTGACAGAACCAGAATCTCAGGCTTCTCATTGGAAAGTTCAAACTTCCATGAAATGACATGCTTAAATATCCTCTGAAGCCCATTACCAGCCACTCCATGGAGAAAAACCCGCACTCTCTCACCACCGATTCTCTCACCCTCACTCCATTGAATTGGCAAAACAGAAAATGAAACAGGCTCATCATTGTCATCCACAAAATGGTAGTTCGAAACGGATAGTGACAGAGCCTCAGCCTCGTCGTCCGACAATTCCATACCTTCCTTCAACCAAAAACTACCCCCAACAGAGAAAGTCCTGAATTAAACATATTACACCAAAATAAATAAATAAATAATGGGATTTCCTTTTTATTTTTTTTCAAAATTTGTTTTCCTTACAGAAAAGTGTACCATTCTTAGATTTAACGAAGTGAAAATAGAAAAACTTTTTTCTCTGTTTCCCATTAACCGGAAAAAGCTAAAACTTAACAACCCAATTTCTATACGGGAAAATGGAAATAAATTTCTTTTAACAATGAATTATTTTTTCATGAACAAATTGATAAAAGGCTAAATTAAGCAATTAATTCGTAGCTATATACAAGGCACAAGTAAACACTGACCCCAATCAAGAAAGTCTTCCAATTTATTTTTCCTGTCAACTCTCTCTTTTTCTCATAATCCAAACAAACCCTTCCCATCTCTGTGTACGATGAGAGAGTACATATATCATCCCTCTCTCTCTCTCTTGAAATTTATTGCACGCTTTGAAGACGATTTTTATGGGATACGGCTATATCCTACGTGTTCTTGCTGCCACATAAGTAATTTGCTGAAAGTACTTTCTTTCGGCCATTAAGGGGGACTTTGAAAACCACATTTTACTGTTGGTACTTAGAATTGAGATAAGTTTGAAAAATATAAATTTAAAGTAAAAATATTTTTTTAAAATTATTTTAGAATTTTGTATTTAATGAAAGAATGATTGGAAAATTAGATTTTTTGGATACGTGTTTTGTTGATTTTTTTTTTTTTTAAAGGGCGCTTTGTTGATCTTTATTTAAGAGAAATTTTGAAATATTAAATCTTTAGAGAAGACTTTTGGAAATCAAAAGTTACTCAAACGCAGATTCAATTATAATATCTCCTCATTTCTATTCATTTCATGTCCTTTCAATAATATCATGATACGTCAATTAAAAATATATATTTAATTATAATTTATATCACATTATTTAAAAACCATATTAATTACATATAAATCATTCTATTATTAGATAAATATGAACGAGGACACAAATAAAGGAATATAAGAACTAAATTCCCCCAAACATCCATTTACAAACTAGATGGTGTTTAAACGTTTGGAGAAGTACCGCAAACAGGACCTTTAATTTTGAACTTTATTTTTTGTTTTTTGTTTTTTGTTTTTTGTTTTTGGGTTTTTTTTTTTTTTTTTTTTTTTTGAAAAGAGGATTCGAGCCAATGAAATTATTTATATTTGAATAATCATTATCATTCTAATGTGAAGTGTTGAGTGAAAGAGTATGAGATGATTGATAAAAATAGATAGAAAAAAAAAATAAATAAGTATTTTGAGTTGATTTACTCTTCAAATATATTTATCTTTGAATAGAACATATGAAATAGCCAAACACATATTATAGTATATTGAAATACGATATAAAATGAATAATGTGTCCAAATGTACCAATACGTTTATCATAGTGTAAGGTATATAATTATCGTCATCTTTACAAAAACATTTTTCTTGCACTCCTTAATTTACCGATCCATATGATTGATCCATCTGCCATACATATCACAACTGGAATCATGAACCATTAAAAAAAAAAAAATCAATTATCTTAAAAAATAAGAAATAAAAATCGACTACTTACTTAGAACGGTGGCCAAAAAACAATATAATAAGGCTTCTCTAATGTCTTATGAACTCGAATGATTAATTAACCCCCAAAAAAAAAAAAAAAAGTACTAATCCAAAAAAACAAAGCATGCTTTTTTTTTATAAGCTTATCAGAATGATGGTAAGCTCTCTCGTATCTTTGCAGTTGATTTTTGTTGCCTGATCACCTGAGAATCGCAATATATATATATATACACACACATATATATATATGTATATGTATTATGTATACATATTTATATAGAATTTGTAAGAGCTTAATTTGGAGTCTGGAAAATCTTTTTACAAAACATAAGCTATCAGATTTGGGCAAATCATACTTGCCCTGCCATTAAAGTAGATTAAGCCTAAAAAAAAAAAAAAAAAAAAAAAAAACACCAGAAGAGTTCTAGTCATTCAGCCAACCTCCCGAATGGTGCGGATATGGAGTAAAACCCGGAGGAACACCTCGGTGTCCATGATGGGGAGGCGGCGGCAGTGCTCTAGGATGAAAGCCGCCACCGCCACCATACCCGAGTTGCTGTGCGTGCGATTCCTCTGCTCGAGGTGTGTGCCACTGCAGTCCCGGCGGGCCAGGTCTAAAAGGAGGCTCAACCATTGGAGCTGGATGCACATAAGGGAAGGGTGCGTGTGACCCAACATGGCTGTATCTATGATCCAGACTCGCCAGGTAATGACTTCCCGAAAGATTTGGATCTTGCTGCGCGCGAGGGTGCAAGTGTGATGGAATATTGACTTCCCTCCTATGCATTTCTTCCATCTCTAACCGTCTGGTGCTATAGCTATCCGTGTTGTCTCTCATTTGCAACGAGTAATGCTGATCCTCCAAGCTCCGAGGCCCAAAACCAGAAGCTACGTTGGGACTGCTTGACCAACTGGTCGAATATATAGAATACTGCTCATCGCTATTAGTGCCGTACTTTCTGTCAAGATCATCGAGAGAAGTGGTTCCAAACTGCGCTTGTGAACCCGATATGTTGGACTCGAGATGGGCATAACTATTTTCCCCGGCACCTAAATCTGGAGGTATTCCAGCACCAGTCTCTCTAAAAGGAAGACTTC
This sequence comes from Ficus microcarpa, assembly GCA_025413485.1. Classification (NCBI taxonomy): domain Eukaryota; kingdom Viridiplantae; phylum Streptophyta; class Magnoliopsida; order Rosales; family Moraceae; genus Ficus; species Ficus microcarpa. The sequence continues at coordinate 13,334,935 of CM046381.1, forward strand.
TTCCATCTGGTTTTTTGACCGCTAACATTTTGCGCTTTGCTTTTCTTTTTTTCCGCCGCTTCTCCAACCGTCTCCTTGTTTTCTCGCTACCCACTTTCATCCCACGACCAGAACTCCCAAGGCTGCCCCCATCACTGCTGGTTAAAGGAGAACTTTCTTTATGTCCACTTCCAACTAAATTATCGGTTTCCACGGGACCCTCGATCAGCATGGTACTGTCACCATATTCATCCTGGACACCCATCGCATAATCAGAGAAGCCAACATGACCAACATCCTGGTCATCCGTCGGATGATCGGGGATGTCACCATCATCATGCTTGTCCATTACGTGATCCGGGAACGACTCAGAACGGCTTTCGACCATGGGGTCTCGTTGCCGAGAAGAATGACCTTGAGCTTCAGCTATTTCCTTGTGTTTGACAAACCAATCAGGATGGCTCCAGAGAGAGAGTAGGGGCGGCCTGACGTTCCATTGCTCCATTTGTTTGTCCTTTACGTCAACAGATCCCGGCAGATAAAATGACTGAAAGTAGAATAAAGGGACAATATAAATATCATACTAATCAATAGTCTGCTAGGAGAAGGGAAGGAAAAAAAAGGGTGAAATATCTCTCTCTACCTTTCCCGACAAGAGATGATCATCCTCCCATACCAAAGCATAAGGGAAGTCCTTTTCATCTAACCTGTAATAAATGAGAGAACAGGAAGTAATTTCTTTTTCGCTAATAAAACGAAAGGAAACAACTACGAGTGCAGAAGATCCAGAGATAAACAGCTAGAAGCAGATACCTTTCTGTTTCTCGTGGAACGATAAGTATAAGGAGCTTTGGTTTAAACTGGAGAGCTTTATCAATGAATTTGTTTGCCAGACATGCTTTAACTCCGAAGGGAGGATTAATCCCCATGATCTGCTCAAAATGCAAAGTGTGAATTTTACCTGAAGGAAGAAGTTGGAATATCTTGACATGGACAATAACAAAAAGCCATCAATTCTTACCAATTTCGATCCATCAGGCAACTCCTCTGGCTGGACGGTCATCCAATCCCTCGTCTCAAAATTAAAATCATTCTGGATAATCAGACATTTAAATGTATCATTTTATTAAAAAATTGACAAATAAACCATTCCCGTAGGGCGGCCAATGAAATAGGAGCGTTGTCAATGTTGCTAATCAACAATTCGAGTGTTTTATGAATTCTTAGGACTGCACCAAGATTGGAACATATAACAGTCCAAAATAGGGCCGGAGTAGCTTGGGAGTCTTCTATGTTGCAGTTCGCCCTCCGGCTGGTAAAAATCTAAACATTATCAGGCCAGGCTCCCTAAAGTAAAAGGTCATTTCTATAGAAGCAATCACACTTGTTAGAATACACACTTTGCACTCACTCTAAATGTCTCCAAAAGTATATATAATACATAGATACACATTAAATACTCGTATATTAAGCAATCGTGGAAAATGGTAAACAATATTACCTTTGCTGGAATACAGTCATAGTTCTTGTATGAGCACTTTTTCCCTGTCTCGTCAAGCTTTTTACTCATTAGGACACTGAAATCATTAGCACCACAACAGAAATCCACCATCTGTTCATGGAAACAATAGATGATCAGGCAGTTGATATCAACAACACAAATTTGAAACCGAAGAAAATTGGAAACACTAAATGATATGCTAAAAACTGTTACAATACCACAAAATTTATTAAGTTCTAATAATGCTCGAAGCATTATCAATGTCAATCAAAGACGACGTTTCCAATCATGATTGATGAGTAACACAAAAAGAAATGGAACTTAGATTGCAACTCTAAAACGAAAATCTCTGCTTCCATATAACAAAATCCTATTGCAGAAAACTCGACAGGAAATACTTGAACATCTGATTATATGCCTGTCGTTTTTTGAGTGGGATTATCTGCTTATCTTAGGGAGATGTCCAAATGATATCAGAATAGAGAAGTGTCATATACCCAACATACACCGTCAGGGAAAAAAAGGGATAAAAATCTTACCATATCACCTTCTTGTACATACCAATGGAGTTTATTGACGATCTGCAAAAATAAATAACGAAATAAATAAGAGAAAAGTCTCCGCTGACAACGCTTCATTAAAATAGTTGGACATAAACCATAATGATAGAAAGAGAACAGTTAAACTAAATCAAAACAGGTGGGGAAATGGTAGTCCCAATACATAAATCACACTCTCATATCGTCAACAATTATAAAAATTGAAGGCCAAATTAAACTACTACATGTCAGCACGTTAATGTTTTGGAAATGTGACAGCCTAAACACACTGAAAAAAAAAAAAAAAAAAAAAAAAAAGCCACATGCACACACCAGAGCCATTTCCGCTATAAACAAGCTACACAACACTAAGTAGATCAACATATCATAAGTGCCATGGAATTTCCATTTAGACCGGGTTCTCTCCTTAACTAGGTTGAAAGTGCTTCCACTGTAACAAAGAATGAGCAAAACGACCAAGAAAACAATAAATTTTAACTGCAGCCAATCTTTGGATAAAGATAGGTTCTCCTACAATGGCAGCAGCTCAAAGGATTTTTAACAGGCAAGTAAAATCCGCACACTTTACGGAAACCAATTATGTTCATCTTCCTATTTGTCAGCAGTTAAAGTCAATATAAGATGTATGTAACAACTTTTAAACACAAACCAAATGATAATCTGACAAGATAGCTATAACAAAAGCTAATAATAACAAACGGGGATTTCAGTTTTTGGCATTGCATATAACAAAATGGAACAAAATTACCTCTGCCAGTTTCTCCACCTTCGTGAAATGGCGACCAAAGGATGTGTAGCGCATACCATAGAGAAAAGGTGAAAGATACAATTTGAGCTTATTCTACAGCACAACAAATCAATAAGGTCAATAAAAAAGGACAAGAAGTTTAAAAAGGACATGCGAGAAGCACATGCTCACACTCATAAACTTTAACAGAAACAGTGTAATAAACTTGCAATAACAAACAACAGAAATTTATAAGGAACTGCATAATTTAACAAAAGAATGTTTACGCAGAGGAATTAAAAATCTCAAAAAACCAACGGACAGGAAGCAAAAATGTCTGGGCTTCGGATTTAACCGAACAAAGTACAGTGGTAAAGAATACCTTCCACTTAAATATCTGGCCAAGACTATCTGGGGCACAAACAGCTTCTGCATCATCTATACTGCACCCTTCCTCTAGTTTATGTAGAGCTGCTCGAACCGCCTATAGACATAAGCATGATAGAAAGTAACTCATGACAAGAAAAAGAAAAAAGAACAGTCATTAACAACATGTCAACAAGTGATTGAATTTTAAGCTTGACGATCCACGTACCACAGTTGCGGCCTCCACCTTTCCCTGCGTACAAGAACTTTCCACGAAACTTTTCAACGAATATTCATGAGTTGTTGGAACTTTGTGCTTTTCTCTAATATCTTTGATACTAATTGACGATTCAACACTCCTCATTAAATCTGACAACCTGTATTGCAAAAGATATTCACTCACATACATGTTTAAACAGATATGCATGGATAAGTTCCCTGATAAATGGAACTAAAAAAAAACAACCACACAATTATCCATATCAAACTCAGACCTCGTCTCTGAATCAGCATCTAATGGAGGCAGTCCACTGCTCAAACCTTTTGCAGTATCTTGCCTCTCCAGTTTCGCTGGTTCAGACTTCTCAAACATGTGTTCATAAAGCCTATCACCCAGTGAAGCCTTGGCCTCCTCGGCAACGGGAGACTTTGTTTCCTTTTTGGTTGCATCATTAACTTTTGCTTTCTTAGGGACACTTGATCCTGAAGACAGTTTCCCAGCACTGGCAGTTTGCTTCCCACCTACTTTTGGAGCAGAAGATAACCTACTCTGTTTGAGTGCAGCAGAAGCAGTTTTTCCCTGACAGACATCTTCCGATGGAAAAACTCTTGCCTTGGACTCAATTTTCTTCCTATCTCCCAGCGACTCAGATCCTTGTTTTTGCCTCGTTTCTTCAGTGCCGACCTTCTTTTTCACAAGTGTACTCTTCTTTTCTTGAACACCAGGAAATTTTATGTGGTTTCTATGTGGAGTTCCAAGTTCTTCATCAATCTCATGCTTTCTGTAAGAAAATCAGGCAAGATCATTTAGCATGTTACTTCAAGAAAATTATGAAAAGAGAAGGCCATAATTCAAATAAAACACTTACAAGCAATATATTAGAATACGATTGGGCAAAAGATCATCCCAAGCCCTTGTTTTTATGCCTTCCCTCTTGATGGTCTTGAAAGAGATTTTCCTAACACAACCACCGCAAGCATCAGCGATGTATGACATTGAAAGACAATAAGAACATGAGAAAACGAATGAAATTATGACCAAACATACCTTGGCAAGCATTTCCTGTGGTATGCTTTAGGACAGCGCCTACATATAGCAAACTGCAGATCACGATCTTTTTTATTCTCTCCTTGTTTGCAGACGCAGCACTTATGAACTGGACAAGTAAAAGATTCCCCGTCAGCAATCTTTTTCAGTAGGTCGTTAGCAGAAGCTTCATTATCCTCATGGAGCAATTTCGCAACACAATGTGGATGGTAAAATCGGCCACAAGTTGCAGAAACACAGCAAAAAACCTACAGCAATTGAGATCACCAGGCTCATTTTCAAATAACTGTGCAATTTTGTGCTTTTTTTTTTTTTTCAGAAAATATACAATAAAATAAGAAAAAGCATGTTTACACTAACAACAAAAATCCCCTTCTCCTATTTCCACACCAGAAAACAGGAAAAGAAGGGAAAATAAAAGCTGAAAAACAAATCCCCAACACACACACACAAAAAATGTACATAAGTTTAAAATCCCCTTCCTTGACATATAGATTTCTTTCCGGCTGTATTTATGTGATAAACCTGTAATGGACATACCAACATTCAGCAGTTCATTTCCTTACAACAACTCATACCTCAGCACCCGAATATTTATCGGATGATCCTAATTTCCCACAAGCGAGGCATTGGTGCTGTTTAGTTTCACAGTTCTTACACAAGAACTGTTGCATTGCCTGCCAAGTTTTATGGGAAAAAAGAAGAGGAATAAATTAACATTATCCCCAAAGATGCAGACAAAAAAAATTGAAACCAATGTACCAATATTAACAAGATAGAGTGACATACGTTTACTTCTTCCCCAGAGTAGCCAAGTGATACACAATCAGATTCCACGCCAGCCTCCACAGTCGCATGGAATGCCCTAAGACAGCTCCCTTCACAACTGCATTAGATCACAAATATAATTTAATTCACATCTTCGTTTTGACACCAAAATTTTGCGAAAAAATGCTAATAATATTTCAAAATGTCCTGAAAAAGGATATTTTGATTTGTTATCAAAATTACTGGTCCAAGCTTCAGTATAATGTGAAACCTAACAGTGGTAAACCACACAACCTTTTCCCCAAAAAATATATATATATATATATATATATATACACACACGTAAAGTTTAAACATAAAAACTATGTCGACTCAACATTAGTTTTTAAAGACCTGTGCTAATCTACTTGTTCCCATATACATGACTAGTTTCCCATTTACACAAGTTAGTCAGCAGCATGGAAAATACCATAGAAGATCGCCACCATTATCACAAAACGAACAAACAGAATCAAACAATTCATCATCTTCATCAGACTCGCCCTCTTCTGCATCATCCATAATATCATCATCTGAATCGTCAACTATAAATCTTGAAATTGCAGCAGATTTACTTTCCTGGAAAACCATTCCCTCATTCAAAAGAAAGAAAAAACAATGACAAGAACAGGAACAGAATTGAAGTAGAATGAAAAATTGAGAGAAGCAGGTCCGTACAACAGCATCATGTAGTTTCCTTTTCTCGGGATTCTTCTTAAGAAACTCCACTAAAAACTGCTCAAAACAACAAATCAAATTACAGATATTAGAAAATCTCAGGAAAATCTACTCAATGTAGCTAAGGAAAAACCAAAACACTTGTGCCATAATCGAACACAAAAGGTCCATATTTCATAACTACGAACTTAAAGTTCAAAGTAAAGCATGCAATAACACTTACAATTCATTACTTAGAAGGCAAATTACTTGGTTTTTAGCCCATCCATGGTTTAAACATACCATAATCTGTTAGAAAGACGTTCAACTTCTTCTAAGTGATGAGACTGTAAAATGATTTTTTAAAGAAGAAACACCACATACCTTCGACTTTGTTAATGCATCATTCTTTTTGACAGCTTCACTAATTAAAGAAGTTTGGTCCGCTAGATCATTCTCAGAAGGCCTAACTTCAAATGAACTGTAAAATTGTGTGTAAATATCACTTTTCAACCAAAAAAAAAAAAACCCGAAAAACAAAACAAAAGGGTGTACATCAAACATGTGCTAAGTATAAACAACACCTGAAATTCTTAGAAATCTGATCCCACAAAGGTTTTACAGATGCCTCACGATTTCGCATCACATAATGCAGACAGTGAACTGTTATCAAGGTTGATCGAATCATGTCCTCAAAGCTCTTCCTGGGCTTCTGAAGCTTGATCCAACTATTCTCCTTCGAGAGCACCGATATCTCGGGCTTCACGTTGGAGAGATCGAACCTCCATGCTATAACAGGCTTATATATTTTCTGAAGCCCATTATCAGCAGACCCATGAAGGAAAACCTGCACATTCTTGTTATCCACTCCCTCATCCTCACTCCATAGAATTGGCAAAGCCGAAAACGAAACGGGTTCGTTTTTGTGATCCGCAAAATGGTAATTCTCGACGGATAATGGCAAAGCCTCTTCCTCGTCATCAGATGATGCCATATCCTTTCTACTTAAGCCAAACTCCAAATTCACAAATCAAAGAGAACTTCAATGAGAAATTCCTGTTAAAAAAAATAATAATAAATTATTTAAAAAAAATAAAAAAAATAAAAAAAAGAAGCCCCGAAAAACCTCTGAGTACATTCAAAAGTGTATCCAAATAAACTAAATGCATATTATATGGCCCATTTCTGAAAATGGGTAAAGATTAACATAAGAAACTAAAAAGGGTAAATTTTGATATTTCATAAATTCGACAAATTTAAAGAAATCATTTCTTTAAGTTGCTTAAAGAAATTTAAAGCAAAACTATCTCAAGGGTCATCAAATTTAATTGGAAACGCATAGATTAAACAAGAAATAACAAAAACAACAGATATTCGCAAGTTCAAATTTTTCTCCGTTTTCTACTCAATTTTCCCGGCAACCAAACTGATTATTACAGTGTCAAGTTATATTTCTGAGTAGTCAGTGTTAAAGGAACAAGTAAATTTCTATCCGAATTGCTGATTCAAGAAATTAAAAATAAAATGATAAAAACAAACTGAAAAGGGTTGCTTAGAATCCCAAACGGCTTCCGAGAAAAATAACGAAAATAAACGACGTACCTGAGTGGCTGAGAAGAGAACAAGAAGAAAAAGTTTTTTTTTTCTTTCCTTTTTTTTTTTTTTTTAAAGAGTCGCAGAAGAGAACGGAGAAGAGAAGGGCCGCAATGTCGGTCTCTTTTCCTTTGCCGTGATTTTTTTTTTTTTTTTCCACACAGATGTGTGCTTTCTTTTCTTTTCTTTTTTTTTTTTATTTGAAATCACAAGTGTACCCGAATTTTCAAGATTTCACATTTATTTTAAATTAAATTGTATTTTTTTATCATAATTTTTATTTTTTTTGGAAAAATTTTTTATTTTTTTTTTTAAAAATTTTATTTTCTTTTCTGAAAAATTACTATTGAAACTTAAAAATCTTAAACTAGACTCATTCACCAAACATCTACTAATTTTGAAAATTTTCACTAAAATTAAAATGTGATTTGCATAATCTTTAATACATAACATATACGGTTATTTTTATTTATTTTAATCTATTTTCAAATTTTTAAATTAAGTTTTATAAAAATAAAAAAAAACCATTTTAATTAACTTTGTTTAATCACTTGAAAAAATACTTTTTCTGATCTTAATGGAAAATTTATTTATAGTATATCACGGATTTATAAATTCATGTTGTAAACCGTCAAAATCAAAGATAAAAAATATATGATCCATTTGGTGAATGAGTTTGAGTTGAAAATTTTAAATTTGAGTTGAAAATTTTTGTTGACTTTTTAAAAAAGACAAAAAAAAAATTTCAAAAAAAAATTAAGATAAAAAAGTACAGTTTGTGATATTTTTTCAAACGAGACCAATTACAAATGTATAGTAAGTTCATTTGTGGACAAGAAAAAGAAAACAAAGAAAACAAAAAATATATTTTTTTTTCTTGGGAGAGGTTGTAGTAGAGTCTCTCCCAGAAACACTATCGGTAGAGTCTTTTTTTAAACCGTTGAGATTGAATCGAACGGTTAACATATCAACGGTGTATCATATTTATCATATAGCTTACCTCATATAACCATTTCCATCTAAAATCTTCTTCATCGCCGGCGATCTTTCCGCCGTCGGCAAAGGACGCCGTCGACCAACCCAGACACCGGCGACCCACCCTCGGCAGCCCCCACCGCCGGCCCCAGCTCCGACTCCCCCTCTCCGGCCGGCAGCCCCTCTCTCTCTTCCCCTCTCTCTCTCTTCCCTTTCTCTCTTTTCTCCTCTCTCTCTCTCTTCCCCCGCCGGCACCCCCCACCCCAGTCCCCCCTTCCCCGGCCTCCCCCCAGCCCCCCCCACCGCCGGCCCCAGCCCCGGCCGCCCCCTACCGCCAGCACCCCCTCTCTCTCTTCCCCTCTCCCCTTTCTCTCTCTTCTCCTCTCTCTCTCTTCTCCTCTCTCTCTCTTCCCGGCGCTCAGCTCCCCCACCCCCAGCAACCTGGCGCCCCCCCATCCCACCCTCACTGCGACTCAGCCCAGCCCCCCCCACCCCGCCCCCGACGTTAGAAGACAGAGAGAAAGAGAGGGGTAGTCGAGGGTGGGGAAGAGAGAGAGAGGAGAAGAGATAGAAAGGGGAGAGGGGAACAAAAAGAGGGGGTGCCGGCGGGGAGGGGGCAGCCGGGGCTGGGGCCGGCGGTGGGGGGACGGGTGGGTGGGGGGAGGCCAGGGGAGAGGGGACTGGGGTGGGGGGCGCCGGCGGGGGAAGAGAGAGAGAGGAGAAGAGAGAGAAAGGGGAAGAGAGAGAGGGGGCGGCCGGGGCTGGGGCCGGCGGTGGGGGGACGGGGGGGTGGGGAAGGCCGATGGAGGGGGGACTGGGGTGGGGGGCGCCGGCGGGGGAAGAGAGAAAGAAAGGAGAAGAGAGAGAAAGGGAAGAGAGAGAGGGGAAGGAGGGAGGGGTTGCCGGCGGGAGAGGGGGAGCCAGAGCTAGGGTCGGCGGTGGGGGCTGCTGGGGGTGGATCGCCGGTGTCGGGGTTAGGTCGCCGGCATCGTCGCCGGCGATGAAGAAGATTTTAGATGGAAATGGTTAAGGTGTATGATAAATATGGTACACCCTTGATATGTCAACCGTTCGATTCAATCTCGACAGTTTAAAAAGAGACTCTACTGGTAGTATTTCTGGGAGAGACTCTACCACAACCTCTCTCTTTTTTCTTTTGTAAAACTTTAAAAGTAACTTTTAATTTAAAAAAAAAATTTGTTTTAATTCCATCCCTACACATATGGACAAGAAAAAGAAAACAAAGAAAACAAAGAAAATAAATATATATATATCCCTAATTAGATTAAATTATAAAAATATATCCCTAATTAGATTAATTGTTTGTTTGGTTAGTTAGTTTGAGTTGAAATATTTTAATTGTAATAGTAAATTTTTTTGAATTTTCTGAAAAGACAAAAAAATTTTTGAGAAAAAGACCAAAACTTTTTGGGAAAAAAATAAAAAAAGTACAGTTTGAGTTGGAATGAGATGATAAGGTAAACAAAGCATAAATTCTAAAACAAATAATTTTTTTGGGAATAAGTTATTAAAAAATTTTATTTTTACCTAATAATCCTAACTATACCAAATGATAGGGTTTGCATTGCACTGTTCGTTGGAAGTTCGTCTAAAACGGTATTTTTGGAGTGTCGTTTTTTTGTTTTTATTTTTTTGGTTTAAAAAAAAAAAAAGCTTTATTCTCTTGGCAAGAATTATGTCGTTTTTTGTTGGTCAAATCAATGATTCAGTTTTGATGATGATGATGATGTGGCGTCCGTTGACGAAAACGGTAAGTCTTGAGGGCCTGAAATGCAATCATTTGTTGAGGCCTTAATTTTTTATTTTTACTTTTCTCTTTTTCTTTAAAATAACATTTTTAAATCAATACTATTTTTCTTTTTCTTTTTTGTTTTTACCCACTTTCCACTTTTTTTTTTTTTCATTTTTTTCCTTTTTTTTTCATTTTTACCTTTCCCCCCACCCCAATAAAAAAATAGTTTTTCTAATAAAAATATAAATCTAAAATAATTTTTTTTTTTAATTTCCCTCTATCAAAATTATTTTATAAAATACATACCTATATAATGATTTTATTTCAATTTTCCAATATATTATTAAACTTGTTCTTTTGAAATTTCCTCACCTTCTCATTTTATCCTTTTTTTCCCCAAAAATCTTATTTTTTTAAATATGTATTTGAAATACTTTTATTTTAATTGTCCCCTTCAAACTTATTTATTTAAATATATTTTTGCTTAAATACTTTTTATTATAATCCTCCAATTAATTATTTTGGCTTGAATGACCATTATGAAAACATTTTATTAATTATCTCAATGTACCTACAACAAATTATCCCGATGCGATATTTTTCTCAACGATATTGTGATGTAGCTTTATATTATATTAAAAATAATTAATAATTATGAAACTGGAAATGAATTTAATTGAACTATTATCATAAATATTTCATCCTTTTTTCCTTCTTACACATAAATATTAAAAAAAAATACGATGTTCAATATATAAATTCCATATTATTATATATCTTATTATAAAATCACACGCACTAAGCACATTGCACGTGTTATATACATATTATAGTAATTAATAGAATAGATTTTTTAATTTGTATACTTTGACAAAAACTATCAAATGTCTTTAATTTAGTATTATATGTACTTTAAAAAGTTAGTAAATAGTAGTTTTCATAAATATTTTTTTTATTTTATCTAATCTGATAGTTTTTTTTAAAAAAAATGTCGTTCATGTTTTATTAAAACAATTTGTTTCGGTAGAAAAGTAAAATAAATAAAATGATAACTTGAGTAATAATGATAATACAATATCTCAAGATTTACATAATGATAATACATTATAATCTAATGCTTTGTTTGATAACAAAGTTTAACTCCAACGAAACTGTACTTTTTCATCTTAATTTTTATCTTTTTCTGAAAAGTCAATAAAATTTATAACTACTTTTTAGAAAGTCAACTCAACTCAAACTTAAAAATTTCATCTTAACTCAAACTCAGTTCATTCACCAAACGAATCCTAAGGATTACATAAGTAGAAATATATTTATTCAAAATTAAAGTTTGTTTTCTTCATCTAATGGTTTATTCTATCATCTAATTCATGGTCATACAATTCATAGGGTATCTTCAAATAGTATAAATTTATTCTCTAGAAAAAGAGGGGGGGGGGGACAGTAAATATTTCTTTGTAAAGCAATGATATACATTGAAACACAATTGAAATACATAGTTTGAGATAAGGGGTTTTTAATTTATATATATATATATATATATATATATAAAAGAACGGGGAGATACAAGGGGAGGAGAAAGACATACAAGAAAAAAGGACAAAAACACTTTGAAAACGAGAATTAAACCCCCCACGTGCTCAGAGGAAGTGGATTATAGAACCTGTTGAAGAATATTAATTTTGTGTTTTTGTGGAAAAGTTACAACGGTAAGGAACATAAAATTAAAAAAATAATTTAAAAATAATTTAAAAAAAAAAACTCGATGAGTAATGATAAGGGGAGTTCTTGAATTAGGGGGTGTTTGGTATGTTAGTTTGAGTTGAAATATTTTAGTTGTAATAGTAAATTTTTTTGAATTTTCAGAAAAGACAAAAAACTTTTTGGGAAAAAGACAAAAAATTTTTAAGAAAAAGACAAAAAAAAAAAAATTGAAATGAGTTTGAGTTGGAATTTAGTTACAATGTGTTAAAGAAAACGACTACTTGTGGTGTTTCATGACAAAGTAACTGTTTTTTCCCTTAAAAAAAAAAAAGTAACTGTTTTTTCCCCACTTTATTCATGTCGTTTTGTTTTTTTAATTCTTTTTCAGTTATTATTGCTTCTTCTTTTTTTTCTTTAATGATTAAAACATGAAGAACACACTAACAAGCCAATTATAATTGTTGTTTATATTGAATAGTTGCGACAAAAAATTGCATAAATTGTTAAAGATTATAACCTTTCATATAAAATAAACACCATTTTAAGTGTGTAGTTGCAATAATAATACATGAGACGATCAATAGAGCATCTATTGAATATTTGCAACCATTTAAACTATTTTTCTCAAAAAAAAAAAAAAGAAAATTATATAATGGCATTAGAGTAACCATGTTGATGTCGTTTTTTAAACGTTTTATAGTTTTTGACACATTCTCATGTTATTGTCTCTTATTTATGTTTAAAATATTATTTATATTTTGTATTCTCTTAATTCATGCTTTTTTCCCCGATTCATAAGTCTTTTTAATGATTTGCATACATGTTCTCAACCCACAAAAAAAAATTTTTGATTTGCCATGGAAATTTTGATGGAAATAATATTATATTATATTCTAAAAAAACCTTATTGTACTAAACTGAAGTGTTATCCTAAATTAAAGAATTTAATTATAATTAATTATTGATAGTTCATAAGCATATTTGTCATGCTACTATCTTAAAATTTTCAATCATATTTAAATTGTAAAATTTACTATGCGAGGTATGATGGAAAAAATTAATATAAAGGATAATCAAGAGCATTATCTTTGCTATTTAATATACCTTGAGAAGTAACCAACACACTAACATACTTTAAAAAATTATAATAATAAATTTCTAGAGTTGCCTTCAAAAGTTCTCACAAAAAGTTGATCTATTTTTGAATGATTTGAACCCTTCATAAAATAGAGTCTATTTTTAGTGAAAAATTATTAAAATATTCACAACAACACACTGTTTTTTTTTTTTTTAATTTCAAAAATTATCTTGAATAGTTGCAACTGAAAAATGAATGATTTGTAAAGATTAAAACCTTTTATACAATAAACACTTTATAAATGAGTATTTACAATAATAATAAACCATAGAGCATCTAATAAATAGTTGCAACATATATCTCCAAAAAAAAATAATAATAAATAAATAAATTAGCAGATGCCTATCATGACATCTAAGTGTCAAGAAGTGAAAAAGACTTTCTCCAAAAAAAAAAAAAAAAGTAAAAACGACACTCATGAAAGGTCGTTTTAGACGACTTTGGAAGAAATAGTTAGGAGGCAAGCCCTCCTATTTTTGTATTGTAAGAATAAGGAAGGGGAAAAAAAAAAAAGAAAAAGAAAAGTTAAATGTGTATATATATTCACAAAACTCAGGTAAATTCTCGTGGAAAAAAAAAAAAAAATCTTCGGCAAGATATAAAAATATAAATGGTATTTCTAAAAAAAATATAAATAATAAACAATTGATTTTATGCATAATTCGACAGTAATGTTAGACCTGATAAGTGCAGAGTATGAATATCTACACATAGTCTGTCCAACCGTCGCAACTCTTCACCTTTTAACTTTGCCTTATCTGAAACGACACGTCGTTTTTAACAAAAACAAAAGAAAGACGACTACCCGCCAAAAAAAACACAACTTTTCCAAAACGTTGCGACCGTTGGTCTCTTCACAACCGTTTTTTCTTCCATAAATTCCCCTGCAAATCCACACTTCAACGCCCAGAGGAAAAAAAATCCTTACAAACTCCATTAGACATGGCAGAAAACCTTGACTTCATCCGAAAATTACCCGATTCTCTTATCCTCGAGATCATCTCTCTCCTCTCCTACAAAGAAGCCACAAGAACTTCCATTCTCTCCAAGCGTTGGCGACACATTTTGCCCACAACGGCCACCATCGTCTTAAATGAGAGAAATGGAACGATCCCAACACATTTTTTCGCCGAATTCAAACGAACACGGATGACCAAAACCAACCAAGAATCACACATTGACATGCTCTCATTGACACTCACTAAACCCCAAGATTTTGTCAATGACATCACTAATTGCATTGCTTTCTCCATAGAAGGAAATGCCAAAGTGATTCTTCTCGACTTCTCTAGTCCAACATGGGGCGAAAATGATGTTGTCAATGATGATGTTGGTTTTGAAGCGAAGTTTGACTTGCCCTTTTGTGTTTATGGTCTCAAAAGTCTTCAAACGCTCAAGTTGTTCTCTTGCAATTTTGATGCTTCAATGTTGAAGAGTTTTGTTTCTTTGAAGCATCTTTCTTTGGGGTGGATCGAGTTGTCAGCGTTTTCGGTCAAGGATTTGGTCGAAAATTGTGTGTCTTTGGAGAGTTTGAGCATGAAGAGGTGCTGGAACATAGGGTTTATTGAGATCAAAGGGCAAGGTTTGAGGCTTGAGAGTTTGGAAATAGACAAGTGCAATATTGTTCATGGTTGGATCAATATTGAGGCGCCAAATTTAAGGTCGTTCAAGTATTCGGGCGATTTTTGCACTTTCGAATTTAATTCAACACAGCGAATCGAAGAGGTTGTCCTTGATTTCGGGATTCAGTCAGAACTCGGAGAAGTTGGTCCTCTTCTTTTCGAGACATTTCGTGACTTTTACGCGGCCAAGGTTTTAACGGTTTGTAGTTTTGTTCTACAGGTACATTTCTCTTCTTTCTCAATTTCCATTTCTTGCATTGTTTAATATGTCACATGAACGAACGATAGATTAACTCCATATGATACTTTATTGTAAACCTACTTTTCAAACATTCTTCCATAGGGTTTTCTCTGGTTAAAATTTAAATTTACCGTTGAATAATGGACTTAAAAAAAAAATAAAAAAAATAAAAAAAATAAAAAACCTAATACTAATGTTTGGTTTTAGGCAATCGTTTCTAGGGAAGAACCTTTGGGATTGAAACCTCGTTTGGCTGTGAAACACTTGATCTTGAAGACGGCATTGCATGAAAATGAACTCTATGGGGTCAGATTTTTCCTCAATAGTTGTCCTCTTTTGGAGAATCTTACTATTGATATCAACCCCGCTAAGAGAATTTTCGAGGTGAGTATATTATGAACTTCATCAAAATCTCAATAACTTTGGCTTCATTAAATAGACACCCTACTTTTATACTTAGGTCTCGTTTGGTTCGTGAGTTCAAACTCAAAATTTTCAATTTAATTTTTGTCTTTTTCTGAAAAATTTTTTGTCTTTTCTGAAAAGTCAACAAGAATTATCAACTCAAATTTAAAATTTTAAACTTAAACTCATTCACCAAACAGACTCTTACTCTTTATAGACTATATATATGATTTAAATTATACGGTCTTTCATGAAATAGGTTAAAGAATTTTCTCATCATATCCAATCTCATAATTTTATGTAGCATTAAATTCGTCGTTAATAATTGTATGAAAAGCTTATGATTGGGGAATTAAACTTGTATATCCTCTTTTTTTTTTTTTTGTCCTTTTTATATTCCTCTAAGCATTATCATGCAAATTTCTTATGATTTTGTTTTCATTGAAACATCACATCACATATTAAAATAATTTAAATGGTGCGACATAATATTATTAAAAGAACATAAAAAGATATAGGGTCCGTTTAATGAAACAGTTTGAGTTGAGAATTTTAAGTTTGAGTTTGTTGACTTTTTAAAAACTAGTTATAATTTTTGTTGACTTTTTAGAAAAAGATTAAAACTGAGATGAAAAAGTACAATTTAGTTTGAGTTGAACCGTTTCATCAAACAAGACAATAGTAAAAAAAAAAACAAAAGGGACATGTGAGCTGAATCCTATAATATTACAAAACACCCATTTTATGTTCAATTTCATTAAAGAGAGATTTTGTATTTGTTTTTGTTTTTGTTGATTTTTTTTTTTTTTTTTTTGGGTTTAGGAATATGAACCTCCATTCAATGAGCATTGGACTAAAGCTTTACCTCTTTACAAGTGCTTGGTAAAATCTTTAAAGGTGGTTGAAGTAAAAGGCTTTAAAGGAAGTCAAAATCAAGTTTCTTTGCTGATATATTTCATCACTTATGGTCGTGTAATGAAGAAGCTGGACATTAACGTCTCAAAGGAAGTTGACCTTGGTGAAAGCCCAGAAATTTACATTCAAAAGGCTCAAATTCTGCAAACTCTCAATAAGGCCTCTCCAAATTTGCAAATATCAATATTCTAATTAAGAACAATTACTCTTTTTTTTTTTTTTTTTTTTGTATTGGGTTGTTATTTGGAGTTTGGATGATTTAAGACAGCTTTTAGAAAATAAATTTTGATTTTCAAGGCAGACAATAAATGGGAAGTGTAGTACTTGTGACTTGTAAGAATGTTGTTGCTTTTGAAGATTTTTTGCTCTATCTTTAGGGTTCGTTTGGTGAATGAGTTTAAGTTGAAAATTTTAAGTTTGAGTTGAAAATTTTTGTTGATTTTTAGAAAAGACAAAAACTTTTTCAGAAGAAAAAACAAAAACTTTTTCAGAAGAAAAAACAAAAACTTTGCCAGAAAAAAACAAAAACTGAGATAAAAAAAATACAGTTTGAGATGTTTTTCCAAACGAGACCTTAATGTTTTTGTGCATGGCTTGGTTCTAGTGGATATCCAATTACCTTTTTTTTTTTTTTTTTTTTTGATTTAGGGAAAATTGTGAAAACATCGATTCAAATATACATGTTTACGATCTTTTCCCTGCTCATATTTATCTAATTTGATATTTAAAAAAATAAAACGATTATAATCGGATAATAATCCTGTCATTTTCGAGTGGTAATCCTACAAATCACCCTTTATTTCAGGGCATTTAATAACTTACGAGTAATTGTCAATTTGCGAAAATTTCAACGAGTAGAAACACTAGAAAGACATTTGATTTATATTTCCCTCCAATCAAACATTCATATTAGACAAAGTAAAAAAAAATGATTAAAAAAAAAGAAGAAAAGATTGAGAAAGATTTTGAGCAAAGGCCAACTCACCGCCGAAAGTGATGTGTATGGTTTTTAATTTCCTAGAAAAGTGGCCTACTCACAAAGTCTACTTGTGACTTAGAGTACTTGCCACTACTTAATAATTATACATAATATTAGGATCCGTTTGGTGAATGAGTTTGAGTTAGAAATTTGAAGTTTCAATAGTAAGTTTTGTTAACTTTTCATAAAAGACAAAAAACTTTTTCAGAAAAATATAAAAACTGATATGAAAAAGTACATTTTAGTTTGAAATAAACTTGTTTACCAAACAAGCCCATAACACCTTTATTTTTCAGGGGAAAAAAAATGAAAATGACTTTTTTTTTAAAAAAAATGCACTAGTGGTAGAACTATGTTTTTCAACTGTTACTTTTGTGTTAAAAAAAAAAATTTGTATGTTCAATGTACTTTTTTATTTTAAAATGGCTCGGACTAAATCAACGAATAAAAAACACACATTATTGATATAACTAACCTACATTAAAGGAAAAAAGATAACACCTATAAAAAAAAAAAAAAATTCCAATTTTGGTTTTAAATGCGTGCCTTTAGACACCACAACTTCTGGAAGTAGTTGACCAAAAGTATTGTCTCATTGCATCTATAGATACACCTACATATTTATACACACACATATACATATATACCGCACATATAACATAAGCATTATCAGATTTTAGAGTCTGTTTGGTGAATGAGTTTGAGTTGGAAATTTTGAATTTCAATAGTAATTCTTGTTGACTTTAAAGAAAAGACAAAAAAATTTTTCAGAAAAAGACAAAAACTGAGATGAAAATTTTGAGTTTGAACTTTTTAACCAAACAAGGCCTTATTAATAAATTCATTCTTATTAAAGAGTTCAATTTTATGTACTGTGAGATTGTTTGTTTTATTGGATACTTTTGTATCTTAATTTTCCTTTCAAAATAATATATCGTATTACTCTTTTCACAGTTTTTATGCATATAAAAATAAAACATGCATATAGCTTATACATACATTATAACATGTATTTTTGTTATGTTCTTTTTATTACCAGTGTTATGTTAAATAAATATCATATTACATTTTTCACAGTTTTTATTTTATAAAAACAGGAAAAAAAATATACACATTGTAGTACATGTATTTTTGTTATTTTCTTAATATTAAAATGTTACATTTTTCACAGTATATATATATATATTAAAAAGATACTCATACTGAGAGGAGTACAGACAAATCACATATATATATATATATAATATTTCTTGGTAACAAACGTTGAACACGAAATATACACACTTATAAACACGTTAAAGATGAAAACAACAAGCTATCACCATCGCCATTCCTTACTATTTGGTGTAAAAGACTACCAAAAAAAAAAAAAAAAAAAAAGTCTCTCTGAGTGAATTGCTTTATGGGGTCAAAACATGTAATGCTTGCTTGGGTTGGAAACTCCTCCCTGTTTTTTCTTCCAACTTTTTTCCTTCCTTTTTTTTTTTTTTTGAAGAAAAAATTTGCCATTTATCTTAATAAGCTATATGTACATATGGATGAGATCAGTTATTAAAACAAAAAATAAAAATAAAAATTAGAAGTCGATAATGGGTTCTCCAATGGTCAAGTTTCTCTCTACCGTCCACGGCAAGTTAAAGAGTCTGGCCATGATGAATTTGAATATTTTGTTCACATTTATGTTGTAAGTTGCACTTGAGAAGAAAAGGGTTGCTTTCATTGCTCTTGCATAAGCCCTTGCCTGCATTTATATTTCCCAACAAAAATTATCCAAATATATATACATATATACATATATATATAAAGTACCGTAGTCACGTTTTCGTCACTAGAACCCGTGACCACACTCATATTTTAAGAAACTAGTAATGATGAAAAGTAGCAAAAATACCTTACTTATCGAAACCGAGAAGAATAACAGGTGGACTTACCAAATTACCTTAGGCCTCATTTGGTGATCTGATTTAACTCAAATTAACCTGTATTTTTTCATCTCAATTTTTATTTTTTTTCTTAAAAGTCAACAAAAATTATAACTAATTTTTAAAAAGTTAACCAACTCAAACTTAAAAACTTCAACTCAAACCGTTTTACTGAACGGAGCCTTATATACAAAAAGTCGCCGAGTGGTACATCAGTTTGTTTAGCTTTAAAACGACAGATCGTTTAGTTTGTAAAGGTTTTTCAGGTGAAGCGAAGTACGTCCTTTTGTACTGGACGATCCAATGGTAGCGAGCCACATTGTATGAAATGTCGTTTTACTAAATAGTACAAAAATTTTTAAGTAGAACGACATGTCGTTGATCAACAAAAAGGTTAACAATCTTCTCTGCGAGATTGTTTTTTCTTGTTTGTGGTTTTAGAACTAGTGCTGTTCACCAACTCAAACTGACCAAAAAAATGGATTATGAGGATAACCAACTCACCAAACCGGTGCAAACGATTGGGTGGTTAATGGCAGTTTTGAATATGATTAATTAGACATCGTTTGAGAAAATCAAAATTAAACAAGAAATCTCAACCCATTCAAAGCATAATGTAGTCCCTTTTTTTAAACAGAAAACTCAATCCAAAACACAAACAAAACCTCTAGAGAAAAACACACTAAACAGCCTTCAACTTTTAGCTTTCGTTTGACTTTCAGGTCCAAACCTAAGCTTTTCATTTCAGTTTTTGTATTTTTTTTGAAAAATCAATGAAAATTATAACCTATTTTTGAAAAGTCAATCAATTTCAACTTAAAAATTACATTTTAAACCGATGTTCTAAACGGAAGTGAAATAAGAAACCACACTATTCCAAACACAAACAAACCAGTTGCTTTTACTAATAGGAAACTAGGGGTGACAATTCGTGTCGCGTATCGGGTTCGTATCGTGTTAGAGTCGTGTCGAAATTTTTTTCTCATGACCCGAACACGACCCGTGACCCGAAAACGACTCGAAACCATGATATGAACACGTCACGAACCCGTAACGGGTTGACACGACACGAACCGAACTTGACCCGCGACACGAATCAACCCGAAATTGATCCGAAATTAAAAATTGACACGAAATTGACACGAAAATTGACACGAATATTAACATGAACATTGACCCAAAATTGACATGAAAAAAAAAAAAAAAAAAAAAAAAAAAAAAAAAAAAAAAAAAACTCATGTCGTGTTCGGGTTCTGCGGGTCCAACCCAAACACGACCCATTCTTTTTTGTGTCAATTTCGGGTGACCCGAAATTGATCCGACCACTATTTTTCCTAACTCCAACCCGTGAAATTCGTGTCGTTTTTGAATCGTATTGTCGTATCGCGACCCGTATTGCCACCCCTAAGGAAACACACTATTCAAGTTCAACACACAAACAAAACCCTTAGTGAAAAATCACACTAAACAGCCTTCAACTTTCTACGTAGTCTTTAAAACAGCCTCAAACCTCCTACATAGTCTTTTATCACTACTCCTTCGAAGGGTAGTGTTTACCAACCTTGAATATTTCCAATTCATAGCCAGTAGGAAGATCGAAAACCTTGGCTTAATAGTAGCATCCGTCCGTTGCTTCGAATGTCATATAAAAGGTAACTGGAATCTCATAGCACATGGTGCTATGAGATTCCTCGAGCTGCGAAAACAATCTGACAAAAATATTCATCGAAAAATCACGTTAAATTTCCCTCTTTTAACGGTGCTAAAGATGGAATTAGCTCTGTAAATTGACGAATTGAACTTTCAAACCTGAGTTTTGTTATATTCTTCTACTGCAAATCTAGCTGCTTCACCAACATACTCGTTTATGTCACGTGGTCGAGCGGCACCAACAAATCTTTGGACTCGAATATTCAACGGATTAAAATGAAAACCCTAACTAAAAAAAAAAAATAATAGGCATATTTTTAGTGTTTGAAACATGAGAATTCTTTTTTTTTTTTTTTTAAGAAAATAACCATATCACACCTCACAAGATTCCATTAGCTGCCAATATGTATAACAGTATTTATAGTATCTTGGATCGGAGTAGATCTCATATATGATCATTGTGGCATCCCTGCTGTCAGATCTTATATCACCATGTACATAGGAAAACGCAGGTAGCATAATAAACGAAAATCTCGTTTATTAGGTTCAGATTTGCTGTTCAATTTTCTTATCTCGTTAATTATTTAGTTCAAGTAACAAAACAAAATGACATAACATAGACCGTTTCAAATTCAAGACACTTGCAACCAGTTTGAGACACACACACACACATTTATATATATATATATATTTGTTTGTGTATATATGCATATATATGTTATGTTTGGTATAGGTCCTATGAGCGCACACGTTATTAATTTGGAAGAAGACCTATCAAGTTTTGAGCGACTTAAGACCCTAAAATCCCCTTTACACCCACACAAGATAGCGTCAGCACGATAATGTGATATATATATATATATATATATATATATGATCTTAAAATGCCCTTTGCACCCATTGAGATAACGCCAGCACGGTAATGTAGTATATAAATGTGTGTGCGTGAGTGTGTATATTTACATGAGAATTGATATTTGAAAGTGGAAAAAAAAAAAAAAAAAAAAAAAAAAAACTAGCCAGCTTCTGAAAAATTTAACCCTATTTAACAATTAACATCCAAAATTCTGGAACACCGTAGAACAAATCCCTCAAAGGGCAAAATTAACCAACACTAAAAATTAAAAAAAAAAAAAAAAGGATGATTTTTAAAGAGAACAAATAAAGAAGATTTTTAGTAAATGGGACCATGGCAAAACTATATGACTTACTTAGAAGGCAAAAAAAAACATCGAATTAAAAAACTTCTAAAAGGAAGTGCTTTGTGAAAATGACCTAATGATAAAAAGTCAAAAATATTTTAACAAACGTTCAAGAGTAGTTAGGATATTGAAAGTAATTAGTCATGTCAATTAAAGCGACTAATTAAACAAGAAAGAAACAAAAATTTTCCACCAAAAAGTTAAACAAAACGAGGCGAAGAAACAAAATATCAGAGAAAACTTCCACCAAATTAGGTGAAAACAAAAATTACTTGGAACAATAAATTACTTGGAACAGAAATAAGAAGAAAATTTCTAAAAACCTATAAGAAATCCCAACTATAAAAAATTCTAGGTTAATTATGCTCAAAAACCCTAAAAGAAACCCGCAAATAACTAATGAAAGAGAAGAAAGATCAATATATGACAGAAATACCTTAAAGATTTGATGAATAAATTGCCTATCATTATTAGAAGTGGGGAAAAAGAAGTGTAAGAGAAAAAAGAAAAAGGATTGCTTAATAATAGGGAAATTTCTGAATATTCAATGACATTTATATTTTTAGAAAGTGAATATCCAATGAATTGGACAAAAGGTAGACTTTCTTTAATTTTTTCATCGTTTTGCCTAGATTAATTCCAAAAGCTATAGCAAATGACGTATTTAAAGAACTTATTTCCTTATTCTTTGTTAGTCAAGAAATTAATGTGATGTTTGGATCAATCATTCTAATTTGAATATATTTACGTTACAATACAATATTTATTTGGTTGTTAGTGTTTTGCATTTGAATAAACACTTTTTAAAATAAGCCCTATAAAAATACTATTCACCATTTGAATACACACTTTTTTTAAATACTTAAATGTATTTTAATATTCACATCCAAACGTATATTTCATTGGAACACATGTACTCAAAAATGAAAATGCGATATCCAAACGAATATATTGGATGCATACATTACGTTTGAATCAAATTCTAAATATAATAGGTAATCCAGACGAATTATAAAAATCAAATGAGAAATGCTTAGTGATGCCAGCTTATAGGGCAAAAAAAAAAAAAGTTCATAACAAAAACTGTACTGTGTTTTATTACTATACCTTTGTGTTTAATGAATCACGTTAAAAATATCTTTATATTTTACAAATCATTAAGTCTCTCCTAAAAATAGTGTTAGTTTAACATAATTTGTAAAATTTAGAGTTAACATACAACGTTTGTAATAATACAGAGTCGAGCAGTGTATATTTATTTTTAAAAAAATAGGAAAAGTTTTTGCACCTTAAAATACCCCATAGAAGCCAAATCTGTTTCTTAGAAAAGTAGGGAAAGTTTTTTTTATATTTTATTTTTTTTTAATTAACTACTTCTACTTGATTTAGCATGCTTGTTCTTCCTGAGCTTAGTGGGTTTTTATAAAATTGCACAAGGATTTTTTTACCTCTATTTTTTAGCTTTATCCGGCATTCATGTTAAACACTAAACATATAGGAGTATGAAACTATCTAATATTTTATGTTTGCCTATCTGGGCCAAGGACAAAAAGATAATGCATGTAATGGTAATTCCTGCTTTTCTGACGAATTGATTTTTTTTTTTTTTTTTTTTTTTTTTTTTTTTTTTTTTTTTTTTTTTATGTTGACGTTGCCAGCTTTTGCATCGCCTATAGTTATTCTTGTTCTCTAATGTTACCTAATTTGCTAATATTGGTTTAAGTTGAAGTTAAGCTAATGTTGTTATAAGTTGAAGTTAAGCTAATGTTGTCATAAATTGAAGTTAACGGGAATACTAAGCTAATGTTGTCATAAATTGAAGTTAACGAGAATACACAGATACACGATTAATAATATTTTACGTCATATTTGTAAGTTGACATAGCTCTATATCTGACTCCAACACTAATTAACGTAAAAACCAAAGAGCTTTATATTTTTAATTAATTTAAGATATTTCAAACAACTGTAGTGTAACGACCCGCCTAACACAGGCCGTTACCTTACATACGTACGTACTTACATACTTGTCGTACTTAATTATTTTAACAAAAATGCAGCGGAATTTTTTTTTTTTTTATACTAGCTTATATACGTCTAAACGTAATAAGCATATCGTGAATAAAATATTTAACATACAAAAATGCATATTGAACGAAACGCGTAGCGGCGTCGTATTCTCACAATTTCACAGTGTGTCCCGCCTCGCACTTCCATCTTGTATCACCCATTGCTGTTAGGTGGCTTACCTACAGCATAGACGTCAAACTATGAGCTAACACTCAGTAAGCACAACTATCTAAATCGCGACATCACATACATAACCTAACATACACTTTCTAACTTAACTTAACATAGCGTCACATAACAACTCATATCATCATACATCATAACATATCTCCTACTTGCATAGCATATCACTTCATGGCATAACATAGCATATGCATGATCTAGTTATGCTTGTTTTAACCTTTTCATTCTTACTTACTTACTTATCTTGCTTAGGGCCCTTACATAAGTGTCTGTACCCGGCGCGCGACTATGGAGTGGTTGGGGCAGCCAGTCCAGTCTAACTCAAACCATAGTCCAACCCGATCTCGGACGGGTGGTACGACACTGGCAAGCTTGCTTGCCATATTACTTTCTTATTCTTTAGTCTCATCTTGTATTTAGTAAACATGCATCGTGATGTCACTCTTTGCATAAAACATAACATACATTGTATCTTACCTTACATGCTCGGCTTACATAGCATATCATCATATCCCATAGCTCATCACATAGAATATCACACATAGCAACATAACATCGCATTCAGTCTAACATACCATCAGACAAATCACAAAGCATATCATAGTAGCAATCAACACAAATTCCTAACATGCACCTAACATACTTAGGCAAGTATCAACTAAAACCTATGCTGCAGGCGGAGTTGTACTTACCTCTCTTGCTATGTCCTTCTTGGCGCTGTCCGTCCTCCGGGCACAGCTGCGGGCCTGCTCCTTGGACCAAAGTTAAGTTTTGGTCACACAAATTTCTTCCTCCCCCTAGCTCACCCTAGTCCACGGCCACTCCTCCAATCTAGGTGCCAAATTTTTTTCTTTTGGCTCCTTGGTTGCTCCACTCCAAGCCGAGTACCACCAAAAGGATTTGCCCCAAAATTTTCAACTTTTTCTCTCCATTTCTTCTTCCCTCACTCACTTGGCCACACACCCAAGAGACCCAAAAAAATTTCTAAACTTTTCTTGGCTTTCTCCTAGCTCAAATCCGAACTCCTATGAACAAAAGCCCCAAGAAAATTTTTGATTTTCTCTCCTCCTTCTCTTCTCCAATTTCTGGATTTTCAAGAGAAAATTTTGCAAGAATTTCCCCACATTTCTTCAATAAAATGAATAGGATCGATGGATATTTATAGAGGTTGGAGAACTTTGCTCAAATCTCACAAAAACCCCAACATTTTTTATATTTGCTTAATTAACCCATGAGGTGGCCGGCCATTGTGTGGTCCAGAGCCTTCTAAATTTTTTTTTTTAGCTTAATTAAGCTTAATGACATCATAATTAAGATGTCACATGAGGTCATCACCCTTACCTCACCTTAGGGCCTTGTTTGGCTTGTTTTCTTCAAATATTGTCCATTTTTGTGCCACACAAATATTTCTAATACTGTATTTTACTAATACATAGTATTTTTATACTGTACCAAAGTATAAAAATTTATCTGTATAAAATTGGACAGTTTAATTTTTTTTTTCTTATCTTTCCGAGTCCATTTTGCCCTTAATCTTAATTTGGTGTGCTTGATTTTCTAGGGTGATTTTAAGGCCTATTCTTGCTATCTAGCTCACAAAAATTATTTTTCGCAGTATACTTTCCATACTGCTTTTCAACATATCATAAAGTCAACCTTTGACTTTTCTTAGTCAAACTTTGACTTTTCCGGTCAAAGTTAACCTTCGTAAAATCATGTACTTTTCTGTCCCTTTTGACTTAAAAAGTCGGTTTTTGAGCTTAACAATCAATTTTGAGTCTTATTTACCCATAAGAACTCACCAAAATCGAATAAAAACCCTTAACCGAGCTTTTTCACGAATATTTTCATAGCATGGAATTAATTCCTAAAAAGGAAAATAGTAATATGAAAGTACTAGGTATTACATGTAGGGAACTTATAAACTTTAAAAGTGACTAATTAGTTCTAACTATTTAAAAATGAAAACGAAAATTTTAGATTAGATTTCTGAATTTTCAAAAATGTCGAAACTTACGTCCTTCTGGTTCAACCAAAAAAATTTTGTCCTTTAGATGAGAGAACAAACCACTGATAGGAAATACTATTTGCCCTTCCTACTAAGGCTTAAGCATTGTTGGTGATATGACCTACTCTCAAGCCTTGTTTGGTAGGGGAAAATGTGGAAGTTCTCAAGACTTAGTCTCTTATTAAAATTACCTAAGTGTTCGTTTGGTGAAAAGATTTGAGTTGAAATTTTTAAGTTTGAGTTAGTTGATTTTTTTAAAAACTAGTTATAATTTTTTTTTTTTTTTTCAGAAAAAGACAAAAACTGAAAAGAAAAATTTGAGTTTAAGATGATTTGTCAAACGGAGGCTAAGTTAACCATATTGCTCAACTTTCTGAAACATGTAAAAAGATTTTTATGGTCGAAGAGGAGTACAAGTTAATCTAATACCTAACTCCGTTCCAACGAACCTATCTTCCTCCTGAAACATTGATCCATTTGTCTCGATATAGTCGATGGCATTTATTTTCATTCATCCTTCCCTTTGAGGTTGTGTAGTTGTTACTAAATAATTGACGTTGGTTCCGTCAGATAGGCACATCAATATTGACCACTTACGTCCCTTAACATTGTTCATTATGTATTTGAATATGATCAACTGATCAATTGGAAAAGTTCACAAGAAATTGTCATTCGCTTATTCCTTGTTAATCGGAGTCAAGAAACTATTTTTCTCGTGCTCGTTGATCTCTATGTTCTAAAAATATGAAGACAAGAAAAACGTTTTACAATAGAAAGCCTTGTTGCTATGCATCGTCTCATTCATCCATTCACTCATACTCCCCTTTAGGGGTGGCAATATGGGTCGCGACACGATGACACGAATTGAAAACGACACGAATTTCACAGGTTTGGGTTAGGAAAAATAGTGGTCGTGTCGATTTCGGATGACCCGAAATCGACACGGAAAAATTCGTGTCGTGTTCGGGTTGGACCCGTAGAACCCGAACACGACACGAATTTTTCCGTGTCAATTTCGGGTCAAATGTCGTGTCAATTTCGTGTCAATTTCGGGTCCAACCCGAATTTCGTGTCAAATTCGTGTCGATTTCGTATCAATTTCGGATCCAACCCGAATTTCGTGTCAATTTCGGATCAATTACATGTCGCTGGTCAATTTCGTGTTGCAAGTCAATTTCATGTCACGGGTCAATTTCGGTTCGTGTCGTATCAACCCGTTACGGGTTCGTGTCACGGGTTTGAGTCGTTTTCGTGTCACGGGTCGTGTTCGGGTTGGAGAAGAAAAAATTCGACACGACTCTAACACGACACGAATCCGACACACGACATGAATTGTCACCCCTACTCTCCTTGCTATGTAAGAGAAAATACATCCCCATAACATCGGCAATTTGAAATAACCATTGGATACAGGGAAAAAAAAAAAAAAAAAAAAAGGCCACGGTTAAATAAACGTAATTTAAGGACCAATGACACAATCTTCATAGGCAGTTAGATATAAAATGTTATTATATACTTGAGAGAATTTCCAGGAAAACATGGAAGATATGAGAGCGAGAAAATTTAAACCACGGTATGCTAGTAGGACTCTTCCCCTATGATCCTTTTTTTTCCAGCTTTCAAAAACAAAGTACAATGTCGTTTTCACAATCATTCTTTATTGCGCATAAACGAGAACAACATTTTTAACCGACGTGTCGTTGATTAAAATTGAATTTAATGAATGACATGTGACGAGATATTCTTTTATAAATTAAGAACATAGACATAGCTTACAATGCAAGCATAAGTACTTCCTCAAAGATGGAGACACTTTTAAATAGACATGTCGTTTTGTCTCAAAAAAAAAAAAAAAGCAAAAACAAAAACAAAAAAAAAGGCTTTCGATGATCCTACAATGGAGCCTCCTAAAGATATGCAAAACTCGCTCATCACGGAGAAAGTTAACCTTCGCTTCATTGTAGGATCCATCCATTGCAAAATTAGAGAGTGCTCTTTAGCAATGATAAAATCCAATATACCTAAATTCTCAAAACCTTAGAACAATTCCCCCAAAGGGCAAAACTAAACGACATTATGTAATAACTACCATTCCGATATAATTACATTTGACGAACCTCTCTAAATCTCGGTATTGATGATTCTCTTTATGTTTCTCTTACTTAATTATTTTACAATTATAATGTTTTATAAATTTCATAAACAATTTCCAAGGATCTAATCGATTATTTATTTCATTCCTTTTTACTAACTTTTGTTAAAATTTGACAGTAGATTCCTAGTATTTACAAGTATTATTACAATATTTAAATAGAAATAAAGTTACATGTAAGTCTCATTTGTGACTGTGTCTAACGAAAGATAATGAACTCGAAAGGGGTCATTGAGGATGTTTAGATCTTCTTTCGTTTTTTTTTTTTTTTTTAACTTGTGGTGTGGGGTTCAAATTTCGAATTTAACACATTGTGATAAAATCAGATATAAAATTGTTGCTAAACTATGCATGCATCCACCATCTAAATCTCCTTATTATTTCTTATGAAAATATTGCATTTGCTGCGAGAAAATATCAATGATTTTTTTCCTTATTCATCTTGGCATTTTTTACTCTATATCCATAGATTTAATCTCCAAGTATCAATTTTTTGAGAAAATTACACCTTCATCAAGGTCTCAAATTTTATAAATACCACACCTCAAGTGCTCCTCCTAAATCATAAAGGCTTATTGAAAACTGAAAGACAGATTAAAAAATATTGTCTCCCATCCTTGTCCCGTTCGGATCGAAGCCCTGCAAGGGCTTATAAAAGAATTCATATAATCCTTATATTCCTAACAGAAGAATTCATAAGAATTAGACATATATAATCATTATAGAAGAATTCATAAGAGATTTTTTCATGAAGCATTCCAAACACTAGAACCTAAACCATAGTTTTTTTCTTGTAAACCAAGTAACAACTTTTTTTGTTTTTGGTTGAAACCTAAATTTGAAAATCTATTGCAATTGTGGCCCTACAACTAACAGACATTAATTAATAGAAGGAGCGGTCTCGGAATTTTGCACAAAATGTACCCATAACTCATCATTGTTTCGAACGGTTGGACAATAAACTTTTCAAGTTTGACCTTTGGGACCCTTTTTTTTTTTTTTTTTTTTTTTTTGTAAATACCTTTGGGACCCTAATCGCCATTTACTAAAAGGGTGTTTGGTGAATGAGTTTAGTTTAAGATTTTTAGGGGGTGTTTGGGATTTGAGTTTAAACTCAAAATTTTCATATCAGTTTTTGTCTTTTTTTGAAAAAGTTTTTTTTTTTTTTGAAAATTTTTTTTGTCTTTTTTGAAAAGTCAACAAAAATTATTATTAAAACTTAAAATTTCCAACTCAAACTCATTCACCAAACGGACCCTTAAGTTTCAATAGTAATTTTTCAGAAAAAGATAAAAATCATGATGAAAAAAGTACAATTTAGTTTAAAATGAACTTAAAAACAAACACCCCCTAATTTAAGTCTGCCATCGCATTGTAAACGAGTCAAAGTTAGGGTCCTAAATGTCAAAATTTAAAGTCTGGGATCCAACTTGCAAATGACAAAAAGTTTAGGACCCATCTGTGCAAATTATTCTTGGGGACACTCTTGCTTTGTGTTGGACAATCTGGGAGTATATTATACGATTGGAAAACTTAGTTTGTCTCTATATTTTATAATGTATAAGGTCTTAAAATTAAAAATAAAAAATATATACGGAAAAAGAAAAAAGAAAAAAGAAAGGATTGCATTAGGCTAATAAAAATATTGTTAAGTTTTTTTAGTTAAAGAATAGTAATGAATAAATCAATGTAACAATTTTGAAAAGAATACATATAAATTTTGAGAGCTTAATCAAGCAGGATAAGAAAAGGGAAAAAAAATAATCAAACAAAAATTAAAAAGAAAATCAAACCAACATCTATTCCTACTATTTTTCTTTTATGTCAACTTAAAAAAAAAAAAAAAAAAAAATCTAAGAACAACCTACTTTTATATAACAACTAAACTTTTTTACAGTATGCTCTATTCATTTTTTTGTTTTTTTCATAACTTCTGTTACAAGGTATCACCTTTTAGTTCACAAGAAAGTATTTTGAACTAAAGCCCTTTTCGCTCAAACCGGAGAAGCGATGAAATCAAAATCTCCTCGGCCACATTCATAACGCAGCCCTATTCTGTTTCACGGAACATAGCTCACTCCAACACAGGAAAACCCTCGTTGTCAACTAGGGAGGAGACAGTGGTGTCGGAGGCAGCATCGTCGATGCTAAAGTTCGAAAACTCACCACCTAGGGAGGAGAATTCGTCCTCGCCGCTGATTGACGGTGCTGGAGATTCATCGGGAGTTGAGGTGGTAACACTAGTATGAGCAGGGGACATCGACCCATCTGTATCGTCAACCGGCTGTTGCAGGCTCCAAAACATAATGCTGGCGGTCAGGGTGAGAATCATCTTCTGGTTCACCTGCCTCACACAATCGACACTCGTAATTCATTCTTTGTATGATAAAACTACTAGTTCTTTGTATTCGGCGTATTTTTGACAAGTTAGTTCTAGTTGCATTTCGTACCTCCATGATGTCCTCGGGCAACAAGAAGATAGAACAGCCAAGCTTCCGCGCAACGCTGATTATGTACGTGGCGTTCAACTTCTTTTCATCATCTATGATTCCAACAAGAACCGAGGTCAGCAAATTTTTTCATCCCGAGTTTTCCATTTTTTTTTTGGGGGAAAATTACTTTACTTGAAATGCAAGAAACATACCACTTTCACCCTTAGTAACGAGGTTCCAATTGACGACTCTAGGCTCGACGGCACTGAGAAGCTCAAGGAGGAATATCCCGCTAGACAGGCTCTTGTCCTGAAGAGAATTCTCGTGTTAAAGATTATTTCTTGCTATGACAGTTGCTCGGAACATGATTGAATATAAGTCCGTGCAACAAACCTTAAAACTCTCGACGTGAGAAGTTCTGCCCGTGCTTTTCACTTTCCTGTTAGCCCATTTGAGGATATCGGAATCCGTCATCTCCTTTCCTTGGGAATGAGATCTCAAGTTCTTCAGAAGTTGAAGCATGTTGAATCTCATCAATTGCCACAAGAAAGCTGCGGGAGAAAAAAAAAAAAAAACAAAAACAGAATTTTGAAAACAAATCTTTTCGGAACTTTGGAAAGCTCGGTTCGGGAAAAGATATAAATCACCAAAGTCTGAAAAAAGGGAATTACCAAGTATGAGCTTCTTATTTCCTTGTACAATGTCATTTCCGGCCACATTGACCAGCGAAAACTTGAGTTGTTTCCCGATTCGAACAACTTGGTTGCAATTCTCCACTTTTCTAAATGGCATTTTTATCGGTGGTTTTGATGCGTGCTTCCAATTTACCGACCCTGGAGAAACCTTATCAAGCACTTCTAGAAGGATCCATCTGCATTGAATAACAACAGATTGCATTGGGACAAAGCACGTTTATAATGACATGAAACGTGAAAAATCGCCTGCAAAAGAAAGTGGAGAACATACCCGTTTCTGACATCCTCGAACACGTTATTTACATAAGTAGCAATGCCTAGACTGTTGATCCAAAGCCGGTAACATCTCTCGTCTCTCGATGTCTGCACGTCATCCGTCATCATCTCAGCAAAAGAAATCTTTTTGTTGTCTGTAGAGAGGCCGTTTCTGTTGAAGAGGCAGACACTATTAGCCTACTTACGAACCAAAAATATGAAGTTTTCTTCACCGTTCAAAAAAAAGACTCACTGAAGAAGTGTAAATATAATACCTTTCGTGGAATATTTGTGCCACAAATGCCAGGTTAAGATTTGTTGAACCCTCGACAATGTCTTTTGGGGTTAAGTATCTCTTGCAGTCCATTCTCTCTGCGTGATCAAGAACCAATTTTGCCCGTTCGGTGGGATCCTTGGTATCCAATGTGGCTGGACTGCAATGTTCCGGCGCGAGAACATTAAGTAGGTAAGCATAAGCCTCTCCGTCCTGTGTGCAGATAAGCGAAAACACGAGCGGGATAAAATCAAAATCATGAGCAGCAGAAATGGGGAGGAAAAGGGTATAATTCAAAACTACAACGACTGAATCTATCGCAGTTCTTCGTGCTATGTTTTCCGCAAGATCATGCCACCTGTAACAGCATTGATAAAGTGTTCCTTGGTATAGGGGTATAGGAGTGACAAATACCTTCAGGTCAGATGAGAAATTTGTAACGTTTTTTTTGTAACCGCCTTTCTGGAGATGGAAGTTCATCCATTTCAATAAAACCTTATCGGGAGGTAAACTCATGAGTTCTTCAACATCCTGTCATAACCATGATTTACGGTTAGAAGGTGCCAAAATTCCGAGACACGAATTTTTTCCCAATTAAAAAAAAAAAAGAGAGATTCTGAACTTGATTACCTTGCTATCATCCACCAACTCCACGAGCTGAGGTGTCTTCTTAAGGTTGAGATCTGCCAATAGTTGGATCTGTTTTGTTTTAAGAAAAACCGAAAGAGACAAGTAAATAAATTCCATGACCGAAAGACGAAAGCTACTTCAACATGAATATCAGTCCTTAAAGTTTAGCTGCTTACCTTTATAATTTGGGAAATCAATCCTAACACCAGATGAGGCTGCAAATCATCAAATAAACTTCAGATTTAACTTCAGGTCACCACATTGACGGTTCTTGAACCGGTAAGAACAGAAAATATAGTTAAAACTTACTCTTCCTTCAACCAAGTCCTGGGTGCCAATGTTAACCACGGTGCAGCCAATTGCCTTGGCTGAGTTGAGGCAAAGAGTGTGGTTCTCATTCCTCTCCCACGGATTGATAATCCGCTTGGTGTTTATAGCCCGCTCATCGATTGTCCCAGGCACCGCAACATTGATAAGTTTACTGCATTAATCAGTTCATATATGAGTACACTAGTAAGTATCAGCTTCAATATAACTTATTTCGCATAATCACGATGACGCTTAATACCATAGAAGAACTCCGTCTTTTGCAAGATCGAAAAGATCGTTTGTAGCTGGGTCTAGCGGAAGATATTGCTTTAGAAAAGGATCATCCCCGAGATAACTGTTTATGTGTGCAACATATGACGCTTTCTCGGATTCACTGATTGTGTGAAGGAGGGTGGTTGTAGTGGCTTTCAAGAACGATGAAGAGTTCTTCGGACCACCCAATTTTTCCGTTGCTCGGCCTTGCAAATTCAGGTACGCCTGCCATTTACCACAATCAATCACAATGCCATCTCGAACTTTATCTAGCACTAGTACTATCTAACAGAAAAGGCCTACAATCTCAAACTCACCCTAAGGAAGCCTTCGAAATCAATCTCATCACCAAAGTCCGAACCTTGATCCCCTAAAATCCCCGTGATCTCATCCTCGGTATACATTTCTCTAAACGCCTTCAATTTCGCCAATGAAGGCAGCAAGTCTCCGACCGTAAATTTACCATTCTGATTCTTTGTTGAACTGAACTGAAATCCCCCACAAAAATACGCATTAGACCATAACAAAACAGCATATCTAGTTCTACATTCTACATTTCGTCACCGAATTCACATCAGATCCTATAATTCGATAAAAACCATCGTTAACATACTCACTTTCGATTTGAGACTGCGAAGCTCAACCTGTGTGAACTGGCTTTGAAGCCATTGGTCCGAAACAAGAACACCAGAATAACTTGACATCTCTGCAAACTTGCCAAGTAAAGAGTAAAACATATAAATTCCAAGTCTTCCCAAATTCCAAAGACAGAAACAAACAGAGCAACAATGTTATATATAGTAAATATGCATATATGTATATGTATTTTATAAATCAATAAACAGAACCAAAAGTACATGTTCAGATCCAAAAAAGTTCACAAGGTACAGTAAAAGTTCAACTGACCAACTTTGTCCTAAATCGTGGAAATAGAAATTTGTGGGACAAAATTAATCTTTTTTTTTTTCAATAAAATTCTAGTATGAATCAACACAAATATCATTCATTAGTTTCATACTTATAGAAAAGTCAAAGATTCAAGTCCAAATTTCTGCCTCGTTTCTTCTCCAGAAAAAAAGTTCAAACCCTTGGGAGATTTCCAAATGCAGAACTAAACTGTCACCAAAACACAAAACATGAACAAACATGCTCTAATCCAATATGAACACCACACATGCAGATTCAACATCCTTAAAATAAAAAAAAAATTAAAAAAGAAAAAAAAAACCAACCCAGAAACAGAACACAAATGTTCTGTGAATATGTGATCTAAACGATGAGAATGATCAAAACCCAACGGAGAAGGAGTGAAAATAAAGAGAACCCAGAAGCCAATACCTTTAGAGAGAACCAGAAAAAACATGCACTTGAAGAATTCTTAATACAGATGAACTTGAGTTTTTGAGTTTGTCCGCTTTAAAAGATTCAGTCTTGCGTTGATATCACGACCAACATACGACACACAAAGAACGGAGGAGAGAGAGAGAGAGAGAGAGAGAATTTTAGAGAGAGAAAGAGAAGGTGTGGCCCTGTGGAGGATCCATATCTTCCTTCGTGAGAGAGCAAAGTTAGAGAGAGAGAGAGAGAGAGAGAGAGAGAGGGACAGGGAAAACGGTTTGTTTGGTTTTTGGCTTTGGACCCGCTTAATATTGTTAAAGAGTGTTGTAGCTGTACTTTTGGCAGCAGAAGAACAAAGAACAACAACCGACCCAAAAGATTTCACAGCGTTTTGGTTAAAATGTCATTATTGATTTTCCCTTTTTTTTCTTTTTTTCTTTTTTTGCTCTTTATGTTATGTTTTTTTTTTTTTTTTGAAAATGAAATTCATTAATAAAATCAAAGAGCAAGATCGGCTTTCACAATCGGACCAAACCATCTTGGAACATAATCAACTCAAAAACAATAAACAGACTTAGAAATAGCATATTTCATCAAAAAGTGAGCAACCCTCATTCTCTTTATGTTATGTTGATATTTCTGACTTGTTTCATCTAAGTTTTTTATCTTAATTTTTATTTTTTTTTTTGGAAAATTTATACAAAAATTATAATTAATTTTCGAGAAGTTAATCCATTTCAACCTTAAAATTTTATTTGAAAAATTTTTTTTTTGTCTCAATTTTATATCTCATTGACTTCCACTAATAATGTTTATGTTATATCATCTTAATTTAAAAATTTTACCACATAAAAAAAATTAAATACTAAAAATTCTTAAACAAATTAATAAATAGTCAAAACATTATTAGAAAAATAGTTATTAAGATACGAAAATGGGTAAGTAGATCTAGACTCGTTTTTAAGGTTGTTCTACGCGCTTGTGTGTGGTTATGAATTTGGGGACTCGCTGTTGTTGATATACAACTCATTTTTGTGTGAAAGTGTTGTGCACATCTTTTTTGTTTTCTTCCCGAACTGATTTTGTTTCATTGTGGGACTCACTTTTTGCTTACCTTTTCCTTTTTTTTTTTTTTTTTTTTCCCTTTTTTTTCGGAGAAATGTTGAATATTTACTTCTTTTTTTTTTGTTACTTAAAAGAAAATTAACTGCTTTTTTTTTTTTTTAAAGAAAAGAGAGAGAGAGAGAAAATTAAGTAATGTTTATACAATGAATAATGAGTCGTGGAGTAACTTATCAAACTCACATTTGATTAGGTATAAACTTATTGGATCATTTGTATATCATTAGTGATACTAATTATTACAGATTTTTTGTTAATGATCTCTTCCTTTACCGATCTCATCTTCATCAATTTGATTAATATTAGTTAGCATTAAAATCGATGGCGATACTTTGTATTGCGAAAAGTGTCACGGAGAGAGTTGCCCGCTCTTATATTGTTTTTCATGTGTGTAAATCTTGTGAAAATGTAGCCTATAGGATTGCTAAGTAGGAGCTTAAAGAGAAAGTGTGGTTTGATGAGTGAATTTTCTTTCTCACGTTAAAAATATATATATATATATATATATATGTATGTATGTATGTATTAATAGACACAAAAATGATATAGAACGTTAATTAGTTAAAAATCTTCTAACCAGAGAAGTAAATTGTTTTTTTTTTTTTTTTTTTGAAGGAGAAAAGAAAAGTTAATTAGGTTAAAATTACCAATAAATCACCGTTAAACTATCATTCTTTGTTTATCTAATAAAACTTCTATGCGGATCTGATTAAACCCTTTTTTTATAAGCCTTATTAAACATTTTTTTTTTACGACATAAAATATGCTTAAAAAATCGAGGAAAAAAAACATTTTTTAGATGAATTATTCTTCGGTATGAATGCGTATTAAAAATTAAAAATTAAAAAACAAAAAGTTCACACTAAACCAAAAATTAAAAAAACTATTTTACTTTTTTTATGCAGAAATCAACTATTACTTTTCTTTTTTTTTCCTTTTTATTGCGCGTGATTTATTCTTTTATTTTTATTTTTTTTCTTGGCTGGAAAGCTTCATTTTATTCTAAACTTGGTCAAGAAGCGCAGTTGAATCAATGAGGGGTCTATTATTTTACTTTATTTTTGTCAAACTGAATCACAAAAGTTCTGGACCTGCATTCACAAATATTTTGTAAATTGCAATCCAATTATTTAGCAAATATTTTAAACAAATTGAAATCCACTTATAAAATTTAATCCCTCTTTAAAAAATTGAAAATATTTTTTTAGGTGATGTTTGGTATTTCATCTCATTTTAAACTAAATTGTACTTTTTCATCTCAGTTTTTGTCTTTTTCTGAAAAAGTTTTTTGTATTTTCTGAAAAAAAAAATTTTATATTTTCTGAAAAGTCAACAAAAATTACAATTAAAACTTAAAAATCTTAACTCAAACTCATTCACCAAACACCCCCTTAGATCACAATTTCGAAATGTGTAAACATTGGGCAACTTTGAAGAATAGTAAAAGGCTCTTGATTTTTCCATATAACAAAAGGGTAAGATATTAGTAAGATTAAAAATGTCTCTTCTCTCTTCTGTCTTCTTTTTTATTTTTTATTTTTAATTTGTTTAGGGGATTAAAATTGTCATGTTGTGAACCAAACAAAAAGAAAAAAAAACTTTTTTTGTCAAATATCCCTTACATGTAAAAATTCCTCAAGCTACATGTGTAAAGCCCCTTAAAAATAATAAGCCATAAAAATACTATGTAAAAAAAATAATTAGCCATAAAAATACTATATACAAAAAATAATGGGCCAGTTTAGGTGGTCCTGTAATTCATAGAATAAATTCATAGGCCACAAACTACTCAAGCAAGTGGCAAGTTCTTGGAATTTCTTAGCTCTTTTTTTTTTTTTTTTCCTCTAAAAATTATGTGGGTTATTTTTAATCAAAAAACATTTTGGGGCTAAAACAGGAAAAATGAGTAAAAATCATTTTTTGAATAAATTAATGAGAAATAATATATTTTAAAAATATTTAAGATAAATAACATATGTCTGGTGAATAATTTATTTATACACTTGTAAATATTCATATAATTAGTTATTTAACGTATATTCTATTTATCTAAAATATTTTAAAATATGTGATTTACTATAATATTTTAAGAAAATGATCAATTAACTGCACTTTTTCAGTAAAAAAAATATCTCAGATTAGTCTCATTTCTGAAAAAAAAAATTTATATGCACGTAAGGTCACTGGTTAAGCTCTTATAATTTATTATGTTAACAAAAAAAAAAAAAAAAAATCTCTTACAATCTATCAAGAACTTTGTTCGTTTGATTTTGAAAATGAGGAATAAAATCCTCAACTTCGCGATAGAGAATAATTTTTTTTTCCTTTTTAATTTTGCTTAAGATCATAATGGTGATAATATAAAAATAAAAAATAAAATACTAGTTCTTTCAACTCTAATTCCATCCTATGTATCACAAAAACTTTAATCCCATTTTTATTATACTAACTGACATGATATGTGAAAAGCCGTTTTTTTTAATATATTAAAAGATGTTTAAAAAATCATCATTTTAATTTTTTCTCTCACAAAATTTATCATATTAACTAATAATAAAATATTACGGCCTCATTTGACGTTTAAACTCAAACTATACTTTTTCATCTTAGTTTTTTGTTTTTTTTTTTTTTTTAGTTTTTGTCTTTTTTAAAAAATCAATAAAAATTTTCAACTCAAACTTAAAATTTTCAACTCAAACTCATTCACTAAACGGACCCTACATATACCAGTGAAAAGATGATAATTAATTATTAGGTAATTTATTAAAAAAAAAAACATTATTACAATATTTTTACTTGTTATAATGATGGATATCATTATGCTTCTATGTGTGATCCTATATTGATTTGAATACAATTTTGGAAAGAAAAATTTGGGATTTGACAAAGTTTAATTAGAAAAATCAAATCATGGCACGTAAACAAAACAGCTACACCGTCCAACCGACCAATTCCATTTTGTTACAAATTCCGTCCACGTGCTTGCACGACATCCAACATTTTGGCAAAAAAAGAAAAAAGGATCCTATGAAGTTTTTCATTTTTTTAATGTTTATGAGAAAATGTAAGGTGTTAGATATAACATTTAATTGACAAGCTTTGTATATATGTATATCTATATATATATATATATATATATATATATTTCTTATTGTCAATAGATTTTTTATGCCTTTTAATTTAAAACAATGAAAATCCAAATTAAATTTCGTAATTATGTTAAGACTTGGAGATTTTAACAAGGGATGGAAACAGAAATAAAGTCAGGAAAGTTAAGGTCTCGTTTGGTGAGTTATCTTATCTCAAATTAAATTGTATTTTTTTATTTTAATTTTTTTCTTTTTCTGAAAAAGTTTTATCTTTTCTGAAAAGTCAATAAAAAATTTTCAATTCAAATTCATTCACCAAACGGACCCTAAGACTTCGTTGTTATGTGATATTTTGGCAAGGGATTGAAGATGAAGGGAAAAAAAGAAAGTGAGATTTTGTTTAAAGAAAATAATCAAAATAAATAAATAACACTTGAGGTTAAAGAGCTTTAAACTCTAGATCTCATTACTAAAGGTGTGAAAATTTATTCTTATATTAAATATGTGACAATATAAAATTCTCACGCTCTTAAAGAGAAAATTGTGAAAACAACTTGTCAAATGTATATGTTTATACTTTTTGCCCTTTTTTCAAAACTTACTTTGATTTTTGATCCTCTGTAATTGGAAATTAAAAATTGAAGATATTATGTTTTGGGCAAGAATTCGAATTAAATGGCTAACTAATCTTAATCATCATCGCATATTATCTAAATCAATCATGCTAATACCATTTTGAAATATCACTTGAAATTAGTAAATTATGACAATCGAGGGGTTAAAAAAAGAATTCTTTTCTTTTCTTTTTTAGGCAAATGAATACTGAGATTTTTGACTTGTTTGGTGAAACGGTTTAACTCAAGTTAAACTGTACTTTTTCATTTCAGTTTTTGTATTTTTTTTGAAAAGTCAACAAAAATTATAACTAGTTTTTAAAAAGTCAACTAATTCAAACTTAAAAATTTTAACTCAAACCGTTTCACCAAGCGGTTTTTTTTTTTTTTTTAAATAAATGTGAAAACTCAAAGAAAGGTGTCGAGTCAGATTGCTACGTTAATGCTCGTTCAATTGCTGCATTTACAACAAGTGAATACTGACATTCTAGTCTTAATTTTCTCGGCAACTCAGACCATCTCCAATATATTTATGTATGTCAGTGTCATATTTGTTATAAAATAGTTTGAAAAATAACATTATCTTACTCAATGCTTCAATGCATAATATTGTTTCCAATGTTAATGCTATTTTTTGTTATTATTATTGTGTTTTGGAAGTTGTAAAAGTAAACTTTTAGTATTTAAATAAATGAAAAATAAAAATGTTGTAATAATTCCATGAGACAACAACCAATAAAAATTAAAAGTGAAATTTGGTATTAGCTATACCTTGTGATAAATTGTCAGAAAGTTTAGCACATGGAAAATTTAACCTGAAAAATAATAATACATTGGAGAGCACTTTTTTCATCCAATAGTCAAATTTTACCATTACCACACTAAGCATGGATTTAGAACATGGGTTTGAGAGGTCATTTTTCGGTTGAAGTTGGTTGATTTTTTAAAAACTAATTATAATTTTTATTGACTTTTAGAAAAAGATAAAAACTGATATAAAAATTTTAGGTTAACACATAAAAACTAAACAAACCCTAATTTAACATTGCCTTGGAAATGTTCTTCTCCCTGGTTTTCAAAATAACAAAGGAAATCTTTCCTTTAAACAAAAAGTTCATAACTTTTTTCTTAATATACTTCTTCATTAACTTTGAAGGTTTTTTTTATTTTTATTTTTATTTTTATTTTTTTGTCTAAAAGTGCGGCAGGATGGAATTGAAACTTAGGACTTGTTCAAAACAATGGTTGAAATTATAGTTTTATAGGTCGGAATTGAAATGTGTGTTTAATTAAGTGTGAAGAAAAATTCTAAATGTGGTCGAACAAAAATATGTAATATAGATTTCTTTTGTTTTTGTTTTGTTTTGTTTTTTGTTTTTTTGTTTTTTTGTTTTTTTTTTTTTTTGTTTTTTTTTGAAAGGAGAAATTTCATTAAACTCATTAAAAAAATATAAAATACCAAATATAAGAAAACCATGTATAATATGAGAGAAAACCATTCAACAAGAACGGATTCACCAGTAAAATTTGATGACACTCAAAGGGAAAGACGTATACTTAAAGCCTAATAACGAGAATACATCTTAGCACACTGAAATTAAGCATATGTAAAGCTCTTTTTAATAAAACCCTTACAATCAATGGATTTTCCCGATCAATCGAGAGTCAAGATTTAGTAGCACAAGAGTCATTATTAACTCCGCATAAAAGTAACTCTAGTGAGACCAAAACACCGTCGAGATTAGATCTGACAGATAAACAATCAACTCATAAGGTGGATAAATCACATCTGTTATTATAAATAATAAAAATAAAATAAAATAAAATAAAATACTCAAAGAAAAGACGACCAAGACATTGTCATTATTACAAATAAACTTACACAACAAAAAACAAAACAACCAATCACACAGAAAGAGTTTTTGCTGATAAAATGAACCACATCGTCAGGAGAAACTGGGTTGCTGAAATTGAGCTACTATAGGATTTCCTCGATGCATGACAACCACGCACCGCCGCCACAAACTATCTCATTCCTATCTTGCTCCTTCACACAGCGTCCATCCTTCTGTCATAGGCTTGTCTCTGTCAAAACCTTTACCATATGATTGTCACCTTGATTTCTAAGGCCGGGAAACCAGAGACAGACCAAAGGCCGTCATCGAAATCTGGTCCCAAGAGAGAAAAACGATTGAGAAATCATAACCCTCACATGTTAGAGAGAAAAAGAGAAGAGAGAGAAAAAGAGAATGGGCAAGTTTGGAATAAATATATATCTTATTTCATTATTATCATCATTCTATGCAATTAAAAAATAAACATCTTATTCCGACTTGAATTAAGAAGGTAATGGGCATTTAAAATTTGAATTTTATGATACTTTAAGAGAGAAAAAAATGATATATAAATTTAGAAATTTTAGAATTGAATGACAAAATTTAGTCTGAAATTATTGTTTCTAGCGGTCTCTTATTTTTTCAAACTAAAAAAAAAAAACCTTTATACCTATAGTACCTAAAAATGAAGAGAT
Organism: Ficus microcarpa; assembly: GCA_025413485.1. Classification (NCBI taxonomy): domain Eukaryota; kingdom Viridiplantae; phylum Streptophyta; class Magnoliopsida; order Rosales; family Moraceae; genus Ficus; species Ficus microcarpa. Next base: position 13,376,872 of record CM046381.1, read on the forward strand.
AAAAGGAGAAAGTAGTAAAATTAAGAGGTATATTTATGTAATTAATTTTAAAAGTTAAATTGTATTTAAAGGATACAATTTTTAATTTTTTTTTTATAAAAAGAAACTCTCTGTATCAATGTGCTTTTCCGTCACCTTCTCCCCAGCTGTCATGTGACAGTCAGATCATTGGCACATGACAATCTACGTGGCGGCTTAATCAATACCATGTTGCATTTTTTTCTTTTACTTTTATTTTACTTTATTTTGTTTGTCTATTTACACAAATAGTGTCGTATTAAAATCTTTTTGTACTTTTGGCCTAGAGGCTAAAGCCATAAAGAACAACTGTTTCACTTGAATTCTACCCAAAAAAAAAAAAAAAAAAAAAACTTCTTCTTCAAGTATTTGGAATAAATGCAAATCATGAAATAACCTTTTGTCTCTGAATGACTAATACACAGCAAAGTATGAGAAAAAAATTGAAAGTATGAGAAAAAATTGTCATAGTAGAAATTTATACCAAAATGTGCAAGTACACGGTAAAAAAAAAAAATTTAAATAAATAAAGAAAGAGAAAAAAGGCCTAATAAGTTTTTGTTGAAACATATAGTTAATGCAGTTGTCCTTATTGTTCTTCATGCTAGTTTTCATAGTCTACAACGACAAAATCAGTACTATATGGATTAAATTCTCAGCAAACTATTAATCATTACTATATATATATATAATATTTATATATATCAACATATATAGTTCATAAATTAAAACGAGAAATCAATGATTACTTATGACATGATTTAATCAAATAACACCAATCTTTTTAGTTGTTAGTATTTAAAACTTGAACCAATAGGCCCTAACTCATCAAATTGCAGACTATTACATAACAATTAACAAACTTTAACATGGGGAATTTAATGATGCCCTCATGGAGAAATTTGAATTAATAAGAGCTGCTTTTTTTAATAATCCAACTTTAATAATAAAGTCAAATATAAAATTATCATTACCATATAGTTACAACTATAAGCTAGTAAATGCTAGTTCTTAATAAAAGCAGTGATTCATATGGGCAGTATCGAAATTTGATTGTTTGCTTATTTAAGAGCATAAGGAAATTATCAAGTTATTAACCCTTTTTTTTTTTTTCCTGGAGTCCTAAGTTTATTTTTAAATAAATAATGCTACAGATATCCATTATAATTTTACTTCTTTTTACCAAGAGTAACAATTTTACTTTTGAACTCATTTGAAATTTAATACATCATTATAGTGTCAACTATTTTTTAAATGGTTAAACTATACATACATGATAACATGATATACTTGTTACCACGTCATTAATTAACTCTTTGCGGATTCCTCTCTAATAAATTCCCTTACTACTAAATTTCTCATAAATAAATCTACTTTTTAAGGATAAAAAAAAAAGATTTAAAATATATTATTCTCACATCTCATCTTATTAATTAAATAATGTCCAAAACAATCTAAACGGTGTTCTAAATGGGTGCCTAACCTCTCATTTTCAAGTTCATGCAATATTCAGATTTCAGTTTGTATTTTCTTCTTCCTCAAAAATACAAATCACGACGGTAAATATTCCATTACACTTTATTCCGTTTTATGTACTTTGCTTCTTTCTGTTGCTTTCATACACCAATCACTTCACGTACTTGCTGTTTTTGTTCACAACGTAATCAATTGAAAATCTATTATTTTGTCTATGTATCTGACGTGCCGTGCAGCTCCACTTGTTTGTTTCACTTTCAACCTATTTCCTCTGTACATGGGGGCATAGTGACAAAAAAAAAGTCATAGTTAAAGCCTTCGTTTATATCAGATCCGAAATTTGAGTCATGCATCAGGCAGGTTTGCGGGTTTGGCAACCATTGTTCATAGAATTTATGAGCCCCTGGGCTATTAGCTGTTAAAGGCCCATGGACAAAATCCTTTGACATCTCATCAGTGGTCTCAACTGCTGTTTACTCTTAACGCGTTGAGCCGAGAGACATGGAGACACCATTGATTCTCTTTTTTAAAAATCAAGCAAACCGAATATGAGTCAAGAAAGTGCGGCGTCCCCCATGGGGAAGAGGGGAGCGACATTGATCACTATCGTTTATGGGAAGCTGGTGGAACGCAAGATAGGGGATTAAGGTCGAAGGCAAGGCCGATAATCCTCTCGGTAACACGGTCACCTTCTCGATGACCTACGAGAATAGCAAGATTACCATTACTTCTGAAAGTACCTTCTTGACAAAGGACCGAAATGTCTATAATTTGAGGTACTCCAACACTGCAGAGAACAAGTTTGAAGATTAAAAACTTCGAAATATTTTAACCGTTAAAGAACAATTTTTTTTCTTGTTTAGTTGAAAGTTCCATTGTTTTTAGTTTGGCCAATGTGTTGGTGATTTATATTTTATCTAGTTACGTGAGCAATTTTGTTTGCTAGATTAGATATTTTGAAAAATTCCTATTATTGGCGAATATATATATATATATATATATATATATATATTTATACACACACAAACATATGTTAGAAAGAAAGATATTAGGGTATGTTTCGAACAGCAATTGGAGTTGGTGTTTTGAAAATGTTTTGATTAGAAATAATTAGTTGAATTTTGAAAATGTGAGTTTGGTCGAAAATAAATTGGTTTAAGTTAAAAAGTGTAAAAGCTTGAAATATGTTATGAAAAAATAGCCACGTAAATCTTATTTTAATTCTATGCAACTTAAGAAAATCATCTTATATGTTGAAATAAGAAAGTTATGAACTTTTAATATTTAAGTTTTATAAAAATGAAAAGGAGAGATTTCAATATGAATAGGGAAATTTGTTTACTTTTAAAGGAAAAAAAAAATGAAAAACTCCCTATGAAATTGATGCCCCAAATGGTCCCTTATTTTTATTTAATTCTTTATTTGAAAGAAACAAGGGAAAAAAAAAAATCATGTGATTGTTATTCTTCCAATTTAAATCCACGTGTATTTACAAAAGAATTATATGAAAATCAAGTTAAATTTTCCAAGTTTACCGTACGAGGGAAGAAAATTGATGATGCATTATCTTCACCGACCATGATGACCAAAATTTGATGTGAAATAGGAGATGAGGAAATGACCTTTTTTTTGTTTTTTGTTTTTTTGTTTTTTTGTTTTTTTTTGTTTTTTAACTTAAGATTGAGGGATTCGAAATCTGTACTTTAAGTAAAATTCGGTATGATATAACCTTTAGACTATGTTTTCAACCACATTAATGAGTCATTTTGATTAATAAGTAAAACGTATAATTCAGTTCACACAATTGTACAACATGAAAAATCAACGGTTACCCTTCCAAAATCTTACTCATGGTATAATTCAAAATACCGCATGTGTTTAGTTAATATACCATTTTTGACTCTCTTGTTATGCAAATATATAAAATATCCTATGTGTTTCTTCAACATCTCACGTATGTTTAGGAAATGGTCTAAAACTAACCCCTTATCTTATGTTTGATCGGTCAAAATTTGAACATTCTGAAACTACCGCCATTGCCACATGGAGAGGGGGAGGTTGAGATCATCATCCCTAGTGAACATGGGAGGCCAGATTCCTTATCGGAGGGACGGGGGCGGTTGGGCTTGCCATCACCGATGGCAGGGAAAAGGCTAGGTTCTCGTGGAGGAGGAAAAAATGTTGTTATTTTGTGCCATGTTTGGTATAATCGAAAAGAAGAATAAAAGAAGAGAAGTAAAAGAAGCGGGACCTACTGAATCTTACCACTCTAATACCGGGTAGAAAATTAAAATCCACTCAATGATGCCTGCAAAATTTTTTTTTTAATCCTTATTTTAAACTAAAATAATAAAAACAAGTAGATGGAATAGTAATTGTACAAATTTCTCTCTCTCTCTCTCGCTAATATACATCATAATGATTGTTTAAATGTAAACAACACAAATACGTATTACAATTTTTTTTTTTTTTTTGGAAACTTAGGAATAGTGGGATTCAGACTCTATAACTTGAGGTAGAGTCAAGTGTGAAATTACTACAAAGTTATGCCTGCAACCACAACATATATTACATTTGAATATAATATATAAAAGAGACATCCAAACACATATTTTATTCTATATATTTCATTCAAATACAATACAAATTTAATATGGATTATGTTTATTCTAAACAAATCAGAAGAGTAATTTTTGATAATTTCCATTTAGTTTTTTGGTAGAGATCTAGCACATGAAGAGGTCACCAATGATCGAATTCTACTTATATGTCTCTTAGTTTATATTTTCTCAATAATATCATAATAGTATTTAATCAATAATAATTAATATGAGTGTCTACTTAATGTAATGTTAAATATTTGGATAAAAAAATGCTCTTCGTAAAAAGTCTATAACTTTCTTATTTTAAGTTGAAATGAGATGGTTTTTTTAATAAATTATATAAAATGATAAAAAAAATAAAATCTATATTGAATATTTTTTTTCTCAGAACGCACTCAAATTTTTATATTATTTTTTTATATCACAAATCATTTTCAATTCACATGAATTAATAAGAACATCTATTTAATGCAATGTTTTTTTTTTTTTTGAGAAACTATTTAATGCAATGTTAAATTGTTATGTAAACAGTAAAATTTAACATTTGGATAAAAAAGTGTTCTCCTTATAAGTCTATAACTTTCTTATTTTAAGCCAAAATAAGATAATAATTTTTTTTAAATTACATAGAACGATGAAAAAATTTGAAACAATCCATATTAACTATTTTTTCTTTGGAACACATTTAGATTTTAATATTATTTTTTATATTACAATTTATTTTCAAGAGAAATAGAAAAATAATATTTTAAAAGAAAATTATAGTATATAATTTTAAATATAGTAATTAATAAATCTCATAATCAAATTTATGATCACATAATACTTAAAAAATCCCTTTTCCTTTCTCTTCTCTCTCTAACACGAAAAGATGCACATAAATTTGTCGCTATAAACTAATCGTAATTCAAAATTTTTTAAAAAAATCCAAGGAAATCTAAGAATCTATCATAAAGATATGCTATAATATATCATCTTTTAAAAAATATGTTATAAACTTTAAATGTATCTATAAAATATGTTATTTACTACAATTTCCTTTCATTTTCAATTCACATGAAACACATATTTTCAAACTAATTTATAAAACTTCGTCTATAATTGTCACCCCAAAAGACCCCTAAGAGGATGTTTGGTGTCACAATTTAAAATTTAAAATTATAATATAATTTTTGTCTTTTTTCATTAGTCTCACTATTCACACAGTTTTATAATTCGAATTTTAAAAATACATAATTCTGTATAGATAAGTTCAAATGAAATGATTTTTTTTTTTAAAAAATTACATAGAATTTCGAGACGAACGAAATAAGCTCCATATTAATATATTTTTTTTCAAATACATTTTTAATTTTTTATACTTTTTAACTTTAACAATTCAAATACCTTAATAAACTTATAATTAATTTAAACCCAAATCCTACTATTCAAATCTTAGTGTATGTTTGGCAGTACAACTTAAACTTACATTTTTTATCTCAGTTTTTGTCTTTTTCTGAAAAGTCAACAAAAATTATAACTAATTTTTAAAAAGTTAATAAACTCAAACTTGAAAATTTCAACTCAAACCGTTTTACCAAACACACCATTAACATCCAATACATGCTAAGGGTCCGTTTGGTGAATGAGTTTGAGTTTGAATTTTAAGTTTCAATAGTAAATTTGTGTTGACTTTTCAGAAAAGATAAAAATTTTTTTAGAAAAAATAAAAAAGATTTTCAGGAAAAGATAAAAACTGATATGGAAATTTTAAATTTGAAATGGAAACCAAACGAAGCCTAAGGGTTTGTTTGGTTGGTTAATTTGAGTTGAAATATTTTAATTGTAATAGTAAATTTTTTTGAATTTTCAAAAAAGACAAAAATTTTTAAGAAAAAGATAAAAATTTTTTGAAAAAAATACAAAAAAAAAGTACAGTTTGAATTAGAATGAGATGATGAGGCAAACAAAGCCTAAAAATTCTCAATGATTGGTTATTTACGATCCTTTCGTCACCAAGCAGGCACTTTATACATTTCCCGTCACTGTGGTAGGACGAGCAGCAAACATATCGCAATACACCACGTGGCGAATCACTACTGGAGGTTCACGCAAACCACTCTCACAGCTGTCTACCAGGTAAAACTCCTCCATCTCAGTGGACCGTAATGTCATTTCCCTCGAAGAGAGAGAAAGAGAGAGGGAGAGAGATAAAGTTTTGAGGAGAGAGAAAGAAAGATAAGATTTTAGAGAGAGAAAGTGCGGCAGAGAAAGAGAGAGAGCGAGAGGAGAGAGAGAGAGTTAGAAAGTTCGAGTGTATATGAAAGCAGAGATTTTGAAGAAGAAGAAGAAGGGGACGCCATGGTTACGGACCAGGAAATCTCGCAAGCTTTGCAAACCCTAATCCGCGAAGCTTCCGTTAATGGCGGAGGAGTGACGTCACTAAAGGGCGTGGTTAAGGAGCTGGAGTCGAAGCTCGGCTACGACCTCTCCCACAAGGCGGACTTCATCGGGGCCCAGATCCAGCTCCTCTTCCGATCCCACCCGACCCAACCGCAACAACAGCACCACCACCATCACCAACAACAGCAACAGCAACAGCAACAGCAGGCTCAGCTGAATGACCGTTTTACCCCTCACCAGAACCCTAATTTCCAGCCCAGCCCCTCCGCCTTCCAGACCTTCCCTTTCCAGCCTCCTCCGCCGCTGGCACCGTCCAAGGCTGAAGCCGCCGTCGCCGACGACGTCGTTTCCCCCTCCGAGCGCCCCAAGGAGAGGTTTGTTCTCTCTCTCTCTCTCTCTCTCTAAATTTTGGAAACTGTTTCTTGTCGTTTGGTTTTGGTTGTTTATAGTACAAATGGGGCTTCTTTGCCTTGTCAATTAGGGTTTTTGAGCCGAGAGGCGTCGAATTTTGGAATAAAGTTAGGGTTTTAGGGAATTTGAGAATTGAGAGCTTGTTGTTCAATTTTAGTCCAGAAAACAATGGCACATTTGAAAGGAAATCGAAAATTCGACGCTGTTTTAGAAGAAATGGGGCTTCTTTATCTTGTCAATAAGCGTTTTTGAACCACAAGCCGTTGAATTAAAAAAAAAAGGGTTTTAGCGAATTTGAGAATTGAGAGCCTGTCGTTTTTGAATTTTAGTCCAGTAATCAACGGCGCATATGAAAGGAAATCGAAAATTCGACTCTGTTTGGAAGAAATGGGGCTTCTTTGAATTGTCAATTCGGGTTTTTGAATCGAAATGCGTCGAATTTTGGAAAAAGTTTGGGTTTTGGGCAGTTTGAGAACTTTTCCTTGTTTAATGTTAGTCTAGAAAACTATGGCAGCGAGGAAATGAAATCGAAAATTTGACACCGTTTGGCTGCCGGGAAAAAGTTTTTCTTTTTGATGAAATTTGATGGAGTGGAACTGACTTACCTTGCCATATAGGGTTTCCGAGCCAAGTAGTGTTGAGTTTTGTATAAGTTAGGGTTTTAGGAAATTTGAGAGCTCATGCATCGTTGTGGCTTGGGAAAGATTCTTTTTTTACCTTTTTTTTTTTTATTATATATATTTCTGTTTGGTAGTCCAGATAATCGAGGCCTAGAAAAAGAAATTAAAAATTTTGACGAAATGCTATTAAAATAATTGAGCTTTGTGTGTTCTTTTTTGTGGGCCATGGGAAGTGGAAAACTGAGGTATCGAATATCGTGGAAAAGGATGAGAATTGAATACTTTGTTCTTTCTCTGAAACCAAACTGCTAAATTTACAGATTTTACTTTTACAAAATGCTACTGCATTTGTGTTTTTCGCCTCTAATTGTTTGTCATGCTGTTCTTGACGTTGTTACTCCAGTACTCAAACCAAAGCCAAGCGAAAAGGTGGCCCCGGGGGTCTAAACAAACTTTGTGGTGTTTCCCCTGAACTTCAGGCCATTGTTGGCCAACCAGCTCTTCCAAGGACGGAGGTTCGGACTCGTTAGATTTTTTTTTTTGAATTAGTTTGTCGGTTATCAACTATGAGGTTATGAGTTTTTCTTATTGTATGTTTCAGATTGTGAAGCAACTTTGGGCTTACATTAGGAGAAACAATCTCCAAGATCCAAGTAACAAAAGGAAAATAATTTGCAATGACGAGCTACGGTTGGTATTTGAGGTGGACTGTACTGACATGTTCAAAATGAACAAATTGCTAGCTAAGCATATCATACCTCTTGAACCTTCAAGTATGTATCTTTGGATAGTTGCCTCAATGTATCCGGTATTTATTTCGCTTGATCATGCACAATTATGGAATGATATTATACTCTATACTAAGGACTTGCTTATTTTCACGCTCTCAGAACAGTCGGTTCCTAAGAAGCCTAAGGTAGATGTGGAGTCTGGAGCAAAGAGTACCGAATCTAGTCCTCCCGTGATAATATCTGAAACACTTGCAAACTTTTTTGGTGTTGGTGGAAGGGAAATGCTCCAAGCAGACATCTTCAGACGTATCTGGGAATACATAAAGGTCAATAATCTTGAGGTAGGAAAACTTTATTCTATCACCCTTTTAGACTTTTAAACTTTCCATGGCCATAGCTCTTTTAGAGCTCCCACTTGTCTGTTTCGATGTATAGTTTTGTGTATGGATTATAGTTTACCATTTTCATTTCGGCCTGGATATATATGCAGGATCCTTTGAACCAAATGCTTATACTCTGCGATGCAAAGCTTCAGGAGCTTTTTGGTTGTGAAAGCATCTCAGGATTGGATATTCAGGAAGTTTTGGCACGCCATCACATATTCAGAAAAACCTGATGCTTATCTACGGTAAGAACCGAATCTCGAGACTTTTGGATTTAATCTCTCTTTCAATTGCAATCATTTAAAATCTAAGCCCCTACCTTCACGCTGAAACTGAATTCTCCTAACGTTAATACATCTTCATCTGATCTGATGGATGTCCAACCTTTCATTTGCATCATTTCACTACTAAAGTCGTTTTTCTAACCGCATTTTTACTTTCAATTCTCCGTTTTAACCCGACTTTTGTTTTTGCTTGCAGGTGCAGATTGGCTCGAATGACAACTGTATTTTGCACTTCGTGTTAGATAATAGGGATGCTGTATTTATCTACCATGCATGAGTTCATGGCAAATATTATTCGGTACTCAGTTACCGTCGCACTAGGATTCTGGTTTGACTGACTTGGGAGGTTTTTTTTTAGGTTAGAATGACCGGTGGAGATTTCTAACACCTGTAAAAAAAAATTGCAGAAAAGTAGAAAAAAAAAAAAAAAAAAGAACAAAGTATCTTGTAAGAAGTAAGTTGTTATTAGCTCATTTTCAGTTATGAATGGTGTTTAATTATCCAGTGTTGATTTGTGTATTTATCCGTTCTTGGTTTTCTGTCAATGCCTTGTAGAAAAAAATTGCACTTTTTTTTTTTTTTTTTTTTTTTATGAAGTAAAACCAACATCAACCAAAAAATGTATGTATATATTCGTATTATATTTTATATGTAGTGCCAAGAAAATGACAGTCCGTGACCTCTGATCTAATACAAACAGGAGGGTCAACAGAATAATGTGGTGTTACATATATATATATATATATATACACATACATATATGGACATACACACTCTTCTCTATATCCCTGTGACTTCTCACCAACTAGGTTCACATGTCAACCTAAACTTGCAACAAAAAAAAAAAAAGGGTGAAGCCCTCCTATAAATCGATGTACAAAAGAAAATTCTTGTCACAGCTTCGATCAGGCAAAAAAAATTTAGACAGCTGAGACAACAAAAATGGCCTTGAGTGGTGCCAAGGTTCTTGTGCAACTTATGCTATTGGCCATATGCTTGGTGGCTTTGGTGGGCCGAGGCAGTGCCGTGACCATGTGCAAAATCGACTCCGACAAGTTAGGGATCTGTCTCCCTGCAGTCACGGGCAAATCTCCGCCACCACCAAGCGAGAACTGCTGCAACATTATCAAACAGGCTGACTTGCCATGTCTTTGCAGCTACAAGGAAGTCCTCCGTGCCTTCAAGATCGACCCCGCACGTGCCGTGGAACTGCCCGAGAAGTGTGGCTTGAAAAAGCCGCGGGAATGCCAGGTTTAGGTTTCAACGTCTCTGTTAGACGAGCGTTTTTCCGGATTTATGTCATGCTTTGGTTTCATGTCGTGTATGTTCGTTGAGAAGCATGCACTTTGAACTTTGTTTTCCTTATTTCTCATCTATGTTTGTTGTCCGTTTGTTCTGTAATTCCAACACTTTCTTTCTTTGCAAGAGTTAAAATTCCTGTTATTGGAGCGATTATTTGTAATAAAAATCTAAAATAATAATTAAAAAAAAGCTGTGAAAATCTTATTTTTCAGTTTGGCAGAGAGATGCCATGGTTTTCAAATTTCACATAATTTCAATATCCACCATTGCAATGAATTAAACATATTGCATTTTAAACCAAAATCACTTTCTTATGCACATAATTCTCTAATTGCAACACATGAAACTAAAACAAAATCTTTCCCCAGCAGTTCTGTGCATCTAAGAAGTTAAGCAGTCATAACTCACACCCGAAAACGCGGTGACATTACCGTTTTCGAGTCATTTCTGAACACATTGCTATGCTACACTTGGGACTTTTTAAGCGAGTCGCTCGGCTAAGTCGGAGACTGATTGTTGCAAGGGCCGCCGAAGATCGGTCTCATGTAGGCGTTATCAAATTTTCTCCAGTAGTGGTGTATGATGTACACCGGCCTTTCCATCAGCATGGACAAACTCTCTTTTGCGCGGAGCATGTTGGTCGTGGCAGACTCTTCAAAGGAGCGAAGAGGGAGCGTCAGGTCGTCTTTGGCATCGTTCAACGACCTCTCTTGAACATCGTCGTCGCTAAGCGTGGGATGGAGAAGCAGAGAGTTTATCAACGGCTTAGTTAGAAGGCCAAACACCTGGTAGGGGTAACTCTCAATACAAGTTTTCTACATCTCCATGATTAAAATAGTGTAAATGTTCAAGTAAAATGGTGACATACCACTGTACTGAAAAGGACTACGATTATGGTCGTCGTTATCATCGTCGCGTTGATTGGATCCGATGTGACACCGTAAAACGTGAACTTCACAAGTGAAGAGCATTTGATCAGTCATGAATTGTAATCAATCCATTATAGAAAATTCCTCTGCAAAGTGTAAATATAAAATTTGTATAGAATTATATATATATATACACACAAACCTGTTCAAATGCCAGAGCAATAGAGACTGCTCCTCTCATAAGCCCTGCCCACCATATGACTATCTGAAAGAACCAAAAAAAAAAAAAAAGAGGAAATTAGAGTTGTAAATATTTGTAGAGATGAATTGTAGATGCTATCACTTACCATGTGTTTGAAGGTGATCTTAGATCCTGTCTCGTAATGTGCTCGATTCGTGTAATTCGAAAGGACGGAAAGAGGGAAAACGAACGCGGCACGGGCAAGTGAGATGATTGAGATCAAGGTACCACAGATGACTAATGAAGTCCTCAAACTGCAACCAAAAGTACACATTTGAAAAGAAGAAAAAAAAAATTTTTTTTCGAAGAACAGAATCGGGTTCGGGTTAGTTCATTGAGGAAGCAGTACTTCAATTTAGACGTCTTCCACTTCTCGACGTCTACAGCATCCATTCCCACGTAGAGGAATATGAAAGTCTCCGCGACAAAAGACATCATCGCAAATACGTGCCTGCATAAAAAAAAATCAGATAGAATAAGATCGAATGTAAAGATTGCTCGACTTAAGGAAAGAATTTTTGGAAGCGTCGGATATGGTTTTCCCATACATGCCTGGTTGTGATTCTAGAACTGTCTGTGACATTGTGCCAAGCATAGTGGGACATGAGAATCCCGCAGAAGAAGACGGTGAGGATTCCGCTCAGTTGGAATAGCTGCGAACGAGCAATGAAGACAGATTATAACTTAAAAACTGAAACAAACAGCAAAATTTAAATTTTAGAAACTTTTGCTATTTTAAAGACAGTGAACTTTCAAGAATGTTGGTACCTCAGCTAACATGTATGACAGATAAGCCATCAAGACCATCAAAGCAATCTCTCGAATGCTCGAGTGTCTGCGACAAAACCCGATATTCAGACACCGTTAACTCGAAATTTCTAAATAGCATGATGTTTTCCGTTACATCTAATGAAAATCATGTAGAAAAGGTTACTTGCCTGCCAAAGCACAGGGTCTTAAGGACAAACGCGGTGAGGAGTCCACACTACAAGATCATAGAAACCGATTAAAATCTGGCTAAAAAAGATGTCATCTCTTTCCGAAAACATTAAAGAATTTTACGGTGAACATGTAATTTCATTCACATTCGACATTCGACATTCGACATATCAAAACTTACCATGATCCCAAGAGCAGTGCTGGTTAAGAACAAGTAAACAAAGTCTCCGACGACACGAAGCAGAGCCAAGGCACTAATTCGAGAAACGTCGATCTTCTGAACGGCGTTGAAGAGGACTATCGACGTCGCGTCATTGACGACTCCTTCCCCAAACACTAAGCTGTATAGCAAGGGGGTTTCATCTTGATGAAGAACCTAAAATTTTGTTATGGTTCAAATATTGACACACTTGTAAAAAAAAACGTAAAAGATTAAAACAGGACTACTTGGACCAAATTAAATCCAGAACAAAACTGTGTCCCCTAACCTGTAGAGTGCACACTGTATCGGTCGATGAAAATATTGTTCCTATAGCTGAATAAAACCGAAAAATTCATGTTCAGTTTTTGATCAAAATCTCTATTTTCGTTTAACCATGAACAAGATATAGAACAAGTATTGTCTCACCAAGATAGTCACGTGCAGTCAGACCACCAAAGCCCAAATTTGGGAATAGCCACCAGCTGCCTAGGCCAAAAGTAATTTGAACAAATTTAGAATAGCTCACAGTAGCCAATATATATACATACATGTATATATATACACTTTTATCGAGCAACCAGACTTGTAATTTTTTTGGTACATTGTTGTAACAACCAGTGATTCCTTTTTATAGCCCGTTTGATAGAGTAGTTTGAGTTGAGATTTTTAAGTTTTAATAATAAATTTTTTTGAATTTTTAGAAAAGACAAAAAACTTTTTGGGAAAAAGACAAAAAAAAATTTGAGTTGAATGATTTGAGATAGTGCACCAAACGGGCTGTTGATATTTGTCATTGATACTTGTCTTTTGCATTAAAAATTACTAAATAGAACCATAAAATTATAAGTTGTTTATTAGAAAGTTATAACTATCGGATCTGTACGACTGTCACATAGGAAAATATTTCTATATAAATAAATATTTCATAAGGATAAATTAAAGAAGTTACTTGAAAGTAAATAAAAATACTACCTATAACTTTAGCAAAAAAAAAAAGAAAAATAATAATTATTATTATATTACCAGCTGTTATGATTGCTGCTGAAATGAATACACCAACCACTCCAAACAGCATGATGGTCAAGAAGTTCTGAAAGAATTGTTTCTTCTTGACTTGAAAACTGAACATACATAAATAAAAAATTTTTAAAAAATTTAAAAAGCAAATTCACATTAAAAAATTAAATGTAAAACTGACGGAATCTGATAAAAATCAAACGAGGCATTTTTGAAGGCGAGCTTACCCAGCATTGAAGATTATAGGGGGAAGAAGGTAAATGAAGAAGAGTTCTTCATCAAAAGTGAGGATATGAGAACTCTTTCTTTTGCTTACAACCAGTATTATTCCTCCTGCTATCAATCCCTATTAAATCATAATAAACTTGTTTAAAGCCACTAATCATATAATTATATCTCTCCCCCCCCCCCCCCCCCCCCACTATTAAACACAATTAAACTATACAAGGTTCAAAAGCTATACAAACTCTTGGATCAACCAAAAACTAAACACTACTATATGTGTGTGTGTATATATATATTCATATTTAGGAGTCTATATATATGTGTGTGTGTGTCTGTGTGAAAAATAAAGAGAATTTCAACAAAATTAACTAAAATAAGAACTCTTTGAAGAAAATCTCAAAAACCCTTTTAGTATACCATCCAAATGCGTCTAAAAGACTTTTTTTTTTTTGGTCTCTAATATAAAACCATGCCATAATGCCAAACAAGTAGGTATATATATATAGGTTTAGGAGCTTTATGAGAAAGAGGGCTTGATTACGAGCAGTTGTATCACATCTGACTCTGTCTCGAACTCAGAGACTTACAACGAAAATGGCGGTGATGGACTCATTAACCCAACGATTCTCCTCGAGCAAGTGGCCAACGAGTAAGCAGAGACACAGAACAGCCACGAACACCGATATGGGCACCACTTGTGCATGGTCTTTCGCTAAGTTCTTCGCGAACTCAGTCACATCCTTCGTGATCTCCATTCTTATTATACTTCTTTCTCTTTCTAGTCAAGCATAAATATGTTTATATATATCTATATATATATATATGTATATATCTTCCAACAGAAACGAAACAAACTTTGGTCTTTTTTTTTTTAAGCGACTTTGGTCTGTTTTTGTTTTGGTGTTTGTGGACGTGCTGTGCGTCCCTGTATGTAGACGGTGCCGTTGAGTAGCACCAGTGTGTTGAGGAGACGCTCACACGTGTGAGAGAAAAATGTGGAGAGGTGACACGTGGTCCTGAACTAGAATTGTATCTCTGAGTTTTAACCACTAGAATTTTATCAGTTTTCTAACCTTTTTATTTATGGTAAATTACTAGGTTAGTTCCTGAATTTTTAACTTTATGTAATTTTAGTCCTTAAATTTTTTTTTTTTATAACTGGAATATCCTTAAACTTTTAACATGTTGCTAAAATAGTTATTTATGTCAATTTTTAGATAGAATCAATTAGTAATTTGGTCAAAACGTGATGCTAACTATGATTTTGTTCAAAAATTAACGAAAATGACTATTGTCATAACGTTTTTAATAATTTATGGTTATTTTCGCTACCAAACACGAAATAGGGAAGGACTATTATCGTAATGTTTTTAATAATTTATGGTCATTCCCAGTACCAAAAAAAGAACAGCAAATGTCCTTAAACTGTTAAAATATTATTAAAATAGTTATTTTTGTTAATTTTTAAACGGAATCTGTTAATAATTTGATCAAAAAGTGATGTTAACTAATGGATTATATCCAAAATTGATATAAATGACTATTACAGTAACATTTTAAAAGTTTAGAGATATTTCAATTATAAAAAAAAAAATTAAGTATCAAAAGTTACAAAATGTTAAAAATTTAGAAACGAAATGAGCGATTTACCCTTCTATTCAATTTTACATCTTACAATGGCTTAATATAGCAATTTTGTCATTTTGTTGTTGCTTTTTAGCAAACGCAGCATTGATATTGGAAGTTAACTTATTGATATCTTTGATTTTCTGGTGGTGAATAATGTGAGTTATAATGAGGCCGAATCTACCCTCTTTACGGATATCAACACTTTGTGGATCAAGAACAGATTATCAATGAACTGAGTATCTGAAATGGCCAATTACTAGGTCAGCCAATTTCTCTCTCTCTCTCTGAGAAATGTATACACTTTTTTTCTGAACAGACAGTAAATTTGTAGCAACACTGTACTGAGTATTTGAAATGGTACATTTGGCTAGGTGTCTAATTGGTGGAATGTCTCTCTTTTGTTAGCATGATCTTTCCTAGATAGTAAAAAGAGAGTCCGTGAAGGACGTCCGCTACGATTAATCTTATGCTTTGTTTGACATTTTAGTTTAACTCCAACTAAACTGTACTTTTTCATATCAGTTTTTGTCTTTTTCTGAAAAGTCAACGAAATTTATAACTAATTTTTAAAAAATCTACCAACTTTGTGTAAATCTGTGTGTTCTTGTTTTTCGATTTTCATCAATTTTAAAGATTGTGAAGTCTTAACTCGTCTTACGCCGATTCTGGAATTCAGCCTTAAGTTCCATGAATAAGTTTGAGGATTGCCACGACATTTATACCTCCTTGTGCCCAACAACGTTATGTTCGGGTCATATAATAAGGTTCTCTCGTCTTGAAAATTTATTAACTACATCATTTGTAGAAATTATTTAGCAAACAATTAAAAAAAATAGAGAAAAATAGTGTTAGAATATTTTTTTTAACATATTTGACTTCGATTATGGGCGTCTGTTGCTAGAGAGATTATGTTATAATACTTTTTAAATTAATAGAATATTTTTCTTTAACAAAGATCGTTAGATTGCGTTCGACACTTTTATAGAGTTTATTACAATTACAATTTACAATTTAGATTAGATAGATTTATACTAGGTTAGACTAGATAAATTTAAATTAGATTAAATTAGATTAGATTAAATTTAGACTTAATTTAGATTAGATTTAGATTAGAAGGTGAGGCAAGCCGAGAAAAACCTACTTTATGATTTTCACTTCTAAAGAATTTTTAAGAAATTGTTTAGGCCTTTCTTTGTTTTTCTTTATTTGTTTACAAGAAAAAAAAAATTTTTTCTTTTGGAACTTAGGGGATTTGAATCAGATAACTTATAAGGGAATCAGGTTTGAAATTTATATATTTTTAGTTGTTCTTTCTCTTCAATGCTTTAAAGTTGTTGTTGTTTTTTTTTTTTTTTTTTCCTAATCACATGTCATCCATTTTCACCGTAAAAATGAAGCTTAATTATATATCATTACTTGATTTATTAAATAAAACTTAGCATTTCTCAAATAGAAGGAATTTACTTTTTTAATCTAACTATAAAAGGAATTTCTCATATTGCAAACGAATGTCATATGCATTTTTTCGTTAAAAATTTAACTGAGAAAATAAATTTGCAATCATTTTAAAATTTGGAAGAACTAAATATTACAAATTAAAATTCAGAAGTATTTTGTGATAAGGCTTTAAATTTAGAGGGAGAAGTGAAATTTGTCCTAATAACAACAATCCTATTTTTATCAAAGATCTAACTAAAGTTGGGACAAATAGAGCCAATAAATTGGTTCACAACTGTCTTAAACTATTCAAATGGAGCTGCAAAAATCTCTCAGGGAAGGGTAATGAAGACTTTCGACGTCAGTAAATTTTCTCATAGGAGAAAAAGATCTTGCAACTAGAAAAGAAAAGTTCATCATTAATATCTAGAAAACATACTCTAATTGTAATTATTCGACTTTTTAAACTATTAATTAACTTACTTATTTTTAGTTAATATAATCTTAATATTTGTTTATATTTGATTTCAAAAATACAGATATTTTTTTATTTATAAATAAATCATACTTATACTTGAAGAATTTAATAAATCAAAATTTTAGCCGAGAAAATTAAAATTTTTAAATAATAAATATCACATTCAAATTTATACTTAGATAGAATTAAAAACCCTATAACGTCATTCGAGTTAGAACGAAAGACCTTAGAATCTTTTAGTACTTCTACTAGTTTAGTGATATTGAAATATTGAAAACATAGTTTTAAAGATAATCGATATAAAATAATTTAAAAGTCTAAATACAGAAATTAAATTCGTAGTGGTATCTCACTCTCTTCCTTCATTACTTCCGCATTGCTTTTCAGTCCAAAAACCATCTAAGTAGCAAGCTACTTACCCGCGTTACCAACAATACGAACACACATACATGAGCGTTCGTTTAGCAAATACAAACTATATCTTATAAAATATTTTCAGAACATCATATCATTACATGTTACAAAATGAATGTTCAAAAATGTATGTAATCTATGTGTGTTCAATTATGCTTCATTATATACATGTCATGTTGACTTAAAAGCCCCAATGTCGTACCTATATCAGCGCAACCAATGAGGCGTTGGGGGAGTGACTCTTCAACAACCTCTAAGGTCATCACTTATAACTTTCGTTCTAATCATATCCTCTCATTAATTGAAAGTCGATATAACACTTAATCTTATATTTCGTTAGTCTCATTCTTATTAATTATGACAATATATAGATTTACATGTCACTATACATCTATCATTATGACATAAATATCTGTGAGACATGTAGATTATATTAGTGTAAGTGAAATTATACACGTTAAATGCTCAATTAAAACAATACATATAACTATATGCTCATCATTTTATAAAGGCAAATCATAGTAAACATAGAACATTAATAAAGAAAAACATTTTATTTCAAGATGTAGGTAAAGTTTGTATTTACTTATCTTAGATGTTTAAACTTCGAAAGTTATAACTCCTACTACATAAATTTGGAAAATTGTCCTTATTTAATAATATTTCGTCATTAGAGTGAATCATGGTTATATAAATATATATATTTTTTATTTATTTTTTTATAAATTAAAGTAAACTTAATTTTCTTACATCATAACTAATCTTAATAATTATTTCCTATTAATTATTAAGTATAAAAGAAAATTCTACTAGTTACCATTTAATTTAATTTTATTGATTAATTAATTAATTAATCAATCAATTAATTAAATAATTATTAATTATTAGTTGATTGGGAAATGATAAATTAATTATACAACTAATTAGTAATTATATCCTCAATAATATTATGTTATTTAAATATTCTTTCTCATTTAATAATTAATATTTAACAATTATGTTAATTATTAATAATTAATTAATCATTTATTATTATATTAATAATCATAATAATAATTAATTAATAATTAATCTTTAATTAATTATACATTTTAATTATGTAATTACTTAACTTAATAATCTTGCTTACACAATTAATAATAACTTATTAGCTCTTATAATTAATTTTAATAATTAATTAATTATTTATTTTATTAATTACCAATTAACTTTCTTAGCATAATTATATTTTGTTATATATTTATTAGTTTATATATTTATTTTTTGATTAATTACTCAATCTATATCATCTTGGTAACAAGCAGTCACCTGAGTATATACCCTTAAGTGCGTTAGTGTATGTCTAGTAATCCTCTAGTTTATTTTATCTTGGTCTATCTAAAAATTTATGATTCAACTTTATAAAGTTAGGGTTTTCACATTATTTGATCATATATTTAAGATCAACTCATCTCATCAAGATTTGTGTTTATATGTTATGACTTACCCTTATATCACATTTTAATGTTTAATCATTTTATCGGTGTGAGATTTTAATTTATAAGATTTATTTAAATTTGTGTATAATTCTATTTTGGATATTTGATACTTGTTGAATAGCTTGATGTATCTAGTTTTTGTTCTTATAATTTATTTTTCAAAATCTCGAGGGTTTTAAACCTTAGTATGGACACTTTTCTTAGTATCCTATGGTAAAATCTCAGTTTACCAAATTTCAATCTAATGTTGTGTGATTTATTAAAAATTATATACTAATCTGTTTTAAACACATAATAGCTCATTTTAAAGCTTAAGATGCCTACTTTACAATCATGAAGTTATTTTTTTTTTTTAAGTTTTAGAGTTTATATGTTATATAACGAGGTTTTGTTACTATTGGTCTTATGCATGTACCAAATGCCCAGATATGTGATTATATTTAGAAAAATCATAACAATTCACTTACAAGTCCAAATAAGGAAAAAAATATGTCATTGAAAAACTTATAATGTCTAGTTTACGCCAAAAAAAAAAAAAAGAAGTTTTACAAACGCTTGTGGTTTACTAACCCAAAACATACAAAGCCTGTGACTGGTACATGATTCTAGTAAAACCTCTCAGTTCGTAGTCTTAACTTGTAAAATTCATCAAAAGTATATATTTATCCATTTGAGGCGTAACGTAACTTGTAGGAAAGCTTAAAATTTAGTTTTTAGATCTATAATATATAATCCAAAATTTTGGAATTAAGGGGTTTGGATTTCATAAAACCCGTGGCTAGACTATATCTTAGGCGTTCCCTTTTCTTCTAGTTTTGTGTCGCAACTTCAAATGCACATAACTTTAGACATACATAAGCAAACAAAGTAATTCTAAAGCCTAAAATGAAGTTTATCCTCTGTATATCATATAATTTAATTTTCATACTAAAGTTTCTAATGCTTATCATATTATTATTACAGCAACCACTAGCTCTAACAAAGTTCGTAGATTTTATCGAAATGCTCCGTGGATCCTTTAAGACCTCAGATCTTCAAAGTTCTTCTTAAAACATTTTCCTAGGTAAGAAATAGTCTAACATTAAGATTATAACTACGTAACATGTTTTAGTTCTTTAAAATTGACCAAAACACAAAGAGAACTACTAAGTTACCTTTAGTAACACATCTTTTAACTCCGCTTTACACTTCTTTGAACTTGGTAATGGGGTTACTTGCAGCTTGAAAATGGAGAGTTTGCCTTTGGATTAATCTCTCATTGGTCACTTAGTATCTAAAAGGCAAACCTCCTCTTGCTTGTTTGATTAGAAATCCGGATCTCCCTCTAACTTTCTCATTTTTATTTTTGTTTTCCTTTTTTTCAATTTTCCATCAATTGATCAAGGGTTATCATCTTTGATCTCACCCATTGGATCATTCACCACACAAATCCTGACTAACATCTCATTGGACACTTAGTATCATCCTTGATTTGCCTCACATCCTTTCATGTGAAATCTATATAATTGATTTCTAATTTAATCCTAATTCTTGATCAATCCTCCGCCTATGGATTTATTCCTAATGTATCTTAACCATTTATCTCCTATCTATATGACACATTAATTACATACTCTCAATACTTAAATATTGATATGATCAAAATAAATATTAAGATCATCAAATTGACATATTAATAATAATTGGGGTTCCTTTCTAAAAATTAATATTTATCCCTCTAATAGATATAATAAATTTTTAGTATGAATTTTTATGTCATTCAACTTATTTTCTATGTATCTATAATTTCTCATTTTAATAGAAAAACTCAACATTGTTAGATCATTAATATCATCATATTGATGATACATGTAAAATCATTCATGATCTTGAAATTTGATGTTAATTAAAATAATTCATTTGAAGTATATTAATAAAGAAAATCCATGATAATAATTCATACAATCAAGTTTATGAATTTCTAAGACGTCACACTAGTCTTCTGTAACATATTTTGCTTGAACTTGATGTTAGCTAGATTTAAAAAATAATAATAATAAATGTAAACTAGATAGGTAAGGAGTTACCGTCCCACCCCGATGCTAAATGGGTTTGCCTGTTTGCTCCACACCCGTTTAATCCAAAGGCAAACCCGCTCCATTTAACCCGCCAGTGGGTGTGTGTTCGTGTCTGTGTCTATTTTTGTTTTTGTTTTTGTTTTTTTCTTGTGACTCAATGACATATCACTCTTATCTTTGTGATTTACAGAAAATTAAGTACAAAGCTATATTTTGAGTACTTTCTTATAATTGTATTAACTTTAACATTAAAGTTGATATTTAATCGTTAAAATTATCAATTTTAATATTATGACGTGCAAAAATATAAATATGTGTTATGACATTTTGCATATAAGCCTAACGCTAGTTATTCCAGTTAGCTTTCTTGTTGGTAACTTCAGAAGGCGTTGGGCATAGAAAATCTTAACCAAGATGAGATTCGAACAAAACTTTCGTAATGGTTTTTGTTTCGAAATAAAATGATAAATATTTGCCATATTTACCGAAGTTTAAAGAATTTAAATAACGAATCTACGAAACTATAAAACAAAATAACGCATCTACCAATAGATATTTTTTTTATCTAATAAGTAAAATAAAAGTAATTAAAACATTTTTAACTAGAACTAAATAACTTATTTAATAAATAATACTATTCATGTCATAATTTCATAGATATTTTACTTATTCATCTTAACTTTCTTTTTTTTATTATTATTTTTGAACGAAAGAGGAATCAGGTAATGTCTATTCCACTCTCACACCCCTTCACCTTCTGAAAATCCCAAAGAACACCGAGGAGTAGCCAAAGCCTAACATTATTATCACCAATCTTTATACTCAGGATCACAATCGTTTCTACCTTACTTCTTGTATCTACAGTCAAAACTGGAGCCTGACCGGGTATGACTAAGGGATTTGATCCTTAGTTTCTTTCCTTTATTCTCAACTATCAAAACATGTACTCTGGTCTTCTAGATCAAATTATAATTAGAATATATATATATATAGCTGGAAAACAACGACAACGTGGGGAGCACTTTTACGATGTGAGCACTACAATTGGGGACCCCAGGTCCAAGATCTAACCAAGACCTTTTTTTTTTTTTTTTCCCCACTAATATAGGTATGATTGAATTTTGGAACTTTTTAATAAAAAATTCCAATTATCAAAGTTTTGGACAATATAGAATAGAACAAAGCTAAAAAGAATAATAGAAATGAGAATTTGATGGAGCACTACTATTGAGGACCAAAGTTTTGAATGTGTATTTCCTTTTTGTCGAGTTTGAATGAGAGAAATGAGAATTTGAATGGTTCAAACGTACAGTAATGGAGTAGTTAGGATGCCTTATTTTCTCTATTCTCAGAATAAGTTCAAAGATCAAGGTTTGATTAGTTCGTTTGATGAATGAGTTTCAGTTGGAAATTTTAAATTTTAATAGTAATTTTTGTTGACTTTTCAGAAAAGACAATTTTTTTTCAGAAAAGACAAAAAACTTTTTCAGAAAAAAATAAAAACTGAGATGAAAAAGTACATTTTAGTTTGAAACGAGCTAACGAACTAAACTGAACCACATGATTCTACTTTGAAATCCATGTCTGCAAATAGCAATAGCGGGATCAGAAAATTTGTTCGGAAAAGGGATGTGAATTGAATAAAAATTTTTGAACCAAAACTACAACGCTAAAGTCTTTTACATTGATTTATTTCTTAGTATCTTTAGCTTTTTTCCCCCCTAATTGAACCAAGCTTATAATAGAGTTTAATTTAATTTTAACGTTTAAAGTGAAAAAAAGAATTTATTCATCGTATAGTTATTTTGATCATTTGGGATACTAAATTTTAAATGCGAGTACTTAAAAACAAAATTCTGGGTGACAGTTTATGTTTTTCCGTAAAAAGTTATGTAAATATAGTAACTAGAATTTTTAAGAGGCACGAATAAAGGATAAAAGTGTAATATATTTTGTCATAAGTGACAAATCAAAAAGAGATATAATTTAGGAGGCTGAAAAAGAAATTCTTAAAAATCCAGGGGTATTGGACTTCTGATTTAGTGGGAGTATAATTGAGTCCACAATTAGGCCAAATCTTTTTCATTCCATTATGGACCACTTGATTTTTTTACTTTATTATTATTATTTTTTAATTTGAACTAAGATGTACAATACTTTTAAAGTTTAGATAACTGGATAATTAAACCGGATTCATGTAACATAAGTTTGAATCGAATCATCAAATAATATTCTCTATTTCGAAATCTAAATCTCGCCCTTTTTTCCTCTTCCAAACACCTATTTGAATTCACAATTTCAATTTGGACCAAAAAGTTTCAAACTTTCCAATGATAACATACATCTATTGCCTTAAAAGCATTTTTAGCATCAAAGAGTGGCCAAGAAAGGGCTTAAACAAGCTCTTAATTATAATTTACTAGATTAAGGGGAAAAAATACAAAAAATATATATATATATACAAAATTACAAAAATACAAAAAAAAAAAAAAAAAGTTTGCAGTAAAAACTTGAGTACTAGTACAAATAATTAACTCTCCTATCCACTTCATCTAGTAATCAACCTGCCCACTTCCTCACCCTCATTATAGTATTCAGAATATACTTGACAATAATTCACTTTGCCATGTCCAAAATATATATATATATATATATATATATATATATAAATCTGATTGTTGGGGCCACATCATGTTGCCCATGTGCCGTAGGCCAACTATAGTTATAAATTATTTGGTGTTTTTGGGTTCTAAGAGTCATGACCAATTACTTCATGTTGCAAAGTTGACAATATATATATATATATATAGATATATATCCTCCACTTCAAAGGCTTATGCAAAATTAGAAACCATATACATACAGACACACATACACTTCAAATATTATTTGATGCAAAGATTCTTATGGTTTCTTTATGAGGGAAAAGATAAAAAGTACTAAAAAGACTTTTCTTGGACCACAGGATTGCAGTAAAATCAATATGGCGCAGAATGCATTTATTGGTCTTAATTTTCCCCTACTCTCCTATTTATTCATTTTTCCTTTCAGAGAAGGGAAACCTTTGTGAGCAATCAACTCATCACCTAATTTTCAGTGTAAGAAGGCAGAAATATGTGTGTGTGTATATAATTGCTCACTTGACCTCCAAATTATTGATAAAGTTGTGTTTTAGTCCTTATCTTTTTTTTTTTTTTCCTTGATTAAAAGCTCACTAAACTCTCAAAAATGATGCAATTTGATCGTTTCTGTCATCTTCTTTTTAACATTTAACAGAAATGTGAATGTGATATATCAGTAACTTGTTTCATTCAAAAGTTAACAGAAATGATCAATTTGTATCTTTTTTTTAAAAGTTTAATGCTCCGTTTGGTGTTTGAATTTATCTTAAACTAAACTATACTTTTTTATCTCAATTTTTATCTTTTTTCTGAAAAGTTAACAAAATTTATAACTAGTTTTTGAAAAATCAACTAACTCCAATTTAAAATTTTAATCTTCAACAAACTTACCGAATGGAGGCTAAGTTGCTTTTAATCAAGGAAAAAAAATTTAAGGATGAAAACGCAACTTTGTACACAATTTAGGGATCAAAAAAGTAATTAACCTATATAAATGTTAGGAAGAATGAGTCTTCCCAAGTAGAAAATGGATTTTCATTGGATTTGTTTGTTGACTTCAAGATGAAGCAAAAGTTCCACAGACCAATAAACAAATTTAATGATGAACTTTTTTATTATTATTATTATTAACATTTACTGTCACAAAGGTTATGAATATATATATATATATACATATATATATCCAAAGAGGTTACTGAACTTTGCATCAATCTGTCTTCTTTATACTATTGCTACGCGTGCCAATCAAAATCCAAAAAAACAAAGCACGCAAAAACCCCAAAAAAAAAAAAAAAAAAAGCAGGCCAAGATTAAACCTCCTTTTTCTTACCACGTGGAAGTACAAAAATTATTTGAATATACCTGCTTTTGAAAAATAAAGAAATAAAAATATGAAATTTCCAAAAAAAACAAAAAAAGGATGAACACAAGTTAAAGTTCAAACAAAGACCTTTGACTCTTCATCCGATGTTAATTAGTGGAAAAATCCCTGCAGGTGGGTATTGGGACTGTTTTTTGATCAACGGATACAAAGACTTGATTTTATTTTTTAAAAAATCTTTTTTATATCGTCTAGATCTTTGGGCTCATTTGGTGAACCAACTCAACCAACTCAACTCAAACTTTTTTTTGTCTTTTTCCCAAAAAGTTTTTGTCTTTTTCCCAAAAAGTTTTTTGTCTTTTCTGAAAATTTAAAAAAATTTACTATTCCAACTTAAAAATCTCAACTCAAACTACTCCACCAAACTCCCCCATTTTCTGAAACAACTTTGGGTTCAAGTTGAAATTTGATATCCCATTTTCACGTCTTATTGATTGTCACTCTAGTTAAATTTTGACATCAAAATGAAATATTTAAGTATATTTGGTGTTTATCTTTTATTTATGTGGTCATATTATTAAATTTAAAATATATGATAAGTAAGAGTAGAGGGACAATCAAGAAGATAGAAAAGTTGGGACAACATATTTGAATTTTTCGGATTCTTATAGCGAAAACTCTATGATGCTCCAGATAGTGTTTGGCTAAGCAAATTTTTATAAATGAAACTTCCAGAGATTCGGTATTCAAATTAAAAAAAAAAAATGAAATTTCTTCTTCAACCCTCTTTTATTTATAAGTATTTAAGTATCGGGGAATTTATATATCTTAAGACTTAATCTAAACAATTAATTTTAAATGTCTTAATTTCAGTCTTACATTAATGACATGTTTACTTACCTGTAATTGAAGTGATCATGAATCAGAGTAGGTAAAATTCAGAGTGAATTAGATTCGGAGTGAATTGGATTCGGAGTCAAAATATGTTGTTTACTTGAATTTCAGGAATCGGAGTCGGAATCATTAGTTTATTTCGATACTTGTCAAAGTCTTTTTTTTTTTTTTTTTTTTTCACTACGTCTACGAGAAACGTCATCGCTTTCTTTCTTTTTTAATTATTTCTAACTCAAAGGATGTCATTTTTCCAAAATCAAACATTGTCATTTAATAGGAAATCTTTTCACTATCACAGTAGATCTAAATATTTTATAATCTAAAGAAAACATACCTAAAAGTTCGACACGGACATAGGAAGTTTCCCATAAATATATATATATATATATATATAATCATTATGCTTTCCTTTGAATGATTACAGTTGCCTTTACTTTCAAATATCTGTCGGTCTCTAAAAATATTTTTTACAACTATGAGAGAGACTATCAATGTAAGAATAATTTAGACTTCGTTTGAAAATCATTCTAAACTTAAAATTTACATTTCAGTCTTTGTCTTTTTCTGAAAAAGTTTTTTTTATTTTCTGAAAAAATTTTTGTCTGTTCTAAAAAGTCAACACAAATTTACCATTGAAATTTAAAATTTCCAACTAAAACTCATTTACCAAAAGGACCCTTAGAACAATTTTGTTTCGGTTGAATGCATTTTCTCTTCAGCAAAATTAAAAAAAAAATTTATTTGACATTTAAGTTTAACTTCAATTAAATTATACTTTTTCATATCAATTTTAATATATTTTTAAAAATTTAATAAAATTTATAATTAATTTTTAAAAAATCAATCAACTTAAATTTAAAATTTTCTTTTTCAATTAACGAATTAAATAAAAGTTTAGGGTCCATTTGGTGAATGAGTCTGAGCTGGAAATTTTAAGTTTCAATAGAAAATTTGTGTTGAATTTTCAGAAAAAACAAAAACTTTTTCAGAAAAGATAAAAAAAAATTTCAGAAAAAGACAAAAACTGAGATGAAAATTTTGGGTTTGAAACGAAAAACCAAACGACGTCTTGGAGTTGTTAATTTCCAAATAACTGTACAGTAAACGTCATTTAAGTGTAAAATTTTTAATCATTGCACATCTTCCAAGTCAAAATGTCAACATTTTACAGAAGTTACTAGTCCTTTTCAGTAGCATCCGCCTTGATGTAAGAGAAAAGAAAATGAAAGAGTCTTTTCATCAAATTAAAAAAGCAGCCGCCCAAACAGTTTATGAATTGTTATTTCGGCAGTTTAAAGGAAAATAGAGGTCAAATTTACTACAGGAATCTTACTTTAGCCTGACTGTCGGTTCGTATTATTATTTTAATTACTTGATCAAGTTTTTAACAATATGGTATTATGAATATACACATTAAAATTTTATCCTACGACTTGTTAAATCAGTTCCAGTCAAAAATGAGACGGTTGGAAAAATGATTCACTAGTTTTAAAATTTTTTTTATTTTTTAATAAAAAGAGAAGTCAGTGATGTTGAGGATCCTATCTCTGAACCTCCAACTGATCAGAAGCTCACAGAATTCATCAACAATAATTCCCAAACAAACAACTTGTGTGATGCATGACTCGAATCTCCGACATGGTAGAAGAGGAGACTTCGAAGAGGACATTTTTTGCCAAGATAACATTTATTAATATAATAAAAATATAATTTCTACCCTAAATTTTTCGAGAAAAACAAAGAAAAAAATCAAAAAGCAAAAGTTTACAGTAAAAATTTGGGTACTACTCCACAATAATAGTATTGGCTACTAAGAGACTTTTATTCCCACTTCCTCTGCCTCATTATAGTATTTGCTATCATTCACCTTACTATGTATGTTATAAGTTCCAAGATGTGAACCTTAAAGCCCCATTATTTTGCCCATGTGCCATAGGCCAACTATATATATATATATATATATATATATACAATACAAAATTATTCACTCCAAGTTTCAAAGTAGATCAAATAATTGACCTCCACTTGAAAGGCGCTTGTCCAAAATGAGTAACAATCTTCTTGATTTTTGCCCTTTCTTTGAGGTGATTAGGATTCTTAAGTTTCTTTTAAAGAAGAAAACAAATATTAAAAGCTATTTTTTCTTGGACCACATTATTGTAAGACACTTCAGGTGGAGCATAAAAGCATTTAGGTCTCCAATCTCTTCCTACCATCTCAAGCTAGGAGCCGGGATTTTAATTCAGAGGAGACGCTATTGAAAAAAGTATTTTTGTAAATTTAAGTAAATTTATAGGTTAAAATTTCAAAATTTAAAAAATTAAGGGGGGGCATTTGTCCACGCTCATCTCTACCGAACCCCGTGTGTGAACCCGTATATCAATCGAGTGAAAGAAAATGCCCTGTAAGCAATCGTCTCGTAATGTAATTTTCAACTGATAAAGGATAAAATTGAAATACCGGATACAAGGAAGCTTGTTTCCTCCCAAGGAGGAAATGGGTTTTCATTGGATTTGGTTATTGACTTCAAAATGAAGTAAAAGTCCCACATGCTAATTAAACCTCTTGAAACCTATAATGATGGACATATATATATATATATATATATATATTCCTTTTTCTTATGAATATCCAATACCCAAGTTTCTGAATTCGCATCAAACTCTTCTTTATACTAAAGCTACTTATGCGAATCAAAATCTAAAAAGAAAACAAAATCAATTTACGTGAATCTAATATGATCTAATTTTTTTTTTAAATTATGTGTAATTACGTTTTTTTTTTCTTTTTCATAGACAACCAAAAAATTCTTCAAGATTATAATTAAAAAAAGAAAATCATTCGAACATTATTTTATTGTGTGAAAACCAAAAAATGAAAACTCGAACTCAAATATTTTATTACCAAAAGAAAACATTTAAATGAACCAAAACTTGAACATAAATTTAAATGAACCAAAAGAAAACACATCCAAAAGTTGCTTAAAGATGCATGAAGGTTCCTATCATAGCAATGGCATTCCTTTCCCCTCACTGTTCCTTTCCTTTGAATGATTCTAAAGTGCTTGTACTTTTCAAATGTCTCTCAATATTTATCCCAAAAAAAAAAAAAAAAAGAATTTCCAACTAAAAAACAAATGTATGAATATATATATATATATATATATATATAATTTTGAAGTAAAAAACATATTCGTGGGGGACCATCAAGGTTAACGTGGGACCATTTCAAGAGTTATTTTATTACCAAACAATTGAATCCTATTAATCATTTATCGAAGTTTATCAATAACAGCCGTTGATTGATTTTCTTATTTTCCAGTTCATGTGCTGCCAGAGACTTATACATAAAAATATATAACACATATACACACATACATATATATATATATATATATATATATATGTAGTTGACAGTTTCTAAGTTGTTAGAGGTTCAAAGAACCTTCGGCTGAAAGATCATGCCAAGATCAACAACATCACCAAAGAATTAAAAATAAAAAAGACAAAAATCCTTCAGAGTAGTAAGATACACATATATATATACATATATGTGTGTATATATATATATATATATCTACGTTTCTAGATTGATTATTGCTTGTGAGGTTACTATTATTTGACTTGGTCATCTTCTACTTGTTTTAGGTGTAAGAATCCATTGTCCTTATCCTTAACCAACATTTTAAGATTGTAATCATTTTTGTTGGTTCTTTGCTGAGTTAACCATTCCTAAGAAGATGAATTGGAGATTTAAGCTTTAAAACTTAATTTCTGTCATTGATTTCATTTCTTTTCTAATTACTTTTTATCAGTTTTGTTTTATTTTCATGTCACAAGTCATTCACTCGATGTAAGTGCATTTGGACATCAGATCCCGACTTAAAATTTCCATATATTTTTTGTCTTTCTCTCTCTCTCTCTATAATATTAAAAGTCAACAAAAACTAGATCTAATTTTTGAAAGGTCAATCGAATCCAATTTAAAAATTGCATTCCTAACTGATACCCAGACGCAATATGAATATCGATCAATCCGATGAAAACCATTTATTTAACTTTTGACTCAATATTCCAGCTATATCTATATATATATATATATATAATTTAGATAGATACTCGAACTCCATATTAGGCGAGGAATCTGAATGCAAAATTATATTTTAGTTGTACTTACAATTCCATATTCATATTATTTTGCACATTGTTAATGTAATGGAGGATATAATAATTGTTATTGCTCTGTAAATTTGAACCTGAATAATTAATTTGAAACGCAAGGGCAATATAAAAAGACTAAAATGACGGGTCATCTGGCGCTTGACTTGTGTGGAAGTTGCCATATGTACACCTCCAGGGAAAGTGATATATATGAGTTTTCAATTTCAAGTTTCAATTATTGGATGGTATGTGGTAAGACTAAAGACTTTTTATTACGCACTATCAGCGAGAACTGTTTTTAATCGTTGAGTGTTTTTATGACCCGATCTTTGAGTGTCCCCATTAAAAATTTACAACATGTCACTTAATATTGATCCATTTAACGACTAAATCGTTAAAAAATTTAATCTAACAGTTAAGATAATAGTTTCTACCAATAATTCAAAACAAGAAGTATTACCATAGAAATTTCATATTTTATCATTCCATTAAAAAAAAAAAGTTTATATATATATATATATATATATATATATTTCCTTTGCCAAATGCTTTCAACACCATAGTTGGGGAGAAAGTATAAAGGGGCTTTTTCGATATATGTTACATGAAAATATAGCCACGAAAGACTAACGAGAAAAACTTTATTTTTGTAACAAAAAGCACTTTTAGTTAAAACGTTAAATTAATGTTTGGATTCCCTAAATCTCTTTTCCATAGGGAAAAGAGGTCTTTTTTTTTTTTTTTTTCCCCTCATTTGAAGGAGAATTAGAGACATGATTTGTGACCTTTCACATTTATTTTCAAAGAAAAAAAAAATTAAAGAAACCAAAAGGATGGAAGACTAAGGCAAAGTTGTAAAGCTCAGAACTCTTTTCTTCTTTTGTTTTCTTTCATACCATTTTCTTCCACTAAGTTTAGAAAAGTAATTTTTGCGCGTCCTTGTTTGGTTTATGGCTTTTGCAAAGGGTCATAATCAATATTCCTAACTTTAGACTCATAAATTTGGAAAAATTAAGAAATTTTTTTTAAAAAAAGTGTAATTGACTTAAATAGTCTCAAAACTCTTTAAAAGGTAACAGTTTGGTCTTGTAATTTTTTTTTTTTATCATGATGACCCTAAAGTCATGTTTTCTTGGCCATTCTAGTCTTTTGGTTTTGTTAAAAAACTCACGAAATGGTCAAGTAAGAAGTACGTTTTGTGTTTTTTTGAAAGAAATATCCTTAAAATTAAAGATAAAATTACTTTTCTTCATATCAATTAAAAAAATTTTTAAAAATTAAAAGAGATAGAGACGAATTAAAAATCAAACACAGCCGTCGCTTTCTCTCTCCCTCAAGTCCAACACCGGTGCCTGTCGCTAGCCGTCTCTCCTTCTCTCTCCCCAGATCCAGTGCCGGAGACCAAGAGACTGTCTCTGTCGTCGGGCCCCTACCTCCGTTGACAAGTGTAAAGGCGCCCCCCCCCCCCCCCCCCCCAAAAAAAACTCCGAAGGCCACTACCACCCAGATTGCCATCACTTGCGAGCTCCCTTCTGTCGGCCCCAAATTCATGAGTCTTCTTGTGTCGATTCCGGAAGAGAGAGAGGAGAGATAAATTCTAAGTTTTAATTTTTGTTTATGAGTTTTTTTTAAAATTAAATTCATTAGTAGATTACTAAAATACTATTTCATATTAGATCACATGTCTTACACATGATGTATTCTATTAGAAATTTAACGGTTTTGGACAGAAATGACTAAAATAGCCAAGAAAACAGGAGTTTACGATCATCATGGCAAAACTATATATATATAAACCATACCGTCATCTTTTAAAGAGTTTAGGGATTATTAATGCTAAATTACTCTTTATATAATAACATCCAAAGAAATAAACTTTAGTCTTTTTGGGTCCTTATTTGGTTTATGGTTGTTGGGTTACTAATCAAAATTCCAACTTTAGACTTCCAAACTTGGAAATTTTGAGAATATTTTTTATAATGACATTAAAAAAAAATTCTTCACTGTGATTACATATATAACTTATATAGAAAATTTTACACATGGCCCTACCACAATATGTAAAGTTCAAATCTCTAACCTCACAATTTCAAAAGAAAAGAAAAAACTTTGCTAATTTACAAAATCAATTAGTAACTTTTTATTTTTTGGTGATATAATGTATTGGCCAAATAGTTTCATTATTACATTTTTCAGTTATATTTATATCACTTGCATTAATATCTAAGTAGTATTATGACAAGATTTTAAATAAAAAAATTACGAATAAATCAACTATTTATTGTGAGTTTTTTAATAAAAAAAATTACATGTGTCGGATAATATCTCTATCGGATTCAATATCTTTCTTATGTATATATATCAAATTATTCATTTTTCCAATTAAAGAGTCGATATCAAGAAAGACTCGATTCCGGTCTAGCAAAATCTGTCTCTTAGCAATTCATACACAAAGGTCAACACAACCAATGAAGTGCATTGATTTATCTTTTTCTTGTCTTTTTTTCTCTTTTATTTTTATTTTTAAAGAAAACTACATTCGACGTTCACATACATTCCTCCCAACGACACGAAATCAGATGTCGTTTTCTCAAGTGGGCTTGGTGGGGCTGGCTGGGTCCCACCATCAAGCGCGTCCCGGCTGACCTCATGGTTCCCTACCCAATGACTGGATGCCACGTAATCATGCCAGTTGTTGTGCTAGAAAGACCCCAACGTTGTGTGGGGCCCGCCATAGCTGTCGTCCAATCATAGTCTCAGCCAATTTGGTGAGCCCACCACCGAGCCGGCTTGGCAATTCTGGCTCGAGCCACTTGAGGATCCGTTTACCTGGTCATTGATGCCAAAAAGCCGTGGTGGTTGCAAGCCAGGAGACGAAGACTTCTAGGGCACTGATCTGGTGTGAGGACGCGCATGAAGTTGCAGTGGAAATCGGCCGCCAAGCTAGGCTGTTTGCCGCGCATATGAAATTATTATTAAACTATAAATTCAACGAGAAGTTTAATGTGATTGTAGATATAATCTTATAATAGTTTCATATTCAACTCTATCAGAATGTATAGAGTTCATATCCTCTTATCTTATCTTAAATTTTAAAAAAAAGTTCGATAATTTTATAACGACTTATAATTATCAAAATATTTTCTTTTATCCTTCAATTAAGTTATAAAATATATTAAAAAAAACACACGCAACTGTGAAGATCAAATGGAAGGGGGAAAAAGGAAATTGAACAACGTATGCTGATGTATCACATTCATGGGAAAAATGATTTACAGGGGATATATATATATATAAGAAATAGGGTTCTTTGAGTGGCAGCATAATAGAAAAACAAAATAAATTTACCTGTTAAAGTAGAAATTGTTAAAAATATTTAAGTACTTTATTTCAATTAGATCCGTATATTATAATTATTAGGTAGGGGTGGCAATTCGTGTCACGTGTCGGATTCGTATCGTGTTAGAGCCGTATCGAATTTTTAATTCCCCAACCCGAACACGACCCGTGACACGAAAACGACTCGAAACCGCGACACGAACATGAACCGAACAGAAATTGACCCGCGACACGAAATTGACCTGAAATGGACACGATTTTCGGATTAGGACCCGAAATTTGACACGAAATTGATCCGAAATTGACACGAAATTTAACAATATTAAATTATAATTGACAAATGCCTATTTTAGCATCATAATAATATTTTAAAAAAATAATAATAAAAATAATAAAAATATTTAATGGTATCTTCTAATTAAAACCTTGTATACAAGTTTAAAAAAAAAAAAAAAAAACCTTGTATAATTTTGGAGTAAAAATTAAGATATTCGTAGGGGAGATGGCTTAAAATTTTATTTTATTTCTTTAAAGAAGGATGCTACAATATGGTATAAGTGAAAATGCACAATCAATTACCTTGCAATACTAATCATGCTTTTTTTTTTTTAACACCATGTTAAGAAGTATAATCGATGTTTAACATCAGATAATAATAAATGATGTGTCTTATGATACGGGATCCACAAGTAAAACCACTCTCTTAGTTGTTGTGTTTAAACTATTAATGTCTCCATATATTTTTTTAAAAAAATTAAGTTAAGGGATTATAACTCAACAGTTAACCCTTTCAAAAATAAAAAAAATAAAAAACTCCACATTTTAGAGTGGAATAATGTGTACAATCATCATTGAGCTATTAGCTACAACTACGATCTTTCACTGATTTAATTAAATGTGACACTAAATTAATATTTTTGAGTACTAACTCATGTGTTATATTTTTATTGACAGATACAATTAATTAATTAATGTGGCAATACGTAAAACACTTATCAATAAAAAAAAATGACAACTCATATGTTATATAAGTTGATACTCAAAAGTTGAGATTAAAGTTAATGTTCTTAACATTTTTCAAAAAGTTAAACACCTATCTGAAGTTTTTTTCTTTTTTTAATCTCAAACTCGTATTTTCCCCCCTTTAGAAAAGGAAAAAAAAAAATCGTATTCCCTTTTATATTATAATAAATGACAACTTTAAAAGTGATTTAGAGGATAGCCTAATATAAATCTACTTTATAAATCATCAAAGCATGTTGTGATAATTCCTTTATTTTCAAAAAGATAATAATGTATAATTCCATTAGGTCATTATCGAATAATAATCGTGTGCATGCACGTTAAAAATAAGTGAGACCAAGTCATTGTTAGAAAACAACTTTTTACCAACAATATTGTTCTATGTAGGGTTATACAAAAAAAAAAAAAAAAAAAAAAAAAAAAAAAAAAAAGATAGATATCGCAAATGGTTGATCCAGATCAACTTGGTACGTTTTAGATTGTCACTCCGTTTCTACACAGTAAAAAAAAAAAAGTTTAAATTAAAGGATGCGTTTGGCTCAAAAGTTCAACTCTAACTAAACTGTATTTTTTCATCTCAATTTTTGTTTTTTTTTTTTTTTTTCTAAAAAGTCAACAAAAATTATAACTAGTTTTTAAAAAGTCAACTAACTCAAACTTAAAAATTTCAACTCAAACTGTTTTACCAAACGCACCATGATGTTCTATTTGAAATTACAAACACATGGGGTGTTTTTAGACATTTACATATTAAGAGGGTAAAAGTGACATTTAGGCCAAACGCATGGGGTGTTTTGGATATTTTTTCATAAATAAAAGTTAGAATGATGAATTGTTTATTTTTAAGCCTTATTATTTAAATAACATATGTTATTATTGTTATTTACATAATTTATATCTGGAAGTATTTGAATTCAAATTTAATACCTTATAATAAAATCATGTATGAAATTACCGTTAGATTTTACATGTAACAACATTGTTATTTGTATTTTGATTTAATCTTTTAGCTTGAAAAATATGAAATACAGAACACAATAATAAACACATTTGACTTTTCAATTTTTCAAAGTAAACATAACTTACAAATGCCGAAAAAGCGAAAGGATTACGTAAAAGAAAAATCCAAAACTCTCTCTATTAGGTCACTTTCAATTTTGACACAAAATTGAAACCATTAAAAGGTGTAAACCACGGTTTATATCAGACTACAAAAAAAAAAAAAAAAAAAAAAAGGATTCAACACATTAAATTCTTGTATTTTTTTTTTTCAAATCACTAAAAACGTATGGTCTATTATATCTGACCGTTTGGGACCAAATCGGACCATGAACAACGTCATCCCTAATTCTACGGGAAAAATAGGTGATATTGATAGAACAAATCGTCATCCCTTTTCTTTTTTTTTTTTTTTTTGGTAGAATTATGGATGACGTTGTTCACGGTTTGATTTGGTCCCAAACCATCATATATAATATTAATGGAATCACGGCTCCAATATCTGCCATAGATCACCTCAAATCGCAAGGAAAATCGCAATGAAAATCAGATCTGTGCATTCAAGATCAGATCTCTCCACTTCATCAGTCCTCGTCGCCATCAACGCTAGATCTTAGGCTCACCCCTGCGGGGGATTTCTCCGACCGTTGCCGAGATTTTCGTCTACTCTGGCAACTTCTTTGGACTTTAGGTTGGTAATTTTTGTATATTTAATAGTTTGAAGCTTATTTGAAAATTAAAAAAAAAAAAAAAACTGAAAAAGAAATAGAAACAAAGAAGTCAGGCATAAAACAAAAGTAAACAAAATTTTTTTTTTAAGTGACAAAAGTAACAATTTTGAAATCAAATATTTACTAATAAATGCTAATATTTTTTCCTAAAAAAATTGTAAATACTAATATTTACTTGTAAATCCTTATATATGGTGGTCTTTTTAATTTTCAATTTCTTTGTCAAGTTTTGTATTTACGTAAATCCAGTTATTTATATCTAAATCCATAACTTGTTTTAGTTATCAATTTTACTTATTTTAAGATAAATCTGATATCTTTCCCATAAATATTGTATTTCAAAAAATTCAAAAAATCTTATTAAGTCTAAATATTTACGGGTAAATAAATAGATTTACTGAGAAAAAAAAAATCTTATTAAGTCTAAATATTTGCGGATAAATAAATAGATTTATTAAGATAAATAAAATAGATTTATCTTGTAAGATAGACAAAAATCAATAAATCTAATTATTTACAGTAAATTATTTTATATATTTTTCTATTTTTTAAGTTTTTTTTTTTTGCCAAGATTCGTATTTACAAAATAAATTTAGTATTAATAAGGTAAATCGCTAATTATTAACGCGGAAATCCAATTATGGTTTATGGTATTTTTATATAAAGTCTTGAATTGTATTGCTTTTAATGCAATATATGTAGTAAATTCCAATATTTATTATGTCAAATTATGATATTTACACATGAATTCTTTACTTGTGTTTTTTCCCCCTCATATTTTTCTTAGATCTAGTAAATTGAGATTTTTTTTTTTGACTAAATAAGAAATTTTGTTATCAAACCACTAAAGGGCAAGAGAGAAACACCAATAGAGGGACAAGCCCACAAAATAGAATCCACAATAATCTAACCGGCTAGCCACCGAACTTCTAGGAAACCACCAGATGAACCTAAAATCCAAAAATCAAAGGACAACATGTAGGTAATCAACCCACTCGGTTAAAGCTGAAGCAATCTGTTATCCCAAACATGGAGGAAAACTTATACAACGGGTGACACGAACGTAAGATCTACCCATCAAACAACACCTAGCCAAATAACAACTAAAACCATAATAACAAAATCTAGATCAACACAAAAACCTATATGAAAAACTAGAAGGGAAACCTTCGTCTGTATTACAAACAAACACATAAAACAGACCAAAAGGGGGAGGTGTACAATTCCTTGATTTACTTTGTAGACAATAGATTTGTTGAGTAAATATTTTTATTAATCTGTAAATTTTCGTATGCACAATTTTTCACTAACTTGTAAATATTCGTATTTACAATGTTTTAATTGGAGACTTTAAAATTAATAACCTGATTTACTGCTAAAACTAATAAATATGATATTTACTAATAAATCTAAAAATTACTTTATTTCAGTTTTTTTATAATATATATATATATATATATAAACTAGTAAATCTAATTATTTTATGATTTCTTTTAGGAACAATTATATTTACAAACTATCACTTAAAAATATGATTATTACAAAAAAGCCCCAAAGCCCCATACCAAACCAGTTTCCAAACCCTAACCCAAAAACTAGTCTTGCCACTCATTGTTGATGCCATCGGAGCAACACCGACAGGGGAGCCACCATTTCTCGCCGTTCACTCTAGATCTTGAAGCTCACTTTCGACTGGAGAGAGAGAAACAGAGACAACACATCTCCTCATTATCGCCATCACCATTACCTTCT
The DNA here is from genome assembly GCA_025413485.1 of Ficus microcarpa. Lineage (NCBI taxonomy): Eukaryota > Viridiplantae > Streptophyta > Magnoliopsida > Rosales > Moraceae > Ficus > Ficus microcarpa. Next base: position 13,414,908 of record CM046381.1, read on the forward strand.
CCTCACCATCACAGTTACCATTTCCTCATTGCCGAGATCATGCTTTTCTAACCATCACAATTGCCTTCTCCTCGTAGCCTCACTGTCGTGGTTGCCTTCTCCTCGCCACCGACCGTCCCGATTGCCATCTTTTCTTGTCGTCCTGATCGCGATCCCATCTCGTCACCATCGAGATCTCATCATAGTCGCGATGAAAATGCGACACCAAAGGCAAAGAACGTGATCTCGGTTCTTGTGGTTGTCACGGTCCCATTGGAATCACCCACTGACTTGGCATCCTCTTCGATAAACGAGTCAGATAGAAAAAGGGTAAAATTGAAATAAAATTTAGTTAAATTAAGATATGGTATAATTTACATCATTTTAAAAACCCGCTATAATTTTCATTAGTACTTTTTAAATATGTTATATAGATTTTTTTTTTTTTTTTTTTTGGGACCGAAAGAGGCTTCACGTTACAGGACACAGGACTTCCCTAACGTGATACCTTCCCCACACTTTATTACACATTTACAGTTCCGCAACGATGCAAACGACGTCGTTTTTCCGACAAACCGCGTCGTGGGAAAAAGACGCTCAAATCGGCTAGCTCAAGCCGACTCCAGAACTCGGCTCGAACAGAAAAGAAGAGAAATTACGTGGGAAACGCGTACTAAGAATATGAAAACTACCGGCCTGATTAAACTAATTTTTTTAATATATATGCAAAATAATATTTAAAAAATAATTAAAATTAAAGCACAGGTCGTCACATAAATCGAAACTTTATTATAAAAAGTAATTAAAAAATTACAATTTTTTTTTTCCACAAAATAATTTATTTAATTTTTTTTCAAATAGTATAAAAATAAATCCAGGGAAAGTCCAGCCAGCGAAAAGCCTCAGAGCTTCACACAACTCTCTTTCCTCTTCTTCTTACTCTCTCTCTCTACTTTTTCTCTCTCCTCTCTCTCTCTCTCTATCTGGAGGTAATTGAGCTGAGCAAATCTTGCACATTTCTCGAGAAAATACCTGAAGCTTCAGCAGCAGAGAGATCGCCGGCGGGGCTTCTCCGGCAATGTGTAACTCACGGGGTCTAGTTGTGGCAGCTGTTCTTGTTCTTCAGTCGGTGGTTGCTCTGGTCTCTGCTCAGGGATCTGGAAACACAAGTCGATGGCAAACACTTAGCGGTAATGGGTTTTTTTTTTTTTTTTTTCCTCTGTGTTTCTTTAGGTCTCTTTGTAGCTCACAAGCTCTTGTTGGTAGAGTATTTTTAGTTGAGGCTTTGTTTTGCGGAGAAAAGTGTGTTTCTTTGTCGAGAAAATGGAGGAAACGTGAGAGTAAATGGAAGTGTTTGATCTTTTGGTGCTTTGTGTAGTGGAATTGGTCTTAGGCTCTGTGGATTGAACTCTGAGAGCGAATTGAAGATTTTCTGTTTCAATCCGTTGCATTTTCTTCATAGCCAAATGAAGGAGTTATTTTTTTTTATTTAAAAGAAACTTTTTTTTTCTAAGAATGAGAAAGTGACATTTGAGCTGTGTGCTACTTTTGGTAGAGCTGGAAAAGTCAAAAACTTGGTTTGCTGAAAAGCATCTCTCTTTTTTTTTTT
>CM046381.1:13416595-13444595 GCA_025413485.1 Ficus microcarpa
TTTTTTTTGGGGTCTGTTGGAACACTATTTCCCTGACCACTATCAAAGACCTTAATTTCAAATACTAGTGCATTTAGTACACTGATTAGAAATGTAATTATTAGGTTAGAGTTTGGTTGATTTTTCAAATTAGTTTTAATTTTTTTGATTTTTCAGAAAAAGTAAAAAACGGAAATGAAAATTTTAAGTCTGGACCGGTGAATCAAACAAAGCATAAATTATGTTATAATTTGACTAATTGGATTCTCATTGTATTGTCTGTCTAACCAATTAGACAATGGTAAGTAAAGGGATGTTTGGTGAATGAGTTTAGTTTAAGATTTTTAAGTTTCAATAGTAATTTTTTAGAAAAGACAAATTTTTTTCAAAAAAGACAAAAAATTTTTTCAGAAAAAGACAAAAATCATGATAAAAAAAGTACAATTTAGTTTAAGATGAATGTTAAACCAAACGGGTCCTAAACTATTTGATACTCGATTCATTCCTCATCTTATATTCACTTTTTTTTATCCCACCACTTACACGGTGGTGATAATAACTTATGAGTTTTTAATTATTTATTTTGTTGGATTTTGGCTTGCAAGGAAAATCCACTTTTTTTTTTTTTTTTTAAGAGTGAAGTAATCTTATAGTAAAATTGGTACTAGGTTATAAATGCAATCGGGAGTTACAAAAACCGTTGACAAGCTTGGCACGCAACGATTTGTGAACATTTTCAGTTTATCAGTTTTGAATTTATAGCACAAAGGCCTAATTTTAGGAATTTTGAGGAAGTACTACGATTTTGTGCAACTTGTCAATCCCAAGAAAAGATACAGAAATTAGCATCTATTTTAGTCTAATTTCAAAACTTCTTAATACTTATTTAAAGGTAGTAAATCACCAAGATATAAGCTTGACTATTAAGGAAATTGAATTACTTTTCAGTAGTAAATCTCTCTCTCTCATCCAAAAAAACACTCTCTTAAGTGCTCGTTTAGTTCGTCAACTCGAACCTAAAATTTTCATATCAGTTTTTATCTTTTTCTGAAAAAGTTTTTTGTCTTTTCTGAAAATTTTTTTTATCTTTCTTAAAAAGTTAATAAAAATTACTATTGAAACTTAAAATTTCCAACTCAAACCGGTGAAAATATATGTTTACATCTTAAGCCGGAAAGGAAAATGGCCACTTGAGTATTGACTTTAGATTTGCAGTCTATATATAGTTGGGTGCAAAAAATTCTTAATATGGTGAGAAATCTAAACAGATAAATGGAAAAAAACTACTAACCAAAAGAATAAGATTAAGCATAATCTTTATCAATTTTTTTTTTCCGGGAATCTTTTTCTTTTTCAGTTGAAAAATAAAAATTTAAAGTGCAAAAAAAAAAACTAAATCAGTAAATTATAAGATTAGACGTAATCAATTTATTTGTCCTTAACACTTTCCCCCATATGGACAGCCTTGGATTATGATATGTGGTTGTTCTCTCCCTTTTAAGACCCAATAAATGTGAGAACTAAAAGTGATTTTCTACTTGAAAAAGGCTAAAGAAAATGAGAATCTACAATTATGGCAAAAATTTGTGGCTAAAAATATAGAAAATTATATTTATGTTACACACTAAATCCCTTGAAGATACTAGATCGCACAAGAAAGGAAAGAGGAATATCATGGTATCGAAGAATTCCATTTCTCATCCATGAAGAACACTTATAAATACTACAGATTAGTAGAAGGGAAAAAAAAAAAAAAAGTTTTGTCTTCTTTTTCCTAAGTTTTTTTTTTTCTTGTCTTAAAAATCATGATTTCAAGCTTGGTCCGTCATGTTTTCTTATTGTTCTTGTTTTTCTCCACAACCAAATCCCAAATCACCGACGTTAAAAACGTTTTTAATGTTATGTCCTATGGAGCTGTTGCTGATGGAAAAACTGACATTAGCAAGGTTTTTTTTTTTTTTTTTAATTTTTTTAATTTCAAACTTATTATTATTGTTGTTTTAACCCGTTTGGATCGTCGTTTTGAGAATTTTTTCCTGTATAAAAATTTACTTTTTAAATCTACGATCTAGACGGGAGTTTTATTTCTTACTTAAAGGATTTCTAATGTTGCAATTTGATGATCTTCTAGGCCATATCTAATGCATGGAACCGAGCTTGTCAATCCATTGGGGGAGGCGTCGTTTTGATACCAAAAGGGTCGTATTTTGTGAACCCTGTGGAGTTGAAGGGCCCGTGCAAGGGCAAAATGGTCTTTTCGTTACGAGGTGATCTCAAGGCTCCAATTTATGATCAATCATGGGGTGATGCTGACCATTGGATCAGCTTTCAATATATTGATAACTTCATGATGAATGGAGGTGGGTCCCTAGATGGTCAAGGACCTTCTGCTTGGCCCTACAACACTTGCGCTACAGATCCAAACTGCAAGGCACTTCCTGTCGTAAGTTGTCAATTTTACCCCTTGCATTGCCTGTCCAATATATATATAAATATATATATATACATATATATTAAGTATTAATATGGGCAGTCGCTTTGAATTTTACATCTTATATTTATATTTACATCTTAATATGAATATATATATTAAGTATTAATTTTACATCTTTACATTTTAGGATATAAAATACCTATATATATATATTTTAAGAGTCTAATGATGATACATGATATATATTCTAAAATGTCTCAAAATGTTCATATGATAAATTATGTGTCTTTATCGGATAGAAAATGGTAATTAAAAAAGACTATGGATATATGATATTCTAAAGTCTCAAAACGTATATATATATGGAGAATATTATGATATTGCAAATCTAATATTACTAATTCATATTATATCATGAAGATATTGTTAATATAATACTTTATTATCAAGCAAAAAAGCCAACGATAAATGAATTGTCCGACACAATCTTAAGTTTCAAACTTTCATGAGATAATATGTATATGTTTTCTATTCAGATCGGGGAAAAAAAAAAAAAACAAAAGAAGATTAATTAGTATTTAGTTAATTTTAGATATGCATGTTAGTTTTAAGACCAAGAATATTAATCTTTAATTAGTATTTAACTAATTTTACTCATTTACTGTTTAATTTTAGATTTGCATTGTGATTATCTACATGACATGATACTAATTCTTTTCTTTCTGTTTTCCTTTGCTTTCATTAGTCTCTAAGGCTTGATTTTGTAACAAATGCTCGAATAAGTTACATAAGACTAATCAACAGCAAGAACTTCCACATGAACATTTTCTCATGCCGCGACATAAATCTCGATCACATGCAAATAACGGCACCGGGGAATAGCCCGAACACGGATGGAATCCACATCGCCGAAACAACCGGTCTTAGGGTTTGGGATTCGGTCATCTCCACCGGCGACGATTGCCTATCATTCGGTCCAGGAACGAAGAACATTGACATCTCGAGAGTCCGATGTGGCCCGGGCCATGGGATCAGCATTGGAAGTCTTGGAAAAAACCCTAATGAAAAAGACGTCGAAGGGTTTCTAGTTAGGGATTCTACATTTATTGGTACTCAAAATGGAGTAAGGATCAAAACTTGGGCTCTCCCTAATGCTCTTAATGTTTACAACATCACATTTCAAGGAATTAGTATGCACAATGTTGAAAACCCCATTATCATTGACCAAGAGTACTGCCCATCTGGTAACTGTAATCCCCAGGTACGTATATATATATATATATATGTATTTAATTATTCTTTTAATGTATTAATATGTTATTTATCACTGTTGATGATTTTGTTTTAATATCATATATCTGATTTCTTTACTAATCGTCATGTATGAATACTTACAATAGCATTATATATATATATATATATATATATATATCCGGGGACGAAGTTAGGGTTATATTTTAATGAGACACAGTAAGGGAAAAAAAAAACTAGAATAAATTTTTTTATGTGGATATATAGAATAAAAAATGATACTTTGAGCATTTAAATAATTCAACAAAAATAACTTAATATTAAATTGGATATGTTAAAATTGTTAAGTAAATTGAAAGTTGAAAAAAAAAAATTTACGTAAGGGCATGTGCTCCTACTCAGCATATCGTGTTTACACATATATCATATGGCATATGTGTTATAAAAAATTGCATCACTACGGTAGAACTAATTGATTTTCGATCTTATTAAACAAGGCCTTTTTTTTTTTTTTTTTTTGGGGTCAACAGGGTTCTTCTCAAGTTCAGATTAGCGATGTCAAATTCATGAACATCTGGGGAAGTTCGAGCTCGAAAGTCGCGGTTGTTCTCAAATGCAGCGAAAGCAAACCTTGCCGGGAGATCGAGCTCCAAGACATCGATCTAAGTTATCAAGGAAAGGACGGACCTGCAGTTTCCCAGTGCTATAATGTGAAGGGTGTTTCTTATGGCCAGGAACAACCTCCCTCTTGCATTTAGCGTTACATTTAGGTTTTTTTTCATATTGAATTACGAAAATGTATAACTTGTCATTGAAATTTTTAGACAATGAACTAGTTGTTGGAGGAATATTATTCAATGCAAAATTGAGGGTGACAATATTTAGATGAGTAGATGCTTTGAAATTAAATGTCGAGTAAATGTTTTTTCTTTTCTTTTCTTTTTCTTTTTTTAAGAGTTTTTCTATGATTGAGTATCTCTATGACAGTACATGTTTTTTTTTTTTTTTTTTTTTTTAACGTTATATCTTATTGAAATAACATCATATTCCTGTTCTCTCTTTTTGTGTCATATTTGTTTGCTCTTTCCCCATCGGATATCGTCAGGGGAGAGCCATAATTTGTTGAGTGGAATTTTAGTTCTATAGATCAATGCTATGTTTGGTAGGAAGGATGGAAAATCGAGAGGAAGGAAGAGTAAAATACCTAAGTGAAGGAAAAAAAAATTTGGAAAGATGTTTTCTTTCGAGTGTTGATAGAAAAGAAAGAAAAGATGAATTAAAATGTCTAATCTAATGCGTTTTATAAATAAACCCTCATAGAAGTTGAAAGATAAGAGAGTATGGACGAGTGATACACCACCATTTTTTGGCCAAAATTTTCTCCCCTATTTTCTTTCCCATGTTGGAAAGATAAAATATTATGGGCCTTATAAATTTACATTTTCCTTTCCTTCTTATTTTCCACCCTACCTAACAACCAATATTCTGTTTTGCTCTCTCAAATTCCTCCTTCAACTTCCTTACTCTCCCTTTCTAGAAAGACTTTAAGAAATTAATTATGCCTTGTAATATAAGAAAAATTACAGTTATGACCTTGCTTAATAATTGAAATATATAGTTATATATTTTATGACTATTTAAAAGAAAAATAATAGTTATAACACCAATCAATAATATATTAATAATATATTAATAGTAAAATAGTATTTTTGAATAGATTAATAGTAAATTATAGTATAAAATTTTAAAATACAATAATAAATAGTATAATCAAATTTGTGATCACAAACCCCTCCTTATTCCTTCTATCCCTCCCTCATTCCTCCTCATTCTTTCTCTCTATAATATGAAACTATAATACTGTATGAAAATAAATTTGTTATTAAAAATTAACCACAAATGTTATTTTCTAGAAATCCTAAAAATCCTAGTTTTTTTTTTTTTTTTTGGGAATTCAAATATTTACCCGAAAATATATACTCTAATTTAATCTTTTAAAAAACTTATTACAAACTTCAAAAGTGCCTATAAAAGATATACAAATTACATCCATTTTAGTATAATTTGAAAACATCTCAATTCTTAATTAAGGAAGTATATCAATAAGATATAGGCTTGGGTATTGAGGAAATCGTATTATCTTTCAGTAGTAAATTCTCTTTCTGTATTTCATCCAAAAAAAAAAAAAAAGAATAATAATAATAATCAGTTCGATTTGATATTGACGTTCATAATCCTTTAATATGGTGAGAGATCTAAACAGATTAGTGGACAAATGTACTAATCAAAAAACTAAGATTTGGCATATTCTTAATAAATTTTATTGAGGATTTTTTTTTTCTAATTCAGTTGAAAAATAAAAATTAAAGAGTAAAAAAATTAAATAATAAGATTGAGACAAAATCAATTTTGTTGCTTTATGGTAATTAAATATTGACAAGTAAATTTCCATGTAGTTGGTAATCAAATTTAATAAATAATTTGATACACCTTTCACTCCACTTCTTATGCTCGATCCTTTTTTTTCCCCACCATCAAAACTTGTGAGTTTTTAGTTAATATTTATGTACTAATTCTTAGTTCGATCTTGACTTTTGAGACAAGTCCCATTTTTTTTTTTTTTAACTTGAAGCGAGGGATTCAAACTCTAACAAATATTACAATAAAATTACCGTTAGATTATGTCTGCAATCGGGAGTTACAAGAAAATGGTAACAAGCTTGGCTTGCTACGACTTGTCTGTTTTTTCAGTTATCAGCTTTGAATTTATAACACTAAAGCCTAATCTTAGTTTTATTTTTTATTTTTTATTTTAATAGGAACTCTTCTTATGGGCAATTTTTCAATCCCAAGGAAAGATATACAAGTTAGAATCTATCGTAGTATAATTTCAAAACATCTTAATCCTTAATTAAGGTAGTATATCCCTAAGTTATGGGCTTGAGTGTTAAGGAAATAGCCCTCTCTCTCTCTCTCTCTCAGTTTGTTTCTTCCATTAAAAAAAAAAAAAAAAAAAAAAAAACTCTCTTTGAAAAAAATACATTTTTACATCTTAAACCACAAAGGAAAGTGGCCTCTTGACGAATCGTGACTGTGGGTTTGCAGTCTAGAGTTGGGCAAAATCCTTAATATGGTGAAAGATCTAAATGGGTTAATGAACAAATCCACTAATCAAAAGATCAGTAAGATTATTAAGCATGATCTTAATCAATTTTATCGAGGAAATTTTTTTCTAATTCAATTCAAAAATAAAAACTAAAGAGTAAAAATATTGAATATAATAAGATTAGGACATAATCAATTTTATTGCTTTATATGGTAATTCCAAATAAGCAAATATTTTTCCTAATATTTTCCTAATATTATTTTTCCTGAAAAGGGTGCCAAATATAATATGGTTTTTGTCACCCTTTAGGACTCGTATAGATGTGAGCACTAAAAGTGATTTTCTGCTTGAAAAACACTAAAGAAAATGAGGCTATGGATATGCAACAAATTTGTGGCTAAACATATATATATATATATACATATATGTATATGTGGACAATTATATATTCATGTTACACACTAAATCCCTTGAAATTTTTTCAATTAATGAGAAATAAAATGTTAATTTTGAATTTCGGAAGAATATATTCTCTGCATTGAATTTAGGATCAACTACTATGATCAAACAAGAAAGGAAATAGGAATATTATGGTATTGTAGAATTGCATTTTCATCCATGGAAACACACTATAAGTATTACAAAAAAAAATTTTTTTTGAAAGTAAGTACTACATATTAATACAAGCAAAACATCAAAATATATATATATATATATATATTGTCTTCTTATTCCTCGAGTGTTTTATTGTCTTGAAAATCATGATTTCAAGCTTGGTCCATTATGTTTTCTTATTGTTCTTGTTTTTCTCCCTCACCAAAGTCCAGAGCGTTGAAAATGTTTTTAATGTGATGTCCTATGGAGCTGTTGCTGATGGAAAAACTGACAGTAGCAAGGTTTTTTTTTTTTTTTTTTTTTTTTTTTTTTTTTTTTTCAATCTTGCTATTATTATTAATGTTATTTTTCTTGTTATTTTAACCTGTTTGAATCATCGTTTCGAAATTATTTTTTTAAATTAAAATTTAGTTATACCGTTTAAATTTACTTTTCAAACCTATGATTTGGACATAAATTTTACTTCCACTTGAAGATGATTTCTAATGTTGCATTTTAATTATCTTTTAGGCCATTTCTGATGCATGGAACCAAGCCTGTCAATCCATTGGGGGAGGTGTCGTTTTGATACCAAAAGGGTCGTATTTTGTGAATTCTGTGGTGTTGAAGGGCCCATGCAAGGGCAAAATGGTCTTTTCATTACAAGGTGATCTCATAGCTCCAATTTATGACAAATCATGGGGTGATGTTGACCATTGGATCAGCTTTCAGTACATTGATAACTTCGTGATGAATGGAGGTGGGTCCCTAGATGGTCAAGGCCCTTCTGCCTGGCCCTACAATACTTGCGCTAGAGATCCAAACTGCAAGGCACTTCCTATTGTAAGTTGTCAATTTCACCCCTTTCATTGCTTGTCAAAAATTTTTTTTTTTCCTGTTACACATATTTATTAACATGGAATTATAGATTTCGGGTCCGTTTGATAAATGAGTTTGAGTTGAAACTTTTAAGTTTGAATTGAAAATTTTTGTTGATTTTTCATAAAAAGACAAAAACTTTTTCAGAAAAAAACAAAAATTGAGATGAAAAAATACAGTATGAGTTTAAATGTCAAACGAGGTCAATTTTATTAGTTATGATAAAATCAGATATGAAATTACTGATAGATTAAGTTATAATATGTGTAATCACATTTTTAAAGTATATTTTTATTGTCTATATATATATATATATATAAAACAGAGAATCAAATCTGTATTGTCTAAGATCCAGATCCAACCTCACCTTATTTCATTTCTTATATTGCTCGTTAATTACTAGCTAGTGAGAGTTATTATAGTTTATTTTTAAGTGTTTTTAAGCACTCCAATACTATATAGTCAAATTATGATACAAAATACCTATATTAAAAGTAAAAATGGAATATGGTAATTAAAAAGTCTTAAGAATACATGACAAAGAAGACTATCTTATGATGATAAACTCACAATTTTCGTTTCAGTTTTTGTCTTTTTCTGAAAAAGTTTTTTGTCTTTTATAAAAAGTCAACAAAAATTACTATTAAAACTTAAAATTTTCAACTCAAACTTATTTACTAAACGGACCATAAAAAGGGGGGAAAAGAGAGAGAGAGAAAAAAGAAGAAAAATTAAAAATTAAAAACGAAAAGCTTTAATTAGTACCATATACAAATGTGTCTCTATAAGCAATTTAAAATTTGCATGTTAATTTTAAGATATGAATCTTACCATCATTGTGAATATTTATATGACATGATACTAATCTTTTGTTTCTTTTTTACTTAATTTGCCTTCATTAGTCTCTAAGGCTTGATTTTGTGACAAACGCTTGGATAAGCAACATAACACTGATCAACAGCAAGAACTTCCACATGAACATTTTCGCCTGCCGCGACATAAAACTCGATCAAATGCACATAATGGCACCGGGGAGCAGCCCGAACACGGATGGAATCCACGTTGCCGAAACAACCGGTCTCAAGGTTTGGGATTCGGTCATCTCCACCGGCGACGATTGCCTATCATTCGGTCCAGGAATGAATAACGTTGACATCTCGAGAGTTCAATGTGGCCCGGGCCATGGGATCAGCATTGGAAGCCTAGGAAAAAACCCTAATGAAAAAGATGTTGAAGGGTTTCTAGTAAGTAACTGCACATTTAATGGCACTCAAAATGGAGTGAGGATCAAAACATGGGCTCTCCCTATTTCACTCAATGTTTACAACATCACATTTCAGGGAATTAGTATGAAAAATGTTCAAAACCCCATTATCATTGACCAAAATTATTGCCCATCTGGTAACTGTAATCCCCAGGTATATATACTCACTTACACTTTCCTTATTATTTTCGAGAAATTGTTGTAAATAGTATTTTTATGAAAATAATTTAAGTACGTAATAGCCAGGTTTCAAAATATTTTATGTAAATAGTAAATTTTTTTAGGTAAATAATATATTTACTAAGTAAATAATATGTTTTTAAAAAGTAAATAAATTATTTACCTTACTATTTGCTTTAAATATTTTTAAAACCTGTCATAGGCTTCAGTTATTTATATAAAATTGTTATTTACTTTTTCTTCCATTATATTTATTGATATATTAGTATGTTATTTTGTCACTGTTAATTAGTGATTATGTTCTAATAATATTTGCCCGATTTCTTTACTGTTATGGATATTGAGATAAGTAATGGTGTTTCATCACTACTATTTATAACAATAGCACTATATATTTCATGGGGGCACAAATGAGGGAAAAAAATTTTATGTGGATGGATTTTAAAATGGTAGCTTTGATATTTAAAAAGGAGAAAAATGACAAAACAATAATTAGGATATCTTAATAAATTGTTCAATTTGGTGCAGATTTAAAGGGAAAAAAAAAACTTAAAAATAAAAAATATATAAGTAAACTAAATTGAAAATTTTAAGAAAAACAAAAATTAGGTGGTGCTTCGTGTTTACATATATTATATATCATATGTTGTTGTAAAAAGTTGTGTCACTGTGGTAGAACTAATTGATTTTCGATCTTGTTTAATTAGGGTTTTTTTTTTTTTTTTTTTTTTGGGCAATAGGGTTCTTCTCAAGTTCAGATTAGCGATGTCAAGTTCATGAACATTTGGGGAACTTCGAGCTCGAAAGTCGCAGTTGTTCTCAAATGCAGCGAAAGCAAACCTTGCCGGGAGATCGAGCTCCAAGACATCGATCTAAGTTATCAAGGAAAGGATGGATCTGCAATTTCCCAGTGTTATAATGTGAAGGGTGTTTCTTATGGCCAGGAACAACCTCCCTCTTGCGTTTAGCATTACATTTCCTCGTCTAACATGCAATTTCATATTGAATAACGACAATGTATAACCTTTCATTGAAATCCTTTCATGATAATTTCCAAAATTGAGGGTGACAGTATATTTGGACTTGACTGATCTTGCATTTAGATGAGCAGATGCTTTGAAAATTATATGTTGAGTAATATATATATTTATATATATATATATGTCTATATTTTAGTGTTTTTTTTCCTTTATGATAGAGTATCTATATGACAGTGCATGTTTTTAAACATTAGATCTCATTCTAATCACGTCATTTTCATTCTCTCTTTTTGGTTCATATTTGTTATCTTTTTTTTTTCCCCCCTCGGTTTTCATTAGTGGCGAGCCATAATTTGTTGAGTGGAATTTTAGCTCTATATTTTTGGTAGGAGAGATGAAAAAAAGAGAGGAAGGAAAAGTAAAATACCTAGGTGATTTATGTTGTTTGATAGAAAAGATAGAAAAACGGAATCAAAATGTCTAATCTAACCACCTTCAAAAAAAAAAAAAAAGAGTCTAATCTAACCAATATAAAAAATGTCTAATATAATGCGTTTTACAAATATAACCTCATAAAAGAAAAAAGATAATGAGAGGGTACGGACAAAATAGTGATTTCAGCATCACTTTTTGATCAAAATTTTCCCTCATGTTTTCTTTCCCATGTTGGAAGGATTAAAACAATATAAACCCCATGGATTTATATATTCCTTTCCTTCTTGTTTTCCACCCTATCTAACAACCAAAATTCTATTTTACTCTCTAAAATCCCTCCAACTTTCTTCCTCCCCCTTTTCCACTTTCACAAACAAAGGTTAAAAGATTTTGATTATGTCCCATAAATATAAGAAAAATTACAGTTATACCACCAATTAATAATGTTTGCAAGGTAGAAAGAGCAAAATAACAATTTTGAATAGAGTAACAAATTATAGCGTAAAATTTTAAAAATAACAACAAATAACATAATTAAATTTATGACCACAAATCCTTTCTTCTTCCTTCTCTCTCTTCACTCCTCCTCTCTCTTTCTCTCTTTAACATGAATTTATATATACATAAGTTTGTTATTAAAAATTAGCTGTAAATTTGTTATTTTTTAGAAAATCCAAGGAAATCCATAGATTTATTGAAAATCCAAAGATTTTACTAGAAAACATATGCTCTAATTTATTATCTTTCACAAATCGTGTTATAAACTTCAAAAATACTCATAAAAATATACTCTTTGTTATAATTTCTCTAATTAGAATTGAAATGTATAATTATGTCTTTATTCAACAAAATAATATCGATCACACAATTGCTATATGTATGTATAGAATTTGGAATGTTGAAGGAAAGTCATTTTCACATATTACTCCATTATGATGGGTGTTTGGTCTTCAAAACGAAAAAAAAAAAAAAAAAAAAATCTTGAAGAAGCCTAGGAACTAAGGATATTATAACATTCCATTTTCATCCATGAAAACACACTCCATTATGTTGTCTTTATTCAACAGATTCTCTCGCTTGATAACATGGGGTCAATTAGATCAAACAAGAAAGGAAAGAAGAATATTCATGGTTTTATAGCATTCCATTTTCATCCATGAAAACACACTATATAAAACTACCGCAGAGAAATCAATACCAAGATCAAGCTAGCTAGTGTACCAAAAAAAAAAAAAAAGGACTTAGAATCATGATTTCAAGAATGGTTTATTATTACATTTTCTTATTGTTCTTATTTTTTTCCATCACCAAAGCCCAAATATCCCATATCGAAAATGTTTTTAAAATGAAGAACTATGGAGCTGTTGTTGACGAAAAATTGACATTAAAAGTTTTTCTTTTTATGTCTCTTACAAAATTTGAATGCACTGATCAAATTTACTTATCAAATCTATGATCCAGATGGGAGTGTTACGTTTACTTTAAGATGATTTTTAATTCCACAATTTAATTATGTTCTACTTCTAGGCCATATTTGATGCATGGAACCAAAGCTTGCCATGGTGGGGGTATGGTTTTGATCCCAGAAGGTACGTACCTTGTGTACCCTGTGGTGTTGAAAGGCACGTGCAAGGGCCAAATGGTCTTTTTGTACTATAAGGTGATCTCAAGGCTCCTGTTTATGATCAATCATGGGGAGATTCTGACCGTTGGATCAGCTTTCAATGCATTGATAACTTCATGATGAGTAGAGGTGGGTCGCTTGATGGGCTCTGCTTGGCCCCGACAACACGTGCTGTAGGGATCCACACTGCAAACAATTTTTTAATACTATTTTAAAAGTTTTGAATCACTGTTTTGAGTCAATTTTTTAATACTATTTTAGAAGTTTTACATGGTAATTTTTCTTATTAAACTTAAAATTTATTGTTTAAATTTATTTTTCAAAACTTATGATAGGTTATATCAATATGTTTGCTATGTATTTTCATCCAGTTTGTTCTAAGTCTAATTGATATTGTGAAATGATAACAATAAAGATTCTAAGAACATATTGTCACATGATAATCTAAAAATCTCGAAAATTCATATGATAATGTATTTCTATATGGAAAAGAGATATAGGTTTCTAGTTAATTAGCAATTAATAGGTTTTACTAACTTAATTGGAATATCCTTAATTATCTAATGCGCTTTATTTTAAAATTTTAATAGGTTTCAACTAATCCTAATTGAGATGTTGAATTTTGACCATGAATATTGTTCAATTTAGAAAATAACCATGTTCCTAAAACAGAAAAAAAGTCATGGTTGCAGATATATAAACTAGTGATAATTTCACACCCGATATTAAAAAATGTAAAGTTCGAATCTCTCGTTTCAATATAAAAGAGAAGAAAAGTCCACTAGTGATAATACAATATATTGCTGCACACATTCTAAAGGTCTTGATATTTCATATGATAGTATGTTTCTATTTATATCCGAAAGCAAATTTTCAAAAAAAACAAAACAAAACAAATGGTAGGACCATTTAAATGTGACTTCTAATAGATTTTAATTAATTAGAAATTTATGTGTTAATTTTAACAGTGATTAATAACTATTTTCCATTGTATTGACGATATATATTATATATATGATATTGCTCATTACTAACCTCTTTTTTTTCCCCCTTTTTTACCTCTTTGCTTTCATATTAGTTTCTAAGGCTTGATTTTGTAACAAACGCTTGGATAGGCTACTTAACACTGATCAACAGCAAGAGCTTCCACATGAACATTTTCACGATATAAAACTCGATCACATGCACGAAATGGGGACGGCGGATAGCCCCAACACGGATGGAATCCACATTGCGGAGACAACCGGCCTCAAGGTATGGAATTCCATCATCTCCACCGGCGACGATTGCTTATTGTTCGGTCTAGGAACTAAGGATGTCGAAATTTGGAAAGTTCAATGCGACCCGGGGCACGGAATCAGCATTGGAAGCCTAGGAAAAACCCCTGGTGAGAAAGATGTTTAGGGGTTTTTTGTTAGGAACTGCAGATTTTATTGGTACTCAAAATGGAGTGAGAATCAAAACTTGGGCTGTCCCTAATGCAGTACTCAATGTTTACAACCTCACATTTAGCAGAATTAGCATGCACAATGTTAAGAACCCCATTATCATTGACCAAGAATATTGTCCATCTGGTAACTGTGATCCTCAGGTACATATATACTTTCCTTATTTATCAAAATTTTAACATGTTATTTATCACTATCGACGTTTACATTTAATAATATATTTCCGATCTTTTTACAAATTATAACGTGTGTGTATATATATATTAACATCAACAGCGGTGTTTGGGATGGAGTCAGAATTATATTTTAGTGGGATACTGATAAATTAGTTTTTTTTTTTAAGCTAAAATAGATTTTTTATTTTTATTTTTTTGTGGATAGAATTTAAAATGGTAGCTTGGATCTTAAAAATGAAAAGAAGGAAAGTAACTTAGACGTTAAATAATTCAACAAAAATAATCTTAATATTAAATAGGATTTATTAAGAGGGGTCTGTTTGCCTCATCATCTCATTTCAACTGAAACTGTACTTTTTTTGTCTTTTTCCCAAAAAGTTTTTGTCTTTTTCTCAAAAAGTTTTTTGTGTTTTCTGAAAATTAAAAAAAATTTACTATTACAACTAAAATATTTCAACTCAAACTAACCAACCAAACGGACCCGAAATTAATTAATTTGGGGCAAATTTGAAGAAAGTACTTAAAAATAGTATTTATGTATACATGTATTAAGGTAAATTAAAAGTGGAAAGCAAAGTGTGTGACACGTGCTCTCACTCAATATAGTGTAGATGCGTGCTTCTTTTTTTGCTAGAAAATTGTAGCTGCGTGCATATATACGTACACATAGTTTTTCATATATCATAACGTATGTGTTATTAGAAGTTGTATCACTATTATAGAACGAGTTTTTCGGATCTTGTTTAACTGGGGTCTTTTTTCCCCCTCGTTTATCAATAGGGTTCATCCAGAGTTTAGATTCGCGATATCAAGTTCATAAACATTTGGGGTACTTCGAGCTCGAAAGCCGCAGTTAATCTCAGGTGCAGCGAGAGCATCGAGCTCCAAGACATCGATCTAAGTCATCAAGGCAATGATGGACCAACAGTTTCTCAGTGCTCCAATGTCAAAGGTGTTTCTTATGGCCAGGAGCAACCTCTCTCTTGCATATAGCAAATCCTTGTTTGCCTATAACAATTTTCCATTTGAAAATTTAGGCAATGTCCTATTTTAAAAAGTGATAAAACATCACTTTTTGGTGTAATTAGTAGAATAAAATTATTAACAAATTAAGTCGGTTTTTGAAAAACCGTTGTCAATATATGCGAAAACATACAGAGTAGGGCGTATGCGAGTTTCAACACGCATGTTTTTGTTTGAGGATTTATTAATTCAAAAATTATGAGGATTTAAAATGTGTAGATTTGGTAGAAACAAGCATGTTTTTGGCTGGACTGGTATTACAAAAGTAAAACTTTTTTTTTTTGGCTTTATTTTATTTTATTTTATAAAACGCTTTAAGAGCTATAATAATTAGTACTGTTGTGTATGATTTCAACACCTTCCATTATAAAGTTTATTATTGTGGATGAGTCACGCCCAGCTAAGGGAAAATTTATTATTAAAAAAAAAAAAAAAAGCCTGTCCTTTGACTCTTGATTGCTCATCACTTAAATCATCCACAGAAAAATAAGATAACAGATAAGAATTTAAACGAAAAATTTGCTAGCTCAATAATTAGGAAAAAAAATAATTGAAAGAAATCTTTTGCGTAAAAGAAAAACATGTCCACTTTTTTTCTTTGTGGTATGACACCCTATAAACACCCACGTTCAAATTTGAATGATTAGATTTAATTTTAGCCCCTTAAAAACATTGGTCGTCACATACTGTTTCTTAAAACTTGAAATATCATATGAATCTGTTTATCAAACGATTCAATGTTAGTTTCTCTGCGAGACTCACTAGATGGATGGATGGAGGGTAATTTGATAAAATAAATATCAAGTAGTTGATTGGGTGTATATGTGAATTCACAAATCCTTCACCCACGAATCACGTGAGCCTCATATATTTCATTATATCATTTAAAAAAGAGTACGAGTGGTTGTACTCCTTTAAAGGGAAGGATACTTACTATACATCCAAACTTATAAATTGGCCTCGTAACATTGCCTTTTCGGCTAATAGTTTAGAACAATCGAAAGCACCACTCAGTTTTTCTTTTTTCTTTTTTTTTTTTTAATTGTATATTAATGTAGTATCTGTTTTGTATGAGCATATTAATGGCAATACTTCAGGTATAATTGACTTAAAAGTTTTAGATTTTCATGATAAGATCTAAAAAAAAAAAAAAAAAAAAAACTATGATACAGAATCATTTTGGTCATTCTAAAAAAACTATCTGTCATGCATGTTTTTTTTTTTTATTATTTAAATTACTATGTTAGTCCCTAAATTTTTTATAAAGATACCGTTTGGTTCCTGAAATTTTTTTTTAATTGACCCTGAACTTTTTAAAAAGGTGCAAATTGGTCCTTTAACTAACGGACATCTAAAAACCCACATTTTTCTATTAACTAACTCTAAAAAGACTAAACTACTCCTTAACATATATACTGATTGTTTTTTTTTTGGAAAATTATATACTGATTTTTTTTCAAAACTAAAAAGAAAACCCAAAAAAATAAAATAAAATTATCCCCCCTCTTCTCCCTTGGTCGCTTTCTTGTGTAAAAACTAGCACCAAACCAAAGTCCCACACAAACACTTGAGCAAATTACAAAATATTCACTTACAAGTTCAAAAAAAGAAGAAGAAGAAGAAGACCCAAAAATCCTATTGATTTGGCGAAGAGCAGAGGGAGACTTGCGATCTTGAACGGAGGTAATGTGCCTGGGGGTTTGTAAAGGCTCGCGGTGGCGGATCTTGGTTCTCAAGGGACCAACGGTAGGTGGCTTTTGGCTTATGATGGGAAGGGTGGGTGGTGTCTTCGGGCTCATGATAGTGGGAGGGTGGGCGGCTTTCCTTTTTGGTTGGGAGTGAGTTTTTGGGTCTGTTTGGTGAATGAGTTTGAGTTGAAAATTTTAAGTTTTAATAGTAATTTTTGTTGACTTTTCAGAAAAGATAAAAAACTTTTTAGAAAAAGACATAAATTAAGATGAAAAATTTTGAGTTTGAACTCACGAAATAAACGAGGCCTTTGTTTTGTGGCCTGCAACCAGGGAGAGAGGAACTAGTAAAAAAGAAAAAGTGTAAAGACATAGAGGAAAGAGAGTGAAGATTTCTCTCTCTCTCTCTTTTTTTTTTTTTTTTCTGTTTTCTTTTGGTTTTTTTTTTTTTTCACTTTTGATAATTATTTGTATTTTTATCAAACCAATTTCCTAAATTACCTTTGAAAAATAGGTGAAGTTGAAGAAGTCTATTAAATCCTAACAGAAAGATAATAGAAAGGACTAACTTATACATTTTTAATGAGTTTAGAAATCATTTAATTAAAAAAAATTCAAAGACCAAATGATATCCCCATAAAAAGTTCAAAAACTAATATAAGAGCATGTTTGGTAATACAACTCATTTTAAACTAAATTGTACTTTTTCATCTCAGTTTTTGTCATTTTCTGAAAAAATTTTTTGTCTTTTTTGAAAAAGTTTTTTATTTTTTCTAAAAAGTCAAATATACAAATATTATTATTGAAATAAAAAAAATCTTAAACTAAACTCATTCTCTAAACACTCCCTAACAATTTATTTATTTATTTATTTTGTTAGTTTGATGTGTCTTAACTTTATTCAACAATGAAATAAAATAAAAAGAAAAAAAGAGAAAAAAAAAAAACATTTATTACTATCGTTACGAGTTCCCATTTTAGAAAAACTCTTGAGCCGTTATTACATCTAGATTGACTAAAGAACAACATTGACGTGTATATATGTACTTGCTTTTTTTTTTTTTTCTCTTTCAAAAACAAAAACAAAAAAAAAAAAAAAAAAAAAAAAGGTTTGAAGCCAGACAAAGAAAAGTTTCCTTGGAAAAGTGCAAACATCATCATGCGTAATTGCCAAATCATCATTGAAAAATTTGAAACCAAAGACGGGAAGTAAGAAAAGAAAATACACACACACATATATATATGTTCTATATGTATATATACTCGTGTTTGTCAAGTGTTTGAATGGCTTCAAAAATTCCACACAACATTGTATCACAGCCAGGTTTAGACTGGGTCCGCTCACCCTCCTCTGTTTGACTCTTTTTTTTTTTCTTTAAATCAAAATTTCGGATTCATTTGATGAACGAGTTAAGTTTAAAAATTTTAAATTTATGTTCAAAATTTTAAGTTTAAGTTGAATATTTTTATTGATTTTTCAGAAAAGACAAAAATTAAGATAAAAAAATACGTTTTAATTTAAAACGTGACAGAATACCAAACAAGTCTTTTTTTTTTTTCAGATTTATTTATTTAATTTTTTTTTAGCCGAAAGAGATTTATCCAACGGTTGTACTAAGCGTCATGCTTTTGTATAAATGATGTCAGTTGTAACATAACAAGATATTGCTCCGGGGCCACCAAATTAATTGGGCCCACCAAACCTTCAATTTCCAATTGGTCCACTCAGCCGAAACCTATGGTCCACTCATATCCTACGTGCTTTCTTCCTAGCCTCTTTAATTGCTGACGATTGCTTAGCTAATTATTATTATTATTATTATTTTTCTGTCAAACGCCGTACCAATTAAATAACTAATATTACAAATAATAATCAATGGCCTTGAAACAATTTAGATCAACGCGATATAATATAACGATAATTTTATATCTAACTCAATCATTTATTAAAGAGTTTGAATCCATTTATTCTTCAATTCAAAATAAAATAAAAGAAAAAAAAAGAAAAAGGAAAAGAAAATTTTTTAATATAATTATAAATATAATCTAAATATAATTTTATATCTAACTTTTATAAAATATAAAGTTTGATTCTCATAAAAAAAAAAAATGCGTTTAGGGAGGAAACAAGGGAACTTTGTCTTCTTTATCTACTTTTTTATATTGTGTTGTTTTGCAAATGGTTGAAAATAATGGTTTTCATCTCGTTGGCAGCATTATCATTAAAAGAATTTCATAAGATACGATAAATACTCTACTTATAAGATACGGGTCACCATATTAGAAAAAGTAGAAAAAAAAATTATCATAAATATAACAAAATTATACTTTATTGATGACGTCTTTTGTAAATTTCTTGTTGTTGCGAGAAAAAAAGTAATCGTAGAAATAATATTTGTTGAGGCTTTTTG
The DNA here is from genome assembly GCA_025413485.1 of Ficus microcarpa. Taxonomy (NCBI): domain Eukaryota; kingdom Viridiplantae; phylum Streptophyta; class Magnoliopsida; order Rosales; family Moraceae; genus Ficus; species Ficus microcarpa. The sequence goes on from CM046381.1 coordinate 13,436,068, forward strand.
GGCTCGACCCTAGGTTCGACCCGTAGGCTCGCACCCTCACGCTTGTAGAGGTAAGGCCCGTGGGCGTGGTCGCGCTTGTTGCGGACTGCCATGGGGCTCAGGTGGCGGTGGGCCGGTCAACAGGGCTGCAGCCCAAGCTCCCCAACCCGTCTCGGGGGACGCGTTGCGCTCGCGCTCGCGCCCGTAGATTGTTAATACCAGGGTTCGAACCCTTGATATCCTTTGAGAACTTGTTGTTCCCACCCATCTGAGCTGCAGCTTTGGTTAGAATTCTTTTAAAAAAGCACACCTTAGTTAGAATTAAACTTAAACCCCGAATAAAGTTTTTTTTTTTTTTTTTGGTTATATTCTCTAAAAAGCAATATTCAGCTTATTTAACACGCAATTGAACGGTTAGACTTTAATCATGTAATTAGAAATTCGTGATGACTTTTTTTTCTTTTTTTTCTTTCCTGGTTTGGAGAGTTGCCATGTTATCCTTCCAAGCACCTTCTTTTAGGTTGTCCTTATTTGAAACAGAGTGAATAAATCCAACCTAAAATAGCCTTTTAGATTTAATCATGTTGATCAAAAGACAAGAATATATAATTTGTCATGGAATTTAACAAATTCATAATTATATGTTCTTAATGGTTAACTTACTTTACACCTAAAGAATCTCTTCGTAAAGAAAAATTTTTTTGGAGGGCATATTTGTAAGGATCTGTTATCTTTCAAAATTCGAATATAGAGCGGTACAAAAATGGTTTTGCTTATAATTAGGTGTTATGATTTTATATGATTCCATTTGATGAATGAGTTTGAGTTGAAAATTTTTGTTGACTTTTCAGAAAAGACAAACTTTTTCAGAAAAAAATAAAAATTTTTTCAAAAAAAGATAAAAATTAAGATAAAAAAATACAATTTAAGTTAAATTGTCAAACGAAGTCATAATCTTTATATATATATTTTTTAAGGTATCGTAAGGATGAGCTAATACGTGACAAGATCTATATGTAAAATAGATGAACATGACATGACAAGGACTTGTACTAAGCCCTTGTGAGTTTATCAAAATATAACTACTTTTCTATTTCAAGTTGAATGAAAATAAATAAATGACAAAAGAAAAAGAAGATTTTACACGGTAGCAGTTATTACATTCACATGCATGTTTTCGGTCAGATGAAAGTGGATGTAATTACATATCATCCATATAAATCTTCATAATATCCGACCTTATCTAATATGCATCGTCTGATTTAAGTATATAAAAAAATGTTCGCATGACATAACCTCCCAATAAGAAAAAATAAAATAAAATAAGAAAATACTTACGACGTAAGAAATGAGTGTTATGTCCAAACCATACAATATGCACAATGTGATTTAAATATTTATGATTTCCATCAAGGACCATATTAAATCTTATTTTTGAGTGACTCCCACCTTAGAATCTCCAAAATATATATATATATATATATATATATAAATTAAAAAAAAAGGTAGTTAGAATGGTATTTGTGGGCCTATTTGGGACAGTCGGGACCAAAAAGATTTGAGAATGTCTTATCACCCACAAAAATGCATGCCCATCTCAGTGTGGCACTTGGAAATAACTAAAGCATATAAACATTCAATTCAAAAAGTGGCATGGTTTGGACCATGATTTAAAAATATATACATACATACCTATATATAATAATAATAATAATAATAATAATATTAATGATGGGCTGTTATCCGAACGACTCTCGTAACTTTTTTTTTTTTCCTGAAACATGAAAACAACTAAATAATTTTAAAATAATATTTTTTTCATAATATTTATATTTTACATTAATATTTAAGTAGTATCATGTAACAAAAATTTAAAAAGAAAATTCTATAAATTAATTAGTTGTTATAATTTTTTAAAATAAAAAACTACAAATATCCCCTGGTGTATGTGTGTGTGTGTATACATATGTGTATTAACATGGTACTCATGCAACGGCTAGGATTCAAGGCCCTCCACATGTGCAATGCGTCATCAGCGTCATCATAACGTCATGCTGACGACAAACAGGTAGATGAAAACAAAGGAAAATCCCCCTGATCTCAAGCAAAGTCCATGTGGGTCTTATTGGCCGCCATCACCTTATATACTTTGACCTTCCAATATATATATATTTTGTGTGTATATATATATATATATATATGTATGTATGTATGTATATGAAACGGAAAAAAAAAAAAAAAAAGTTTCTCAGAAACTTCTCTGACTCAAAACGTGTATATATAGCTTCAGATATCTTGCCTCTCTTTCCCCACAAACAAACTTCTGTCAAACTTCACCAAAAAAAAAGGAGAAAAAAAAAAAAACAAAGGAAAAAAAAAAAAAAAGAAAAAAGAAAGGAAAGAAAGAAAGAAAATGACTCTGAGAGAGAATTCTGGGTTTGTAAGTGAACCTCGTCCTGTCGTGAGGAAGTTCTTGGCTTGGCCACAGCATGAAGGATTAGGAGCCATTGTTAGAAGAAGCATTGGAAGGTGAGTCCAGAAACACCAAAAAACAACAAAAAATGAACACAAAAAATAAAAATAAAAACTTTGAGATGTTTGGAGTAATGGGTTGATTGGTTTTCTTCAGGTTTGAGCTGAAATACTTTGATCCATTTCTTGCTCTTGATGAATTCTCAGGTGGGTATCTCTGTTTTCCTCTGTTTTTTGTTATTTGTTATACAAATCCAACGAGTTTTATATATGTGTATATATATTATATATATATACATATATAAATTCTGGGTACTGAGATTTTTGTGTTTTTTTTTTTTCCCTCTGTATTGCAGTTACTGCTCCTGCTGGGTTTCCTGATCATCCACACAGAGGTCTTGATCAAAAAATCACGGCATTTTCTCTTAGTCCTTAAATTTTCCCTCTCATTTTCTCTGTGATTTTGATTCTGATCATGAGAAAAAAAAATTTGGCCGAATTCCAACTATTTTTCTTTTCTTGTCAAACAGGGTTTGAGACAGTGACCTATATGTTGCAGGTAAGACCATAATGCATATTTCTCTTTCTTATAATCTACCTAAACCCATGTGTGCTTAGGTCAATTGCTTTTAATGATTTATAAACCGAAATCAACGTTTAATTACATAGTAACGCTAAGTGCACAATCTCGACAGTTGATTTAGGGCTTGTTTGATGAAACGATTCAATTTAAATTAAACTGAATTTTTCATCTCAATTTTGATCTTTTTCTGAAAAGTCAACAAAAATTATAATTAATTTTTAAAAAGTCAACCAACTTAAATCGTTTTACGAAACATACCATTATATAGGACCCACGTAAATGAACAGTTCAGATCATACACCGATGACACCGAAAAATGGTCGGTGAGAAAATAGGCTAAAAATTAAGGCGGCTTGCCAAGTGAACCGGGGCACAGGCAAATGCTATGAAAATGGTCCATAAAATGAAAAGTCAATACTCCAGACACTTTTTTTTTTTTTTTTTTGTGATTTTTTAATTTTTTAATTTTTTTTTTTTTTGAATAGGGATCAATGACACATGAAGATTTTGAAGGGCACAAGGGGACAATACATGCTGGTGATCTGCAATGGATGACAGCAGGAAGAGGGATGGTCCACTCAGAAATGCCTGCTGCCCAAGGCACCCAAAAGGGTCTCCAATTGTGGATCAATTTGTCATCAGAACACAAAATGTAAGCCTCATTTTTTTTTTTTTTTACCCAAGCATGACATTAACATGATGTAACCAAATAAATGACATCCGTGTTCGTTTCGTGTTTAAACCAAAATTCAAACTTTTTTTTTTTTACTACAGTGTTTTTTCTTTATAAAATGTGAATTTTTGTTTTCACGTTTCTTTCACATCTATGAGTCAAACAACTTAATTATCACTTGATTTGTATGTCTCGTGTACCTATTAATTTATGTCTCCAAAAATATCACTTAATTTGCATGACATGAACATGACGTAACAAAATGATGTCTCCATACCGAACCACAATTCAAACCTTTTTATTATAGTATTTTTCTCTTTAAAATATTTCTGATTTCCTATTCAAACTTTCTGTTTAAACCTACAAACGAAACATGCTTAGTTATCTTTTATGGTTCAAACTTTTCTATTGAGCATATGCTATAAGTCCCATATGTACTTTTTTTTTATGAAATGGATATATATATATATATATACACACACATATATATTCCAAAGGTGCTTTGAATGCATTGTAATACCATTGTGTGTGTGTGTGTGTCTATACCGTGGTAGGAAGAATCTTCTATAATGACATCCACCACATAGTGCTATTGCCTCTAACTTTTTTTTTTTTTTTTTTTGGGGTTTCAAGACTTAATAGAAGTTGTGGTACATAGTTGACTAGCATAGTGGGAATTTTTTTTTTTTTTTTCCGGGCAATAAAAAGTTGAACCACAAACTTTGTCTTTTCAATAAAACAGTAAAAGCTCTATTCTAGTATTGCAGGGTTTCAAAATTATTATAAAAAAAAAAAAAAAATCCAAAACAGATAGTAACGTTTGGAACCCGAATTCTATCATAATATTTTCTTTTTTTCTTTTTTCTTTAATTCTTTTTTCTTTAATACCCTAAAGACGAATTGTCAATCTAACAAGATGGGATTTTTCAAATCACATGCAGGATTGAACCAAGATATCAAGAAATGCGAAGCAAGGACATTAAAGAAGTATCAAAAGATGGGATTAAGGTTAGGGTTATAGCAGGTGAGGCCTTGGGGACCAAGTCACCAATCTACACAAGGACACCAACCATGTACTTAGACTTCACTCTTAAGCCTGGAGCCCACCTTCAACAACCGATTCCGACGTCATGGAATGCGTTTGTGTACGTCATAGAAGGCGAAGGCGTGTTCGGCATCTCCAAGTCCTTGCCCGTGACAGCCCACCACCTCCTCCTCCTCGGATCCGGGGATGGCTTGGAGGCTTGGAACAAGTCCTCCAAACCCCTAACATTCATCCTGGTGGGAGGCGAGCCGTTAGGCGAGCCACTAGCACAATGGGGTCCCTTTGTGATGAACACCGAGGAGCAGATCAACCAAACGGTAGAGGATTTCGACAACTACACGAATGGGTTCGAGAAAGCGAGGCATTGGAGATCCGAGGCTGCGATTAGCCTCGGGCTTTAGATCTTGTCATGTTATTTTCAAAACTATTCTTTTTCGGTTTCAAGGAGGGAAAAGGAATTTTATTCTTGTTCAATCAGGTCTTGTAAATTACAAACATATATTACTATTGATGGGCATAAAGAGCTGGCCATCATATTTTTATTGCCTTTTTCAGTAAATTTTGGATCTTGTAAACTTGTGACAACCTAATGAGATTGCCACAAAAATTGTCCCATCAAGATTATAAAAAGAAGCTTCACTTAATCTCATTAGAACCTATTCCATCACTGTTTTCTTTTCTTTTTCTCCAAACCAAAGGAATGAGAACAATAAAAGTTCTTTAGTAGTAGGATCTTTTATTATACGTTAACGATAGGAATTGTTTTTCAATTGTTGTATTCATTTATTAACAATCTGATTTATGAATGACTTAAATAAAATAAGGTTAATATAAACCAAATGATTAACATAAAAATGAAAAATAACTGAAGAATTGTATTCCAATGAAAATTTTCCATCTTAATAATTTATTAATATTTGTGATCATGAAAATGAAAAACAAGTTTATACCAATAATGCAAAATAAGAAATCTTATTGCAGAAATTTTAGAGAATGTTATATTAAAGTAAGTTTAAATAAAGTAAATTTTTTTTATCGGTAGGAATGCTTTTCAATTGTCGTATTACTCCTTAATTTTTTACAATTTGTTTTACGAGTAATATAAATGAAATTAAACCAAATTAAATGATAAATATAAAAATGAAATATACAACTTAAATTGAATAGAATAAATTTATTGAAGTATTGTATTCCAAAGAAAAATTTCCATCATTGAAAAAAAAAAAGAAAAAAATATCCTGTGAAAATTTTATTGCTTGTGACCGCTGAAAATTAAAAAGAAATTTTTATTAATAATAGAAAATCCGAAATCAACACAGGTGGGTAGGTAGAGAATACCTAAGGGCGAGAGACAACTCTCTCTAAGGAACTTGGCAAAATAGCCTTGTAACTTCGAGAGAAGGGGTGCCTTCTCACAAAGGGGGATACAGTGATCAGGCCCGGGTGATTATTTACCAAAAACACAGGTCTCTGTAAAGTCGTAAGACCATGTATGGGGGTTGACGCATGTCCAGTATCGGAAGGTCAAGGAAGTTGGTGACCTGATGACATTATAGAAATTTCAGAGAATATTACATTGAAAGCAAGTTGAAATAAAGTAAATTGTCCATTTCCTTTGGAAATTATGTCTTCTTTTCGTCCGTTTCCAAAATTAAAGTTAATTTCTAGGTGTAAATCATGCAAGATGGACTAGGTGACAAAATAATACAACAAATAGAATGAAAGAAAACACATATCTCTTGCCGAGCAAGTCATGGCTTTTTAAACCTACAATTAATATTAAAGTAAAGTATTTTCTTAGAACATTAATGCATGACATTATAAATTTATTGTCGATTAATATTAAATTAATTATTTTCTGAGAACAATAATGCATGACGGTATAAATTTGTGTCATTTTAATAATTGTTATTGTTACTAATTACTGGTATATTTATTATTCTTATCAAGATTCATTAAATTATTGTTTTTTTTAATTTTTTGCTTTTCTTATTTAGGGTCCGTTTAGTGAATAAATTGAGTTTGAGTTAAAATGAAAATTTTAAGTTTGAGTTGAGTTGACTTTTTAAAAATTAATTATAAATTTTTTTAACTTTTTAGAAAAAGACAAAAATTGAGATGAAAAAGTACAGTTTAATTGAAGTTAAACACGGATGTCAAACGAAGCCTTAGAAAATAATGTAACATATACAGGACCAATCTAACCGGTAGTTCTAATCTAAAGCCTAAAAAAAGGACCAACCTAAAGCCTTTATGAAAAAATTAATGGCATGAAGTTGATTTTCTCCTTAACGTATTCCACTCGGTTCACTATTTTGTATTCGAAATTTTCAATTTGATCGAAACTTAAATTATGTTTTCATTTATAAAAAAGTCATATCACAGTTTTTTTTTTCCTATTCTAAATACACATTTGCATTCATACATTTCATTTTAATATAAAAAGCTAAAAAAAAAAAAAAAACCCTCAAATTCAAGCTATAATACAAACAAACACTAGTAAGTGACCATAATCCTAAATCACGTGTTGTAAAATTTTTAAGTTTAGTATGTAAATATAAAATTGTTGAAAAGATTAGTCAACAACTAAAATAGTAAAAATTAGTATACACTATGTTCATTTCTTAGCATGCATTTGGTGAACAGAATGAAATTGAATTTTTTAAATTGAAATTGAGTTGAATTGAATTGTGTGTTAGATAAAATGTTTGAATTGTTAGAGTTAAAAAGAGTAAGATACTTAAAATGTGCTCGGAAAAAAAAAATATGAAACTTATTTTGTTTGATTCAAAATTCTATATAATTAAAAAAAAATATTCTATTTGGATTTGTATATTCAAAATTACGAAGTTTTAAAATTTGAATTATAAAGTTTCAATAGTTATTTTTAATAATGAAACTGAGGTCGATTTAAAAAAAAAAAAATTTATAAGCTAAACTCAACTAAACCGATTCAGGTACTTAATTTGGGCAATTTTCCAATGGGGTAAAAGTTTTTTTTGCCAAATTGATGGCGTAAAATATTATAGCCGACAGATTTGATTTTGATGGTGTCGATCTTATGCGCTCACAAATTCTATAATGCACCGAACTACATAGGATTTGAAGCAATCACTAACATTTAAAAAAAAAAAAAAAAAAAAAAAAGCGTCCCGCTCCGACCAAGAACGCGAACCCGGCGAGGCTCACGCGGCGGATTGGCCCCGAGCTCGCGGCGAGATTCAGTCGAAGAGAACACAAATCTCCGTCGACGGCGATGAGGGTGTGGGGAGGCCAAGGCGCGAGCAAGGTGGCGGCAGCTCATGAACCCCATCGGCAGGTCGTGAGCGGCGGTTGTTGCAGGAAAAAAAAATCCAGATCCGGCAGGGGCGACTGGTGAGGTGCGCACACTGCTGAAGCCGCCATAGATGATTCTCGCGTGCGCGAGACCGTCGCGAGTCAAGTTTGACTCGGTGAGTCGCCGGAAAGGCCCTCTTGGGTTCGACAGATCTGGAGGCGCCGCCGGGCAAGCCGGCCATTTCCATTCCAGCGAAGATTTTTCAGATCTGTCCTCGGCCTTGGTCAACGAGATGGAAAATCGTCGAACCCCATTTAGCCAGATCGTTGATTCCATCGCCGAGGAGAGAGTTCGGCGGCCATGGCGGTGTGGCCGGAGATTGGCATGGCCGTGCTTTCTCTTTTTTCTTTCTTTTTTCTTTTTAATATTAATAATTTAGTTCTAATTTTTTATTGTAAATTTCTTAAAATGGCAATGATCATATGTGAGATGCCTTATG
>CM046381.1:13444695-13542107 GCA_025413485.1 Ficus microcarpa
GATCATGTTATTTTTTGTCGTTTTCTTGTATGATTGTCGATCCTTCAGATTCCAGTCGTTTCATTTGCTATTGTTGGTTATATATATATATATATATATATATTCAATTGATCTTTGTCGTTTAATGCCGTCTTTTCTAATTATTGTTGTTTTCATTAGTATCTCATTTTTTGTTGTTTCTAGTAAAATCAAAGGTGAAATTATGATCATGCCCTTAACTACGTCATTTATTTATTTTGCAATGTGTTTTGTGGTGCACTCGGTTGCTTGTATCCTCTGACTCTGCTAGTCTAAAACGTCTGGTACAACCAGATGGCATACATAATACAAACAACAACAAAAACAAAACTCTTTTTTCCCTCTTAAATCGTTCCTATATATTTATATATAAAACATAGCAAATCTCATACAGATTCAGAGCTGCAAAAACAGAATACGAGTACCAGTCTAACTAGTTTTATAGAATATGACGTTTTGCATTAGTAAAAATCATGTCATTGACACAAAAAGCTAAAAGTACAATCAAAATAAGATCTCAAATAAATCACAGATGAAATAAAATAGGCTAATTTTCCATTGTAGGGACTGCCCTTGCCCCTCAATTTCATCCCAATTGCTCATCACGTTCAGAAATTTTTTCATAAAATACAAAGTAAGAAAAGCTTGAAAAACAGTCCTCTTATTATTTTATCCAATCTAGGAAACAGGGGAAAACAAGACAGAACAGCGTGTGAAGTCGTCTTCGGGAATGGAATTGCAACTTGCAACTGTAGGTTCATTAAAAGACAGTGTTCTGTTGATTGTTTGTGGCTCTATGTTTCCACTCCCTCTTCGATGGAATCGCCATCGGAGCTGCTGAGACCGAAGCCGATGCTTGGAAAGCGCTATGGACTGTTTCCCTTCACAAGATATTTGCAGCCACTGCCATGGGAATCGCTCTCCTCGGGATGATCCCGAACCATCCTTTGTTATCATGCGCAGCCTATGCTTTTGCATTCGCCATTTCGAATCCTACTGGTGTGTTGATTCATGATTGGAATCATAATTGACGCCGTGTCACAAGGTCCCGCGGCAGATTGGATCTTCGTGATGTCTATGGGATTGGCTTCTTCGTCCCGAGATGTTCTGTTTTTTGAAAATAATTACCCTCTTCCTGAGAATGTATCATACTGATTCATCTTCCTCTCTGTTCCTCTCTATCACCACAGATTTAGCATTGGCCAATTATGGAACTGGACAGCAAACAAGAACCATGACATTTCTTTCTTCTCGCAGTACTGGAATTCTGCCCAAGCACATAACATTCTTGGTTAACAATAACCCGTAATAGAAAGAAGTACAATTGATAAACCAAACTGCAATAGAAATTAAGGAAACAAAAGAGAATGGTAGACTGTTATTCACAATGGCAAGATACTATAACTATTTTTCTGACATAATGTGAAAGGGGAAAAAAAAAAAAAAAAAACCCTTGCCACAGCAAACGGGAACTAACCATTTCTTCATCAAGTCGGACAATTGTGGATCTTGAGTCCTGAAAGCAAACTAGTGTCGAACTTCTTTCTTCTTTGAGTTCCGGAATCCAGCCCCAGCATGTGACGTTCTAGCCCAGCATGTGACGTTCTATCCTTACAATTCCTGTGGAAAGAAGTCCAGTTGATAGACTAAATTGTAACAAATTAAGAAAAGGAAAAAGAATAGAAGAATACCATTACAATGGCAAGACACTGAAACTCTTACCTTCTGTTAAATTGGCATGTTAGGGGTAAACTAAGCATGTTAGGGGCAAACTAACTGTTTCATTGTCGTGTTGTGCCTTTTCAAGTACTCTTTCATCATGTTTTATCTCTGCCTGCATTTTGAACATAAAACAAACATATAAAAACAGAATAATGCAAAGGAGATAGTTCTTGATTGACCTTCAGTTCATCATTCTTACAATAGATTAGAAATCATGATGGTACCGCAACAGAAAAACCATGACGAATCTCAAAGGTGGCTTCATCAACACGTGCTTATATAATTCTATCGAGAAGTCCTCATAATTCCTTTCATTCACGAATTTAACATAGCAGTGCTTCAGAAATTGGGAAGCACATCAACCCAATTCAAAGAAATGTCTACAAGGATAGAACTATCATTCTTACAAGCTCATTGGCCAGCTGAAGCACAAGAACTTGTACTACTTCAATAGAAACAAGAACGAGTACACATCACACCTGAGTCCTGACCTAGTAAACTTCTTCTTTAGAATGTATCATACTGGTAACTTGAACAATTGGTAAATATCTGCAAGATGTTGAACTTGTCCTAAGGATTGCAAAAAATCTCGTTGGAAACTTGAACGATCCATGATGCTGCAACTCCTAGAAAGTGTCCTGTTTAAGCCAAAAAATACGGTAACATGGTAAGATTGAGAACTTAAGCAAGAATAAAAAGGACATTACAGAAATAAAATCCTGACCTCTGATTGTTGTTTTGCTGACTTTGAAGAAGAGAAAAGGCCATTCCTCTCCCATCCTCCAATGTGGCTGATTTTGAAACATCTGCAGACATTAATCGCATCTCAGTTTTTTCCTAGATATTAGATGATTCAAAGCAAAATTATAAATACAATTCCATGCAAAACAGAATGGACATTCTTTTTTCTTTTTTTTTTTTTCCCCTGAAAATCTCTGAGTTGATGACAAGATGCAAACTAAAAGTCAAGTCTGATCCTAATTTAGTTATAGAACTTATAGTGAATTTATTATCAATTAGAAAGCCAAAACGGACGGCCATTCCTTTCAGAATACTCCTCATAAAACTTCATTACAGCCGACTACTATTCTTTGGATTTGTTTGCCAACAGAGGAAGAGCACTTAACTAAATACTAAATACACAGGATTAGAAGACCAACATATGTAAGAGCATATTAATCTAAAAACGAATTAGCATATTAATCTAAAAACGAATTTTTCTTAAAGACAAAACCATACTGCAATAGAAATGCATGGAGAAAAATACCTAGAGAGAATTAGAAAATGCTGAGAATAGGGAGGGACGGAAATGAAGAATGCTTTCATCATATGTCTTCTTGGTAGAATTCTGTCTTGGGGATGTGATGAATCTTGGGCCAATCTTCCTCTGTCCCTCTCTATCACCAATGATTTATTGTCAGTCAATTATGGATCCGGACAGCAAAAAGTATCATAACACTTACTTCTTCTACTGCTTCTGAAATTCAGCCCAAGCTCATAAAATTTGGTTAACAATACTTGTAGTAGAAAGTACAGTTGATAAACCAAATTACAATAATTTTTTCACATTGGCAAGACACCAAAGCTCTTTTTCTTGACATAATCTAAAAGGATTTGGGGCAGAAAAAATAACCAAAAAAAAAAAAAAAAGAAGCCGCAGCGGAGGTAAACTAACCTTTTTTTGGCTGAAATTTAAGTGCCCTTTTCAACATGCTCAATCTTTGCCTGCACATCACCCAAATAACGCAATATTACTGTTCGATTCCATGAATTTTGATCAACTTCTTCAAATTAGATACAAGAAAATTCACACCCACATATGGAAACCAAAGCCCAAAACAGTCTCTAAGGAAACAGGGGAAATATTGAAGATACAACAACAAAGAACACATGTAAGAGCAAGTTAATCAGGAAATCAAACTAAAATAGAACAAAAAAACAAATGGCATAGTACCTGAAGAGAAAACTGGAGCACATTGAGAACGGGGCGGGATGATGATGCACTTTGCCTCATCATATTTTTTTCCAGTCGATTTCTATGTAGGGGATGTGTTGAATTTTGGGCCAATCTTCCCGTGTTCCTCTCTGGCATCGCTGTTCTAGTAGAGGACACTCAATGATCTCCAAACGAGTAAGAGAAGGGGGCAGCCCTTCTTCTGGCAAGCACTGTAACTCTTTGCAATGGGAAATTTGCAATTTTTGAAGGGAGGTGAGGTTGTGAAAGGATTTTCCATTTAGGGTTTTAAGACTTTCAAACTCACTGATAGCGAAAGTTGTCAAAGTGGATGGAAGAAGCCCTTCCTCTGGAAATGAATCCACCCCTCCTTTAAATCCAAATCCGCCGAGCAGTAAGCTTTGAAGAGAGGAGAGTCTTTGCAGATCCCACTTCATACGGTTTGCAATGAGCATTTCGCATCCCCTGATTTCAAGTTCCTTTAAATTAGAGGGAAATCCCATTCCTGAAAACAGCTCCAATCTTGGACAATTCCATAATTTTATGGATTTAAGAGAAGGATATGCGGAATCAATCTCTGCTTGACTTGTGGGAATTGCGCTCACCATTTCTCTGCAAATAATAAATTTAATTTCTTCCAAAGATGGAAAACAACCAGCTGGCAGTCCCGCATTTAGTTTGTCACAAAAATGAACCCTAATAGCCTTGAGACGAGGGAAAATCCCACCTTCACGCTCAGCTCCAGTAAATGACCACCTCTGTAATGAGCCCATGGAATAAACGTCTAAGAATTCTAAGGATGGAAAAGGCGTAGTCAAGGAAGTACCATAAAATTCATCTCCTATACTTTCCAACCCATTCATAGACGCAATAAGAAGATCTCTGAGGGAAGGTAGTTGCCCTAGCGGCGGCAAAAAGCAACAATTTTCACAGTTGGAAAGAGACACCTTAACCATGTCACTAAACGACTCATGTGCTACCCAATCCGGGAATGTGGTACCTCCGTAACCTTTAACTTTGAGTTTCTTCAGCTTTTTATGTGGTTCCAATGCAGCAAGTACATTCTTTTCTTTTGCTGAGTCATCGGTTATATGATCATCCTTCCATATCAAAATAAGCTCAGTAAGACCCTCCTTATTCTTCAAATCAGCTTGTAGAACATCGCCAACACCCACCACATTTTCAAGCCCTGATATACAAAGACTTCCATGCAAATACTGCAGCTGTCCCAACTCTTTGATCCTCGAACCACCATTTTCTCCCAAAACAAAATCACTTAATGTCTGTAGATTTCTCAACTTGTACATCTGTGGGGGCATTTCTTTTAAAGGTGTGTCTTTGATCTCGAGATGACGTAGGTTGATTAAGCAACACATGTTAGTTGGCAACAGAGAAAGATTTGGACACCCTGATAACAGCAGTGTTTGCAAGTTATACAGAGTACCGATTGAACTGGGAATTTCTTTAACTCCTGTGAAAGATAAGTCCAAGTACCTTAGATGTTCAAGATCAACAATCAATTCCGGCAATCTTAGGATAGAAGATTCGGAAAAAGACAACACTTTTAAGCATCCTGCAGCTCTTTGAACCAATTCAAAATCGAAACAATCCCCGAATGGTAAACGTGCATAACTTATGCCCCTCCTTGACAATGGTAAAGGTACGAAGGTGTGTAAGCACTTGAGTTTGGACAGCCCGGCCTTAAACTTTTCTTCGTCAATAGAAAGTTCTCTATCTGACAAATGATATGACAAATGATGAGTCTTGTCGGTAAGGTTACACATATTACATTGATCCGATAGAAGACAAAACTCATGACCTGACACACTTATAGCTAAATCATGCATCAGGTCATGCATAACGAGGGTTGACTTATCCCAACTGGATTGCTGAAAGAACGATCTTGCTTTTAATGCTTTGAAGTACTCCATTCCAATATCTTCTATCCTTTTTCCTTTCTGAGGTTGCAAAAGTCCTTCTGCCATCCACAACCAAATTATCTGTTCTATTTGGCTTTCAATAAATTGATAATCTTTGGGAAATATTGAGAAGTAAGCAAAACAACGCTTCAAATTTGCTGGTAAAAAATGGTAGCTCAACCATAAAGCTGGAAGAATTTTGAGATTGTCATTTTCTTGAATCTGCAGCTCCCATATGTCACTCTGCAATATCGATCTCCAGTCTTCTGGATCTGTAGAGCGTAAAACACCTGCAACTGCTTTTACCGCCAAAGGAAGACCCTTGCACCTTTTCACAATTTCAATTCCAATTTCTTGGAAGTTGGACCGTTCATTAGGGCCAATGTCGTCAAAGGCATGCTTTGTTAATAGCCGCAAACAGTCATCATCAGTTATCGTTTGCAACTCGTAAGCATGGGCATTACGCATCTTTGACACAACAATCATACTTCGAGTGGTCACAATGACTCGACTTCCACGCCCTCCAGATCTCATAGGGCTTTGTAAAAGCTCCCAAAAATGATAATCCTCACTCCAAGCATCATCAAGAACATAAAGAAATCTCTTCTCCGTCAAAAAAGTTTTCAATCCATCTTGAAGTTTGTACAGGTCCTCGGTCCCAGAGCTTTTTGTGATGGTTTTCTCGAAAATTGCTTTCGTTACTTCAAAAACATCAGCTTCTTCAGATACAAGTACCCACTCTCTCAATTCAAAACGTTCCCGGACCCTGCTGTCATTGAAGACGAGCTGGGCGAGGGTGGTTTTGCCAATACCACCCATCCCCACTATGGCAATCACAGATATGTTAGGGCTCCCGACATCATCCGACAACAATAAGTTGATGATTTTTTCTTCGTCGTCCTTCCTTCCGTAAACATCAGATTCTTCCTTCCAAGGAGCAGGTAATCTTTTTAGCAATCTTTTCTGATCACGTTCTCGTAGGCCAAGCGCTTCCTTTTCTTTTAAAAGAAGCTTTAACCTGCCAAGGATCTCCTCTATCTCAGATTTCACAGTGTTTTCAAATGCACTGAAAAATGATGAAATAGAGTTGAGAAACTTGCTTGCTCTGCTTCCAGATTGAGCATCTTCTTCCACCTTGCGCCGCAAAGCGTCAGTGTTGATTTTGTCTATCACGTGATCCGCTTCATGAAGCACTTCTTTAAGCTCATCGAGCCACTCCTTCACGTTTTTTTTTGTGAGCTGTTTCACCTCAGCTTCGTTCAGGAGTTCATTGGCTGATAGCAACCGGATCTTCAACTCAGCATGCAGGTTAGAAAGGACTTTCTTTCTTTGAAAGAAGTTGAGGACTTCTTGAGTGGCCATCCTATCAAACAAGACGGTAAAGAAGCCAGAGACAAGAGCACCTTCCACAAGCTCAGCCATGGTTCTACTTCTTCTTCTTCTTCTTCTTCTTCAAGGAACTGAAGTCGGATTGGCTATGGAAAGCACTCTATAAATAATAACAGAAGAGAAAGAATTAATAAGTATGGTATGAAAAGAAAGACCAACTAGAAACAAAACATAACAGATCGCAATTACCAGAACCCCAGAACTCTCAAACAGTTCTTTCTTCCATTCTCTCTCTCTCTCTCTCTCTCTCTCACACACACACACACACACACACACGTACATATACAAGACTACCAGACTCAAAATTTTTACAAGACTACAGTAAACATTGTTACATGAATGCAAATATATATATATATATATTTTATAAAAAAAAAAAAAAAAAGAATAAACTGAACTATAGTACATAATCAGAAAGTGGAGGGGATGAAAGAAAAAGCTATACCTTTGTTGCAGTATTAGTAAAGTCAATCTCTTTGCTTCTCTTTATTGATCTTTTGGATGAAGGGCTGACAAAAGAAAAAAAAAATGTTAGTACAAATATTGTTTGATATCCTTTCCCACAAAAAATAAAATAAAATACAAATTTTTTTTACCTATATGTTTATTTTTTAGTTTTCTCTTAATGGTGGTTCCTGAAACTTAACTTTGGTATGAACCTTAGAGCAAAGCTATTTTGGACATTTATATAGGAAACCTGCAATTATTTTTGTCGTTTAATATCTTATCATTTTTGGATGTTGTTGCCGTTTTCCATATAATTATTCTTATTTTATTTTGTTTCTGAGTGGTTATTCCATGAACTTTTAACGTTCATATTTCTCACACAAAAACAAATTATAAGAAACCAAATCATTAAGGCAACAATCATTCAGGCAATCACATAATTCATGAACTGTACGATCTTAGATTTAAATATCTAAATTACAGAACAAATTCAAAAAAAAAAAAAAAAAAAAAACTCTGTACTAGCAAACATTAAAAAAACTAAAGCATTGAAAAAAAAAAAAAAGAAAAAAAAGAAAAGAAAAGAATCTATAACAAACATTTAGGACCCGTGTAAGACCCGAAATTTTTGAAGACTTGTAATCTCCTTGTTCATAAGGAATTAAAGTCTAATTTATGTATTCATGATGTGTTATATGAAAAATTATGAATAATAATGAAAAATTCATAATTTTATCTAAACGATGCTCGAGTCCTCATTTAATGATTTTGAGACTCAATTAATGTTTTATAAGCCAAGAATGAAGTTTTTGAAGGAAAAAGAACGAAAAAGGATGAAATTTGACAAAAGTCAAAGGTTTGACCAAAAGTCAAAGGGTTGACCAAAAAGTCAAAGGGTTGACCAAAAAAGTCAAAGTTTGACCGGGACGGGTCACAATGTCGACTTTACAAGTATGATGAAGGAATATGGAAAGAATCTCCGAAAATGGAGTTTTATAAGCCGTAAATCCACCCTAGAAAAATCAAGCACACCGAAAAAGAATTAAGGGCAAAAAGGTCTCCGAAAAATTGGAGAAAGAGAGTTTTGGTCCAAAAATTTAATGGAATAATTTTTGGATCAAAATATAAAATAAAAATGCTCATCACAGTATGGGAAATAACTGTAGAGCGCAAAAAGAGTTGTGAAAGACCGAAATGGCCAAACAAGGCCTTGAAAGAGCTAGTGGAAGATGACATCAACTCTTGACATCACCCTCCACTAACTCAAGACTTCAAATGGCAGCCCCTACCCTCCATGAAAATCCGACCAACTAGACAAGGAAGAGAAAAGAAATGGGTTAGTATTGGTAACTAGATGATCCACCAAAGTCTAACCAAGTCAAGGACACATGCCCATGCTTGTGATATCATTCTCCACTCACCAAAGATTAAATAAATGAGCTTGTCCTCCCTCCCATAATTTCGGCTGCACCATGAAAGAAAGGAAGAAAAGAAAATCAATGGAAACAAGGCATAAAGCCATGATTTAAGGACCAAAAAGTTGAACAACATGGGAGAAAATTTGTGAGATCTCTAGGACTAACCAAGAGAGGACACATGTCCCTCATTACCCTCTAATTTTCGGTAACCAAGCAACCATCCCTCTCCACAAATCCGGCTGCTACACAAGGAAAAAGAAAAGAAAAAAAAAATGGGAACAATGACAAGGCATAAAGCCCTAAAACAAGGAAAAAGGTTGAACAACTTTTGTCCATCAAAGTCTAGTCACTTTTGCTTAAAATAACAAGTCAAGTCCACGCCTTTTTCTCCTTTGAAAATCCGGCAACAACCCCTTAATCCCCCCTTGGATTCGGCTGCTTTGGAAGAAAAGCAAGACAAGACTAAAGCCTTGTTTCAAGGCAAGTTATCACCAACTACTAGCTCCACTTTTTCACATCAAACCTATCTCATCTCTCTAGCCTTTTTGCTTGAGAAAACTAAGAAAAATCCTAGCCATTCCATATGCAAGTTCGGCAGCAAGAGGAGGAAGAGAAAGAGAGAGAGATTCAAAAGTTTGGGTTCCCATTTCCAAAGAGTGCACGGTTTTGAGAGAAAGAGAGAGAGAGATTGGAAAAAATTTTTCTTGTGAGTTTTTGGGAAGAAATCCGAGCAAGAGGAAGAAGAGAAAAGGTAAGAAAAACTTGGTTTTTTTCCCCTTATGATTTTCGGTTTTTAGTTGGAAGCAAGAAGAGCTAACAACAAAAATTTTTGGATGCATTTTCATGAAGAAAACCGTGGGCTAGAGCAAGCCAAGGAACCAAGAAAGATTTTGGGATTTCAAAACCCTAATTTGGGTTGAGGTAAAATCTCTTAAACTACCTTAAATCTAAGCTTTATTTAAGTGTTTTTAAGGTTGATTCAAGAGATTTGTAAGGATATAAGTCCATTTAATTTTCTGCCCTCATTTATGGTGTGTATGTGCTTGATAAGGTTAGGTTGGTTGGCTGACTTTGATGCTTGATTTTCTTTAAATATTTGTGCATGAAAATGATGGATTTTTCATGCTAAAAGATAGGTTGTATGTCCCATAAGATTAGGCCAAAAATCTGCCAAGGCACCCCCCTTATTGTATGCTAGCTTAAGACGTAAATAGAAAACAACCCTCAAAACTGCCAGTTCGGGTTCGAACCTGAGCAGTTTCTGGAAAATGAAAATATCATGCCCTTAGAGGCCGAATGAGGTAAAAGTTAAAATACAAAAGTTGTTCGGAACAACTTTTCCTAGAGGACAACGCGGACAAAATCTCGAAATAAAGCTCCAAAGGCCTTCGTTTTACTCGAAACCCGTGGCTGAACCCTGGGACGTTCTCCACCCAGTTTTCCAGAACTAACCCGTTTTCAAATGAAAACTGGTACTGATCTAGGCCGAACTAGATTTTGTGCAAAACACGAAAGTTCTAGAATTTTTCGATAGCTACAACTTTCGTGAAGAAAATTTTTTCAGATTCCGAGCCGATTTTTAAACTGGGCGCGTTTTGTGAGAGACACGCAGAGAGTCCGAAAACTAGCAATTGAATCTCACGAAAATCTTTTCTAGAAAAATCATGAAGTGTTCTAAAATGGTCATTTTAGCATCGGAAACCATTCCAAAGGCGGTTTCCGACCCCAAATGATTTTATAAATGATTTGTTTCGAAAACCATGAATTTTAAGGGCTCGGGTTTGAAATTCACATTTTCTCCAAAGTAAAGAAAAAGAGGGTTTCAATCAAGAAATTACAAGTTAAAGAAAATAATGAATTTAAGCCAATGAATTTTCTAATTAAAGGAGTTATAATTTTTACAAGCAAGAAGAGGGATTTTTGGGAAGATTAATTACACAAGATTTTCCAAAAATAAGGAAGAGGAAATTTAAAGAAAATTTGTAAGCAAGTCGATTACGAACGGTAACCGGATATTATATCCGAGTTACAAACCCAAGGATAACCAAGGGTTGACAAAAGGTTGACCCAAGGTTAATTAAGGTTAACCTTAAGGGTTACCCAATATAACCCTAAGGGATACCCACATGTATATTGGGCTAAGACTTAAAGGGTTAATGGAAATAACCCAATAACAAGGATATATGAACAAAGCCCAATAAGAGAACAAGGCTCTAGCAAAAAAAAAGGGTTACCCAATGTAACCTCATAAGGAATTATCCAAGTTCAACAAAGAATAGGGATAAATATGGCATAGATGGATATCATGAATAGGGGACATACAATCAAAAGTAAAATGTGAGTGTTGGTAGGTCACCAACACCTTACGAAAGGATCCTGATCCTATATTTTTGGGTATATCAGGAAAGTGAATTGCGGTTGCCGACGATTTAAGGGACGCGATTCTAAGGGATACCGCACTAAAGGTAAGTACAAACCTCACCTGCAGTATGAAAACTAGTAAATTATGTTCAAGTATGTGGTTTTCAAATATGCTGCAATATGTTGTGTGCTATATCTATGAAATGCCATGTTTTATGAAAGTGTTATTTTTATGAATGCCATGTTTTAAGAAAAGTGCTATTTTTGCGAAATACCATGTTTATAAAAGGTGCTATTTTCGTAAAATGCTATGTTAATAAAAAGTGCTATTTTTGTAAAAGATTATAATAGTGCTATATTTACAAAATGTCATGTTTATGAAAATGTCATGTTTGCAATTGTCATGAATGAAAAGAATGCCATGCCATGTTATTAATGAGATACAAAGTATGCTATCATGTAGTGACATCATATGGTATGTTCACTAAAGATAAATAACATGGTAAGAAATCACAAGTAAAGTGTCGTACCAACCCACACCAAGGTGGATGATTTTTATGATGAAGTTATGGATTCGCCCTCTCGTTGTTGTAAGAGGGTGTAATCACTTATGTTTCCTGGGTGCAGTTAGGGACTTGCAATCCCATCTAACTGTATCCAGCGGCGTGCTATATGTTCAAGGTACGTACACTATGGGGCCCATAAGAAAGATAAGAATGTTAAAAGAAGTGCATAATTGGAACATAAATGGTTCATGCATATGCATATGATGATGTATGTTTTTCATGATGTTTTAAATGTTTTGTGAGATTATGTTTGTGCTTACTGGGCGAAAGCTCATTCAGTTATATTTCATACTGTAGGTAAGAAACCCGCAGCTTAATGCTGGGCATTGCTGGAGCGGTGTGGCGGCAGACGAAGGCGGTATGGATACCACTACGCATAGTTTCCGCAAAATCTTTTGATGTAAAGAAGTTTTTGGTATATAAGCATGTATGATAAAGACAAATTATGCTTTATGGTATTTTGGAACTAAATGCCTTAAGTAAACGTTTACTTAAATAGTAATGATGTATTACTAAAGACAAATGTTTTATAAGTAAGTTTCAAAAAAAAAAAAAATCCCTAATTTTCAAGTAAGTAAGTAAGTATGTAAAGAGTGACGGCCCTACGTAGTAAGGGGGCGTCACAACCCGTTTGGTGGAGTAGTTTGAGTTGAGATTTTTAAGTTTCAATAGTAAATTTTTTTGATTTTTTTTTTAAGTGCCCAATTTATGCGTTGGAAAGTAACTAGCAATTATGGGTGCTTCCAACAGCTTGCAAAGAAATTGTGTACTTGACCAGAGGTAAAAGCAAGTCTACTATATTTATTTTATATATTTATATTCCGCTTTAATCATCTTACTTATTTTGTATTCACAATTAAGATCAGTTAGTAGCAAAAAGATAATGAGCTAAAAACATAGAAATTACAAGACTAATTACCACTCCTGCTTTTGCAATAGAAAGAATAATCTTTGAAGGTGGCTTTCGGTATTTTTCACCACTAAAGGTTTCTTGGCTTTATTCGGCATCAATAATTCATATTGACTTTTTTGAAAGACCAAAGCAATAAAGCCAAGTCAATATCAATAAAGCTTTGTCACCATGAAAAAGCAAATAATTAATTCCACGCTGAAGATCAACGTGTATTGTGGGGCCTCACTGTTTTAGAGTATGGAGGTTTTATAAATATTTGGTTTAATATTTAATTATTTATTTCATTTGCCTTTGTGAGGTTATCGTGAGAGATATATATATATATATATTTTTTATAACCAACACGAATGCAAATATATATATATTGTATATTAAAAAAAAATAAGAATAAACTGAACTAAAGTGCACAATCAGAAAGTGGAGGGGATGATAGAAAAAGCTATACCTTTGTTGGAGTATTATAAAAGTCAATCTCTTTGCTTCTCTTTATTGATCTTATGGATGAAGGGCTGAAAAAAGAAAAAGAAAATTGTTAGTACAATTATTGTTTGACATCCTTTAATTCCCCCCCAACACCCCCCCCCCCCCCCCGCCAAAAAAAAAAAAAAACTGATGTTTGAAAACTTGAAACAAGCAATGATAGGAAACTGATCTTATGCCCCGTTTGGGTTTGGAAGGAAATTAGCATGTCAAGGCATGTCATTTGGAAACTCAACGGGAATGACACTCATGGCTAATACAAGCAATGATAGGAAACAATGATGATGCACAACACCACCAACTCGTGAAACGAAGATATATACCGTCTTGTTATTGACACTATAAGCTAAAAGTAAAATCAAAATATGACTTCAAATAAATCACAGATAAAATAAAATGGGCGAATTTTCCATAGCAAGAACTGCCCTTTTCGCAACCTTCTAATTCCTCAATTTCTTCCTAATTACTCATCACGTTCAGAAAATTTTTCATTAAAAGCAAAGTAAAAAAGCTTGAAAAGTAGTCCTTTTAATATTTCATCTAATTTGGAAAACAGGGGAAAACAAGGAAGAAACAGAAAACTAAAACAGGGTACGAAACTCCTAAGAGTGTGTTTGGTAGGAGAGAAAAGTTGTGTTAAATTGAAATCTGATACTTTTTAATTTAGCTATATAAATAGTGTCGTGGAATCTTATACTTTTTAATGTCATTGGAGGTATATACACATTGATAATTAAGCTAGCTGAGAATGGTGGGCAGACAAAGCAAATGTGACGACCATGGATACTGCCACGTATAAATTCCGAAAACTTAAAGTTCTATTTTGAATTTAAGATTGCATATGTTTAAGGGAAAAAAAAAAGAATCAAAATGACTAAGATATAGATGGTTTTTATATGTTTAAATAATTGCTATTATGAATATGTTTAATTAATCACGTTAGACTGCTCAGTAACACGAGCTGTCACAAAACCTGACCTCAAATGTTATACTACATTTATGCTCATAATTAAAAAAGTCCTGCCATGACACAGGTAAATAATGTTGTTAAAGGACTAAAAATAGCTAGAAGATGAATCCGATAACAAGAGTTTTTGAAAGTGGCTTTACCACTTATAGTTTCTTGACTTTATTCATGTTCCATTATGTTCCATTTGGATGAACCGACGGATCAGCTTTCACATTTTTTTTTAAGACCAAAGAACCAATAAAAGCGTTGTCACCGAGAAACAAAAACGCCAGTTTGCATAGATATGAAAGTAATACCTAAATAAGCCAGTTTGCATAATATTGTTCAAATTGTTGACAACTTTCGTTGAATATATATATATATATGTATACTCCACAAAATTGTTAACTTATTTACATATGTATAATCGGAGTGTTTATTTAAATCTAAAATCAGAACTGTTGTAAATATACTTATACACTCATTTTTAATAATGTTTTCAAAATAAAAAAAATGTGTTTGTTATAGTAATATAATCATTATCAAACAAGAAAACAATAAACATAAGCTATGAAATAATTTTTGTTTAAGAAAATAAAAAATAAAGTGTAAAAACTTAAATTAAGATAAACAAAAAGAGTCACCACTCCTATTTTTGTTTTATATATATGCATATATATAACAACTACTTCTACATATTCATTAAATTTCAACAAGAGATCCCTTCAATCGTTATTAATTTTTTAATCCCTCGTTTCTTTGCCTAATGAGAACAAAACTTCATTACTGTTTATTCTACATGCTACTTTGTGGCAGATAGCCTTTTTAGTTCCTAACATGATATTGGAAAATAAGGATTTCTACACCCAATCCTGACATTTAACCAACATGAATGCCAATATTTTCAGCAGAAAAAAAAAAACAAAAACAAAACAAAACAAAACAAAAACACAAACAAAACACAAACAAACAAACAAACAAAAAACAAAAGAAAAAGAAAAAAAATAAATAAAAAAAATTATTTATAACTAGAAAATGCAGGGGAAGAAAAAGATATACCTTTGGTTGAATATCAACCGCTTTTCTTCTCTTATCGCTCCTTTGAATGACGGGGGTTTTGGATAACAAATAAATTCCTTCAAAAACTACAAGTTTTTGAAAGTGAGGACAAGGGATTTTGTTAATAAAAAATATAAAAAATCTCATTTTTCTTCTTTTCCTACAAGGAGATAATTAAAAATTCAAAGTGGCTAGTACTGCTATTTTATTGCAGATATATATATATATATATATATATATTCTCAATTCATACATAATTTCCCCATAATAAAAAAAATATATTATTTGAAATTAGTGAAGAGGAAGAATGTGAAAAAGAAAAATAATTAAAAAAAAAAAAACCTCCGGAGAAGATCCATGATCAAGAGAACTGCTAGAAACGTGTAAATCCATGATCAACACGATTTACACGGAGCATTGGGCATCTCCAGATATCAAGTTTCTTTAAATTCGAGGGAAATTCCATTCCTGAAGATAACTCCAATCTCCTAAACGTATGGATTTAAGAGAAGGATATGCGGAATCAATCTCTGCTTGACTTGTGGGAAGTGCGCTCACCATTTCTTCACAACAAAAAATGATAATGTCTTCCAAGGATGGAAAACAACCAGCTGGCAGTCCCACATTCAGTTTGCAACAATGATGAATCTCAATAGCCTTGAGACGAGGGAAAATCCCACCTTTACGCTCAGCTTCAGTAAATGACCACCTCTGTATTGAACCCATGGAATAAATGAGTAAGATTTCTAAGGATGGAAAAGGCGTGGTCAAGGAAGTACCACAAAATTCATCTCCTATACTTTCCAACCCATCCAAACCATGAATACAAAGATTTCTGAGGGAAGGTAGTTGCCCCAGTGGCGGCAAAAAGCAACAATTTTTACAGTAGTACAGAGTCATCTTAACCATGTCACTAAACGACTCATGTGCTACCCAATCTGGAAATGTGGTACCTCCGTAACCTTCAATTTTGAGTTTTTTCAGCTTATTATGTGGTTCCAATGCAGCAAGTACATCCTTTTCTTTTGTTGAGTCATCGGTTATATGATCAGCCTTCCATCTCAATATGAGCTCAGTAAGATCCTCCTTATTCTTCAAATCAGCTTGTAGAACATCGCCAACGTCCACCACATTTTCAAGCCCTGAAATACGAAGACTTCCATGCAAATACTGCAGCTGTCCCAACTCTTTGATCCTCGAACCACCATTTTCTCCCAAAACAAAATCACTTAATGTCTGTAGATTTCTCAACTTGTACATCTGTGGGGGCATTTCTTTTAAAGGTGTGTCTTTGATCTCGAGATGACGTAGGTTGATTAAGCGACACATGTCAGTTGGCAACAGAGTAAGATTTGGACACCCTGATAACAGCAGTGTTTGCAAGTTATACAGAGTACAAATTGAACTAGGAATTTCTTCAACTCCTGTGAAAGATAAGTCCAAGTACCTTAGATGTTCAAGATCAACAATCAATTCCGGCAATCTTAGGATAGAAGATTCGGAAAAAGACAGCACTTTTAAGCATCCTGCAGCTCTTTGAACCAATTCAAAATCGAAACAACCTCTCAATGGCAAATAAGAATAACTTATGCCCCTCCTTGACAATGGTAAAGGTACGAAGGTGTGTAAGCACTTGAGTTTGGACAGCCCGGCCTTAAACTTTTCTTTGTCAATAGAAAGTTCTCTAGATGACAAATGATGAGTCTTGTCAGTAAGGTTACACGATTTACATTGATCCGATAGAAAACAAAACTCATGACCTGACACACTTATAGCTAAATCATGCATCAGGTCGTGCATAACGAGGGCTGACTTAAGCCAACTGGATTGCTGAAGGAACGATCTTGCTTTTAATGCTTTAAAGTCCTCCATTCCAATATCTTCTATCCTTTTTCCTTCCCGAGGTTGCAAAAGTCCTTCTGCCATCCACAACCAAATTATCTGTTCTATTTCGCTTTCAAGAAATTGATAATCTTTGGGAAATATTGAGAAGTAAGCAAAACAACGCTTCAAATTTGCTGGTAAAAAATGGTAGCTCAACCATAAAGCTGGAAGAATTTTGAGATTGTGATTTTCTTGAATCTGCAGCTCCCATATGTCACTCTGCAATATCGATCTCCATTGTTCTGGATCTGTAGAGCGTAAAACACCAGCAACTGCTTTTACCGCCAAAGGAAGACCCTTGCACCTTCTCACAATTTCAATGCCAATTTCTCGGAAGTTGGACCGTACATTAGAGCCAATGTTATCGAAGACATGCTTTGTTAATAGCCGCAAACTGTCATCATCAGTTATCGTTTGCAACTCGTAAGCATGGGCATTACGGATCTTTGACACAACAATCGTACTTCGAGTGGTCACAATGACTCTACTTCCACGCCTTCCAGATCTCATAGGGCTTTGTAAAAGCTCCCAAAAATGATAATCCTCACTCCAAGCATCATCAAGAACATAAAGAAATCTCTTCTCCGTTAAAGAAGTTTTCAATTTATCTTGAAGTTCGTACAGGTCGTTGGCCTCAGAGCTTCTTTCGGTGGTTTTCTTGAAAATTGCTTCCGTAACTTCAAAAACATCAGCTTCTTCAGATACAGTTACCCACTTTCTCAATTCAAAACGTTCCCGGACCCTGCTGTCATTGTAAACGAGCTGGGCGAGGGTGGTTTTGCCAATACCACCCATCCCCACTATGGCAATCACGGACATCTTAGGACTCCCAACATCATCAGACAACAATAACTTGACAATGTTGTCTTTGTCATCCTCCCTTCCGTAAACTTCAGATTCTTCATCCCAAGGAGCAGGCAATCTTTTTGGCAATCTTTTCTGATCACTTTCTTTCAATTCAAGCACTTCATTTTGATCTAAAAGAAGCTTTAATCTGCCAAGGATCTCCTCTATCTCAGATTTCACAGTGTTTTCAAATACCGTGAAAAATGAGGAGATAGAGCTGAGAAACTTGCTTGCTTTGCTTCCAGATTGACCATCATTTTCGACCCTGCGCCGCAAAGCTTCGGTGTTGATTTTGTCTATGACATGATCCGCTTCATAAAGAACTTCTTTAAGCTCATCAAGCCACTTCTTCACGTTTTCGTCTGTGAGTTGCTTCACCTCAGCATGGTTCAGGAGTTTATTGGCTGACAATAACCGGATCTTCAACTCATCAAGGAGCTTAGAAAGGACTTTCTTTGCTTGAAAGAAACTGAGGACCTCTTGAGTGGCCATCCTATCAAACAGGACACTAACGAAGCCAGAAAGAAGAGCACCTCCCACAAGCTCAGCCATGGTTCTTCTTCTTCTTCTTCTTCTTTTTCAAGGAACTGAAGTCGGATTGGCTATGGAAAGCACTCTATAAATAATACAGAAAAGAAAGATCAATTAGTAAGTATGGTATGAAAAGAAAGACCAACTAGAAACAAAACATAACAGATCACAATTAAGAGAACCCCAGAACTTTCAAACAGTTCTTTCTTCCATTCTCTCTCTCTCTCTCTCTCTCACATGCACACACACACACATTTATATATATATATATATACACACACACAAGACTACCAGACTCAAAATTTTTACAAGACTACAGTAAGCATTTTTACGCAAATGCAAATATATATGTATTTTTTATAACCAAAATGAATGCAAATATATATAGATATATATTATAAAAAAAATAAAAAAAAAAAGAATAAACTGAACTAAAGTACATAATCAGAAAGTGGAGGGGATGAATAAAAAAAAGCTATACCTTTGTTGGAGTATTATAAAAGTCAAACTCTTTGCTTCTCTTTATTGATCTTTTGGATCAAGGGCTGAAAAAAGAAAAAAAAAAATGTTAGTACAATTATTGTTTGATATCCTTTCCCCAGAAAAAAAAAAAAAAAAAAAAAAAAAAAAAAAAAAAAAAAACTGAAGTTTGAAAACTTGAAAGAAAGACTTTTGTTCAAAAAAAGAAGTTTTTTTTTTTTTTTTTTTTCTCTCCCTATATGTATATTTTTTTAGTTTTCTCTTAACGGTGGTTCCTAAAACGTAACAACTTTGTTATGAACCTTGGAACAAAGCTATTTTGGACATTTACAGAGGAAACCTGTAATTATTTCTGTCGTTTAATATGTTATCGTTTTTGGATGTTGTTTTCGTTTTCGATATAATTATTCTCATTTTATTCTGCTTCTGAGTGGTTATTCCTTGAACTCTTAACGTTCATTTTTCTCACACAAAAACAAATTCTAAGAAACCAAATCATTAAGGCAACAATCATTCAGGCAATCACATAATTCATGAACTGTAAGAAATGTCCAACAGAGTTTTCCTAGATTTGAATATCTAAATTACAGAAGAAGAAGGGGGGGAAAAAAAACTCTGTCCTAGTAAACATTAAAAAAACTACAGCATTGAAAAAAAAGAAAAGAAAAGAAAAGAATCTATAAAAACATTTACTCAAAACAAAAATATTATGGGAAAGTACCTTTGGAGAAGATGATGAAGAGTAAAATAGTTTGTGTTTTTGGGTCGATCAGAAGACTAAGTTTGCTTTCAAGTTTGAACAAAAGGAAACATTTCACAGATGATCAAGGAAAGGGAAAGTCTCCAAGGCAAGTAGCAGAAAAAAGGCAATACTGTAGTTTGAAGCTAGAGAATAGAAATGGACTTTTGTTTTATGAAAAGTCTGTTCCGTGTTTTCACTGCTCTTTCTCTCGCAACTTCTTCTTTCCTCTTTTTTTCTTTTCTTTTTCTTTTTCTTTTTCTTTTTTAATGCCCAGTTTATGTGTTGGAAAGTGACTAGCACTTATGGGTGCTTCCAACAGCTTGCAGAGAAACTGTCCACTTGACCAGGGTAGAAGCAAGTCTACTATAATTTATTTATATATTTATATTCCGCTTTAATCATCTTATTTATTTAATAATTACCACTCCTACTTTTGCAATAGAAAGAAAATCTCACAAATTTATTACTTTCTTGATAAAAGATGAATATCGTGATTATAGATATAATTTAATAATAACTAAATAACTAATTTAATCAAAAATTGTAGAATTTGAAACCTGTCTGAAATTTAAAAAAAAAAAAAAAAGTGTAGAGTAAAACTACATTAATACTCGTATAGGGAAGTTTTAATCCTACCATGACATAGGTAAATAGATTTTAGTAAATTAGATGGATTCGACAACAAAAATCTTTGAAAATGACTTTTCGGAATTGTTCACCAGTAAAGGTTTCTTGGCTTTATTCGGCCTCAATAATTCATATTAACTTTTTTGAAAGACAAAAACAATAATGTGAAGTCAGTATCAATAAAGCTTTGTCACCATGAAAAAGCAAATAATTTATTCCACGCTGTAGATCAACGCATTTTGTGGGACCTTACTGTTTTAGAGAATGGAGTTGTTGAAGGTTTTATTAATATTTGGTTTAATATTTAATTCTTTAATTTCATTTGCCTTTTGTGAGGTAATCGTGATAACTGTTTGGATTAACGAGTACAAATTGTTGATGACTTTTATTGAATTTACCAAATTATTTCTGAGGAGGGGGAAAAATAAGACTTGGTTTGCTGTTCAACAGTCAATAAACGACATGAATGTCAGTAACGACATCAATATCAAACGCCATCTATATAAAACGACAATAATACATCAAAGTTAAAAAATAAAAAATAAAATAAAATAAAAAAAAAAACTATAAAACGAGATCAAACTAAAAGCGACACAAATATCAGTAAATGATATCAACATTTTGACGACAACAATACACCAAAACGCATGTACATATAAAACAGTAATCAAACGACCACAAAGCAAAAGAAATGACATATATAAAACTTTAGAACAATACAAACCCTGCAGAATTTAAATAAGCTAGTAATTACTTCTTTTCTGGACTTAATGAGAGCTTTTATACTAAAGAGATTCAAGGTCTACTGACTAAAAGTGCATAAATTTTGAGTATGTCCCGTTTGGGTTTGGACGGAAATTAGCATGTCAAGGCATGTCATTTGGAAACTTACCGGGAATGACACTCATGGCTAATACAAGCAATGATAGGAAATGATGGTGCACAACACCACCCTTGAATAAAACGAAGACATCGTCGTATTATTAACCCTAAAAGCTAAAAGTAAAATCAAAATAAGTCTTCAAATAAATCACAGATAAAATAAAATAGGTGAATTTTTTCTAGTAGAGACTGCCCTTTTCGCAACCTTCTAATTCCTCAATTTCTTCCAAATTACTCGTCACATTCATAAAATTTTTCATAAGAACAGAGTAAAAAAGGCTGAAAAATAGTCCTTTTAATATTTCATCCAATTTAGAAAATAGGGGAAAACAAAAAAGAAACAGAAAACTAAAACAGGGCTCTTCGCTCTTATTCCAAAACTCTTAAGAGTGTGTTTGGTAGGAGAGAAAAGTTGTGTCAAATTAGAATCTTACACCTTTTAATGCAGCTATATAAAGTTTTACTGTCGTGGTTGGAGGTATATACACATTAATAATATTACTTCTTTGATTTCATTTGCCTTTGTGCTCTCGAGGTAAATTAAATGTCGTAGACTATGACATATCTACCATTTACAAATATTTTTTTTAATTAGATAAATAAATAGTTTTCAAATAAATTTAAATAAATGACAAAAAAATTTATTTAGCAAAAATGATCATGTCACGACCTGAAATCGAGGTAGTGATGTGGTGGAATTTAATTAAAATAAATTTGTAAATAAATTGCCAAACACATAATAGTTCGAAATTCGCGCACACTTTAAATAGAAATTCCATTTGAGCAAAAAAAAATTTGAAAGCATATCAGAGTATTGAGCCAGATAATGATTTGTCCTAAAGTTTACCAATTTTATATTTATGAAAATACTCAAGTAGCTTATTAACCAAAATAGTGGGAATTTCGAAATATTAAGTTTTTCGCACAAAAACAAGTTTGGAAAATCCAACCTCCGGTATTATCATACAAACAAACAAAAACATGAAATAAAAGTAAATACATCCAAAACTCAGTCCAGAGATATAGAGTTAAGTTTACATGCTTTGAAAAATAAAAGACTGAAAATAAAAGTACAGATAAATAACTACTGAACTACAATAGTCTTGATGTCGCTTCCTTTTAATTGGCGCTACTCCTAGCATTTCTTGGGGGGTTAAAAGAATAAAACGTTAGCTACTTACCCAATAGGATACAAGCAATGGTAATAAACACTGATGGTGCACAACACCACCCACTAATAAAATTAAGATACCATCATATTATTGACCCTAAAAGCTAAAAGTAAAATCAAAATAAGACTTCAAATAAATCACAGATAAAATAAAATAGATGAATTTTCCATAGTAGGAATTGCCCTTTTCGTAACCTTCTAATTCCTCAATTTTTTTCTAATTACTCGTCACGATGAGAAATTTTTCCGTAAAAACAAAGTAAAAAAGGTTGAAAAATAATCCTTTTAATGTTTCATCCAATCTAGAAAACAGGAGAAAATAAGAAAGAAACAGAAAATTAAAACATGGTTTTCACTCTCATTCTAAAGGCAACACTATAGTTGGAAGCTAGAGAATAGAAATGGATTTTTGTTTTATGAAAGGCTCTTCCGTGTTTTCACTACTCTTTCTCTCTCAACTTCTTCTTTCCTTTTTTTTTTTTTTTTAAATGCCCAATTTATGCGTTGGAAAGTGACTAGCAATTATGAGTGTTTCCAATAGCTTGCAAAGAACTTATATACTTGACCAGAGGTAAAAGCAAGTCTACTATATTTTATTTATATATTTATATTCTGCTTTAATCATCTTACTTATTTTGTATTCACAATTAAGATCAGTTAGTAGCAAAAAGATAATGAACTAAAAACATAGAAATAACAAGAATAATTACCACTCCTACTTTCGCAATAGAAAGAAAATCTCACAAATTTATTATTTTCTCATTGGAAGATGAATATCGTGATTACAGATGTAACTTAGTGATAACTAAACACCTAATTTCATCAAAAATTATAGAATTTGAAACCTGACTGAAATTTAAAATAATAATAATAATAAGTGTAAAACTACATTAAAACTCGTAGGGAATTTTTGGTCCTACCATGGCATGGGTAAATAGATTTTAGTAAATTTATTGAGGGATGAAAACAACTGGAAAGATGGAAAATCTTTGACAACCACTAAAGGTTTCTTGGCTTTATTCGGCCTCAATAATTCATATTAACTTTCTTGAAAGGCAAAAGCAATAATGTGAAGTCAGTATCAATAAAGCTTTTTCACCATGATGAAGATCAACGCATTTTGTGGGACTTACTGTTTTAGAGAATGGAGTTGTTAAAGGTTTTATAAATATTTGATTTAATATTTAATTCTTTAATTTCATTTGCCTTTGTGAGGTAATCGTGATGACTGTTTGGATTAACGGGTACAAAATGTTGATGACTTTTATTGAATTTACCAAATTATTTCTGAGGAGGGGGAAAAATAGGACTTGGTTTGCTATTCAGCTGTTAATAAACGACATGAATATTAGTAATCACATCAATATCAAATGCCATCTATATAAAATGATGATGGTGCACAACACCACCCATGAATAAAACGAAGATATCATCATATTATTAACGCTACAAGCTAAAAGTAAAATTAAAATAAGACCTCAAATGATTCACATATATAAAATAAAATATGTTAATTTTCCATTGTAGGGATTGCCTTTTTCGCAACCTTTTAATTCCTCAATTTCTTCCTAATTACTCATCACTTTGAGAAATTTTTTCATTAAAAAAAAAGTAAAATAGGTGAAAAATAGTCCTTTTAATATTTCATCCAATTTGCAAAACACGGAAAGAAAAAAAAAAAAACAGAATAGTAAAGCATCTTCACTCTTATTTCAAAACTCTTAAGAGTGTGTTTGGTAGGTGAAAAAAGTTGTGTCAAATTGGAATCTTACACCTTTTAATGCAGCTATATAAATAGTGTCGTGGAACCTTAAATTTTTTAATGTCGTGGTTGGAGGTATATACACATTAATAATATTACTTCTTTGATTTCATTTGCCTTTGTGTTCTCGAGGTAAATTAAATGTCGTAGACTATGATATATCTTCCATTTACAAATATTTTTTTAAATTAGATAAATAAATTGTTTTTAAACATATTTAAATAGATGACAAATTTTTTTTATTTAGTAAAAACGATCATGTCACGACCTAAAATTGGGGGTAGTGACGTAGTGGGATTTAATTAAAATATATTTGTAAATAAATTGACTAACACATAATAGTTCAAAATTCACCCACACTTTAAATAGAATTCCCATTTGAGCCAATTTTTTTGAAAACATGTCAGAGAATTGAGCTAGATAATGATGTCCTAAAGTTTACCAATTTTGTACTTATGAAAATCCTCAAGTAGCTTATTAACCAAAACAGTAGGAATTCTGAAACACTAAGTATTTCACACAAAAACAAGTTTGAAAAATCCAACCTCCAGTATTATCACACAAACAAACAAAAATAGGAAATAAAAGTAACTACATCCAAAATCCAGTCTAGAGAGAGAGAGTTAAGTCTACATGCCTTGAAAAAATAAAAGACTGAAAGTAAAAGTACATATAAATAACCATTGAACCGTAGCGGCCTTGATGTCGCTCCATCTAATCGGTGCTACTCCTAGCATTTCCTTGGGGGGGGGGGGGTTAAAACAATAAAACGTTAACACCACCCACTAATAAAACGAAGATACCATCATATTATTGACCCTAAAAGCTAAAAGTAAAATCAAAATAAGACTTTAAATAAATCACAGATAAAATAAAATAGGTGAATTTTCCATTATAGGGACTGCCCTTTTCGCAACCTTCTAATTCCTCAATTTCTTCCTAATTACTCATCACATTAAGAAATTTTTTTCATTAAAACAAAGTAAAAAAGGTTGAAAAATAGTCCTTTTATTATTTCATCCAATTTAGAAAACAGGGGAGAACAAGAAAGAAACAGAAAACTAAAACAGGGTTCTTCACTCTTATTCCAAAACTCTTAAAAATGTGTTTGGTAGGAGAGAAAAGTTGTATCAAATTGGAATCTTACACCTTTTAATGCAGCTATATAAATAGTGTCGTGGAACCTTATAATTTTTAATGTCGTGGTTGGAGGTATACACATTAATAATATTACTTCTTTGATTTCATTTGCCTTTGTGTTCTCGAGGTAAATTAAATGTCGTAGACTATGATATATCTTCCATTTACAAAGATTTTTTTAAGTTAGATAAATAAATTGTTTTTAAACATATATGAATAAATGACAAATTTTTTTTTTATAGCAAAAATGATCATGTCACGACCTGAAACCAAGGTAATGATGTGGAGGGATTTAATTAAAATAAATTTGTAAATAAATTGCCAAACACATAATAGTTCGAAATTCGCCCACACTTTAAATAGAATTCCCATTTGAGCCAATTTTTTTAAAAAACATATAAGAGTATTAAGCTAGATAATAATTTGTCCTAAAGTTTACCAATTTTGTATTGATGAAAATCCTCAAATAGCTTATTCACCAAAACAGTGGGAATTCTGAACTATTAAGTTTTTCACACGAAAACAAGTTTGAAAAATCCAACCTCCAGTATTATCACACAAACAAACAAAAACAGGAAATAAAAGTAAATACATTCAAAACCCAGTCCAGAGAGAGCGAGTTAAGTTTACATGTTTTGAAAAAATAAAAGACTGAAAGTAAAAGTACAGATAAATAACCACTAAACCGCAGTAATTAAGATTATGCAGCCTTCTAATTCCTCAATTTCTTCCTAATTACTCATCACCTTCAGAAAATTTTTCATTAAAACCAAAGTAAAAAAGCTTGAAAAATAGTCCTTTTAATATTTCATCTAATTTGGAAAACAAGGGAAAACAAAGAAGAAACAGAGAATTAAAACAGGGTTCTTTACTCTCATTACGGAACTCCTAAGAGTGTGTTTAGAAGGAGAGAAAAGTTATGTTAAATTGAAATCTTACACTTTTTTAATTAAGCTATATAAATAGTGTAGTGGAATTGTATACTTTTTAATGTCATGGTTGGAGGTATATACGCATTGATAATTAAGATTATGGGTGAATGGATACTGCCACCTATAAATTCCGCCAACTTAAAGTCCTATTTTGAATTTAAGATTGCATATATTTAAGGAAAAAAAAAAAAAGAATCAAAATGACTACGATATATATGGTTTTCATATGTTCATATAATTGCTATTAAGAATATGTTTTCATATGGTTTTCATATGAACACGTACATGTACATAAGCATTTTAATATTTTTCAAGTTAATTTTACTAGTGGGTGTTACAAACGCCATAAAGTAAATTATATCTTATCTCAAAAAAAAAAAAAAAAAAGTCCCAAATTTGAAAAAGATATTAAGATTTATTATGACAAGTCGAAATACGTAATCATGTTAGACTGCTCAGTAACATGAATCGTCACAAAACTTGACCTTAAATGTAATTTATGCTCATTATGAAAAATGTCCTACCATGACACAGGTAAGTAATGTTGTTAAATGTATTAAGGAGTAAAAATAGCTAGAAGATGAATCCGACAACAAGAATCTTTGAAAGTGGCTTTATCACTGATGGATCAACCGACGGATCAACCTTCACTTTTTTTTTTTTTAATTTTTTTAAAGACCAAAGAAAAAAATGAGAAATCAGTGCTAAAAAGCGTTGTCAACAAGAAACGAAAAGGGCCAGTTTGCATAGATATGAACCTGATACCTAATGAATAAGCCTGTTTGCATAATATTGTCCAAATTGTTGGTAACTTTCATTGACTATAAATATATATATATATATATATATATATATATATAAACCACATAGAAATCAAACGAAATTGTTGACTTATTTATTTATGTATAATCGGAATGTTTACTTAAATCTAAAATCGGAACTGTTGTAAATATACTTGTATTCTCATTCTTAATAATGTTTTCAAAATAAAAAAAATGTGTTTATTATAGTAATATTAATCATTATCAAACAATAAAACAATAAACATAAGCTATGAAATAATTTTTGTTTAAGAAAATTAAAAATAAAGTGTAAAAACTTAAATTAAGATAAACAAAAAGAGGCAGCACTCCTATTTTTGTTTTATATATATGCATATATATAACAACTACTTGTACATATTCATTAAATTTCAACATGAGATCCCTTCAATCGTTATTAATTTTTTAATCCCTCGTTTCTTCCCCTAATGAGAACAAAACTTCATTACCATTTATTCTACATGCTACTTTGTGGCAGATAGCCTTTTTAGTTCCTAACATGGTATTGGAAAATAAGCATTTCTACATCCAATCCTGACATTTAACCAACACGAATGCCAATATTTTCGGCAGAAAAAAAAAAACAAAAACAAAAACAAAAAAATACAAAACAGAACAAAAACAAAAACAAAACACAAACAAACAAACAAACAAAAAACAAAAGAAAAAGAAAAAAAATGAATAAAAAATTATTTATAACTAGAAAATGCAGGGGAAGAAAAAGATATACCTTTGGTTGTATATCAACCTCTTTTCTTCCCTTATCGCTCCTTTGAATGACGGAGGTTTTGGATAACAAGTAAATTCCTTCGGAAACTGCAAGTTTTTGAAAGTGAGAACAAGGGATTTTGTTAATATAAAATAAAAAAAATCTCATTTTTCTTGTTTTCCTACAATGAGATAATTAAAAATTCAAAGTGGCTAGTACTGCTATTTTATTGCAGATACATATATATATATATATATATATATATTCTCAATTCATACATAATTTCCCCATAATAAAAAATTTATATTATTTGAAATTAGTGAAGAGGAAGAATGTGAAAAAGAAAAATAATTAAAAAAAAAAACCTCCGGAGAAGATCCATGATCAAGAGTAAAAGCTTTCAACTTTGAGTAAAGGGAAACAAGTCATATAGATGATCAAGGGAATATCTCTAGGGAAAATGAAGTTTGAAGCTAAGAGAAGTGAAAAGAATTATATTTATAAAAAGTAGCTCTCTATAATTTCCCTATAATTGTTTTTTCCTCTAATTCTATTTTTCATTTTTAGTCCAATTCACACGTCTGACAATAGCTTATTGATGCTTCCTGGAACTTGTGGTGGGAAACCAATTATTCAGCCTACTTTTTTTCTCTTTGTTTTTCTTGGAAAAAGGAGGTCTACGTCTACCTCTTCATCTTGCATACTAAAAAGAAAAAGTGAAAAAGTGAAATTTTTACTATAAGACCTCATATTTTATACTGTCAATACAAATTATTTATCTACTCATTACATTAATTTTTTTTATTAACAATTATATGTTTCACAATTTTGTCACGGAATTCTCATATTTAGCACATTGTATCTTCTAATTAACTCAGAAATTAAACAAATGATAAAACTGGCAACTGAATATAATTGTCATCAAAACAAACCAAAAATTTAACAGTTTTTTCCCAGTAAAATTAAGTTATGGAGAATTCTTTAGTTTGATTAAAAAAAAAATTCCTGATCAATAAGAACAGTTTTGACTATTAGATTTGCACTATTAGATTTTAATTCAATTTTAGTACCGATATGATTCTAATGTTAATGGTTTACCAATGGTTCCTTTTTTTTTTTTGGCTACATCATCAAAAAAAAATCTTAATTATAATATTTTTTTTTTAGGAGGAATTTCTACTGTATGATCTATTCTTTTTACTAACTAACAGTAGGAATTAATGCTTTAGTCATTGGATAATTTTTTAACAATCTTCTTTATAAATATCCATATTAACAATTTACAATGTATGATCTAAAATACTCTCAATCATAAATCTAAAAAAAATAATAATCTAATAAAATGAAAACAATATTTTTCACTAGTAATGAAAAATATAATTCCTGTATGTGGTATGAATTACTATTTTAATCATTAAATTAATTTGTGAACAGTTTAATCTAGAAATAATTACACAAAAAGTATTTTTAGAGTCTCATTTTAAAATATGTCCGGTATTTAATAATATTATGTAGATGTTCATTTTTAAAAAAACAACTGCTTGTAATACTTATTTTACCCTTTTACTATATTTAATATCATTTGCCTTCATTATGATTCATAATTTTTTTTTATTTGTTCATCATTATTGTATATTTATCTTAATGACTAGTTCTTTAGTATAATGATGACTTATTAGTATAATTAAGATCTTTTTTCCTTTTATAATTAAGGTCTTCTTTATAATAAAGCAAGTAAAATGGTCTTTTTTTCCTTTTATAAAAGATTTGTTTAGTTTTACATTATTTTAGAGATTTTTTTCTTTCATTTTTTAATCAATTCTTTATTTATTTAGTTTCAATTCTTGATGAAAAGGTAGTATGGTCTTTATAAGTATCAATTTAGTCATTCATGTAAATTAAAAAAAATGATATTTTTTAAATCATAATTTGCAAATTAAACATTTATATAAATAATCTATTAATCTATTAATGTGTAGTACAAAGTTATTTTCGATTATCAATTAGAACTATAACAAAAAGCAGTTGAAATTACAGTGGAGATATGCTTCCTTTTCACCATAAACTCTTTTACTTTTGGGGCCAGTTTATGGAGACTTTTGGAGATGAAGTTTTAGAGATGTTTTGTTTGGAATTGAGACGAGTTCAGAAAATATGGGTTTGAAGTAAACACTTTTAGAAAAAGATTTGTTTTGGATATATATATATATTGTTTGACAGAAGAATAATTGAAAAAAAAAAAAAAAGGTTTTGGGGATGTGTGTGTGGTATACGGAAAATTCACAATATTAATTCCTGAAAATAATCAGGAATAAAGTTGTGAATTTTCTATATTAAGAACACATTTTTTTTTATGTCCTTTTAATTTTGAACTATAATGCTATGAATGATAAGTTTCAAGTTATGAAATGTTTCATGAAATTAGTTTGTATAAATTTCCTACTAAGAAAAATTTCCATCAATCATGTGACCGGGACAAAAAAGAAAAAAAAAGGACGTGATTTAGAATTTTAATAATAATGGCAAGTGTATAAATTTCTGAATTAAATAGAAATCAAGCTATAAATAATGACGGTTCATTAAAATAATATCATGAATAGTAAATTCACGTCACGGTATGATTACAAGTACAAGTACCTTCAAGTAATTTTTTATGTTATACAATTAATGTGAAAAATTAATAAAAAAATCTCAAAAAAGTATGGCTAACTTTGAATGTGATTTCAAAATTTCAATAATTGTGTCAAAGTTCACAATCTTAATTAAAATAGTAACTTAAAAGAACATTTTAGAAGATGGTTCTGAGATAATTTACAATTAACATAATAAATTTCTGAACAGTAAAAATTACAGTGTGGATTTTATCAAGTAGAATCTATACTTTACTACAAACTTCTGTAACTCCTACACTGTATTAAATAATAGATGATGGAAATAATATCCCCTAACAAAAGGCTGTGATCGAAGTACCTTTTAATCCAAAGGCTATAAAGAAGATCAGATTTGGTAAAAGGTGATTTGACTATTTAATAAAAATAAAAATAATAATAATAAGAGAGAGAAGAAGGATTTTCAGTCAAGAGAAATCCGTGTATACTAGAAGTTATCCGAATTTCTTTCGCATGTATGCACGGTAAATGGATTAGAACCAAAAAACAAAAAAAAAAAAAAAACAAAAACAAAAATAAAAAACAAGTGGAAGGATCCGGACGCATCTACCTCCCACCCAAAAGTCAAGATATAAGTAAGAATAATACAATAAAGGCCAAACTCTCCCTTTCCTTCACTTCCTTCCTTGAACAACTTTTCCCTTCCTTTCTCCTCCAACAAATCCGTGGGTCCCAATCTCTTTGGAAACCAAAATTTTCTCTTCCAATTAATCTCAAGTAAATACTTCGAGCAGCTATTTTTCAAGGAGATCTAGTACACCCAATTCAATCTAAGCTTTCCAAAGGTGTTTCAAGGAGATTCAAGGAGCCAATAGACTTATTTGGGGGAGCTGGGTATAAAATTCGAAGCTTTGATTGTAATATATATATATATATATATATATATATAGACACACACTATAGTTGAGGGTACATGCTCCACACGTGCATACCCCCGTGAGTAGATAGTTAATATTATTCCTAATGAGGTATGTATGCACTTCATTTGAAGAAATCAAACAACACACAATCTAATTTCTAAATGACATATTTTCAGAGAGATGATCAAGCTATGTCCAACCGAACATAAAAAAATGTCAGGACATAAAATGTAAAAATAAATTCCTTCGTATAGATAATCGTTAAGGAACTATTAGGATATATTTTTAAAGCTAATATCAGTACCATCAATTGCTCAAAGTAGAGATTACATATCATACAGAAAAACATGATAATTTCACATGAAACAACAACAGGATGAAATAAAATGTCAAATAAATTGCATTGAAACAGACAATTTGTAAGCAAATAGTCTATATATACGGGTTGTGTTTTGGATTTAACGTTAGTGACTCAACTGCAGAGATTACATAGAACCTGTTCTTTCCTGGATTTTGATTGATTGATGCCTTGAGCTCATTGCTTGTTTGCGGCATAAGAAAAATCAAATTAATCAGTAATATATAAGCATATAAAGGAAAACAAAATTTTTTACGAGGAGTTGAGTGTGCATGGATTAAATAAGAATAGCACTTTTGGAACCACTAAAATGACTTTGAAAAAAGATGTCATCATAAGAAGTTGTCACATACCCAAAAAAAAAAAAAAAAAAAAAAAAGAGGAATGCACGAACCAATATCATGAAGAAAGCAGAAAAATTAAAAAGTTTATTTACCATTTACTTCTACATTTTTCAGAAGAATTCAGGCATGTCTTGCACTCATGCAATAACACAAATACAAATACTTGATCGGTATTCTCAAACTCCAGAATGGCAAACAATAATTAGACTATTTTACTTACTGATCACGATTTTTAGAGCTTTCCAGTACACAGGAAAATTCGCCGATCATATTCTGTATTAGTCCATCTTGTAATTCTCAAGATGCTTGTTATCCTAAAAAACAATTCTTTTGTTGTCGTTTCTTAGGCATATAAGAACAAAGTAGATATAGAAAAGAAATGGTTTCAAAAAAAAAAAAAAAAAAAAGGAAAGACAAAGTTGAATCTTATTTAGCTCTTTCACATACCGAAACTATGCAGTCAGAGAGGACGTGGATCCATTTCTCTCTTTCACGTACCTCTTTTGTCAAGTTATATGGGTTCTCTGCTCAAATTTTGCAAACAAGGATGCTGCAAATACAACATGAGGATAAAAATATATATTATCGGACACGCAAATTAAAGATGACATTTTGAGGAATTTTTTTAGACAGAGCTAGAATCAACTTTTAAATTAAAGTTGAATTACCCACATAATAATAATAAAAAAATTGACCAAAAACTGGTCAGATTTATATGAATCATCTAGTTCTCAAGCTAATGCCGCTTAAAATTATCACAAAACAATGGAAGGAAAGTGAGGCCGGCCAACCTTTTGGGCCATGAATGAAATGTGAAAATAACTAACCTTTTACGTAAATCTTGAAAAAATTCACATATTGAAACCACGAAGTTTATAGACTTTGGGGTAGAAAGCTATAGTAAAAATGGAAATTTCATAGTATACTTTTTTTTTTTTTTGGCTGAAAAAAAATAAATATGCATGCATTCGAATAGAAAAAGAATTAAGGAAAAAAGAAAAGAAAACAGTGATGCATCAGGCGAGGAAGGAGAAGGGAAAAAAGAAAGTAGAAAAAAAAAAAAAAAAAGGAAGAGGGAGGTAGCGACACATGTACGCATATGGGAGTAGGGCGAAAAATAGGATTCACACTTTTAAATATTAGTAAAGATATATATATATATATATATATATTTATGTGAACAAAAATCTCTAAAAGCCAAAAAAAAAAAAAAAAAAAAAAAACTTATATGGACTTCATTATGTTGATCTTAGAATCACGGATATGTATATTTATTTCGTGGTCATGTTATGCTTTTGACGATGATTTTGTTGATATGGTGTTGGCTTGTAACAAGGGTGCTTTACGAGAAAAGCTTTTAAAGGGAGGAATGATTTTCCTAGGAAAGATTAAACTTTCTAGAACTGTGTAAAGATTTATGAATTGATAAAATGATGCAGAAAAGTATGCCTTCCTACGTTGACGACAATGGATTGAATGGGTTTCTTGCCCATCTAAATAGACTAAACTTATAAAGCAAAGTTCAGGGCTTTGACATGAAGTAGTGTATTTTAAGAAATCATGGCATGTGATACGTACGTAGTATGAGAACTATATGTATATCATGGAAGTACGGAAATTTTAGTTTATTTTGGACTTTGATATTTATAAGAAGGACTCCTATACTATGAGTGTTAATAGTCCAAGTTTGATGTTTAATATGTTCAACTTGAATACTTTCTATACAAATCTGAGAAAAGGTGATTTTTGAACTAAAAGAGGCACGAACATATTAGATTTGGGTTACTATCATATGGCAGCAAACT
This sequence comes from Ficus microcarpa, assembly GCA_025413485.1. Classification (NCBI taxonomy): domain Eukaryota; kingdom Viridiplantae; phylum Streptophyta; class Magnoliopsida; order Rosales; family Moraceae; genus Ficus; species Ficus microcarpa. The sequence continues at coordinate 13,478,454 of CM046381.1, forward strand.
GCTCCCTAATTTTCCTAAACAAAAACAAAATGGCCCTAAAGAACTAAAGTATACAGGTCATAATGGGATGGTTTTCCAAAATCATATTAAATTTTGAAACGAATAAAGCAAGCTTTATATCATTATTATTATTTTTTTGTCTGAACATATTACAAGTTTTTACACATTTTAACTCTAGCAATTCAAATGTATCACCAAAAGTAGAATTCAATTCAACTCAAATCCACTAAAAAAAGAACGGGAAAAAAAAAAACACTTCATTCCTACCCATGAACCAAACGCATGTGCATGGTAACTATGTTGGCATCCACCAAGCAATCAATCTCCCACACTAATTTATTAGAGGAAAAAAATAAAGAAAATTAGAACCCGATCTTAAGAGCTTAAAAAAAAAAAAAAAAAAAAAGTAAGAAACAACGCAACAGAGAGGGCAAACAAAAGCAACCGCTAATAAGCAAATTGGTTTTATTAATTATGTATTCAAAAACCCTTTCCCTATCGAATATGAAGGGTATAGGAGTTTCAAAAAAAAAAAAAAAAACCAAAAATCAGAGTTTTTTTTTTTGTTATAAATTGTTCAATTTATCCCATAACTCTGAAATCACAATGTTTATTTCTCTTTAAACTGCATAACTATCGATGTTTGCTCGGATTCGTTTGCACTTCAACATTTCGAGCTGTGGGTAAAGAGGGCGTAGTATTGCACTTCGGTCAAAGGAATTATATTTTTCTCTATAATTTGATAAGTCATTAATTTGAAACTTCCATGTAGAAACCATTCAGTTTCATGCTTCATGTTTGAAATTTACCAAAAATATTGTACTATGTACACATCCCTTCAAAGAAGTTTCCTATCAATTGGGGGGACATGAACCTTAGGGAAAAGCTTTATATATATATATATATATATATATTAAATAGCTTTATATTTCAATTTATTTTTCTTAATTGTCATACCTAGTCATATTCAGGCGTTTCGAAACATTAACTATTGATGGTTATAAGAACCTGCAATTGTAACAACGGAAAAATTCTCGGTATTAATTCTGAGTTGAATATGAATTAAACCGTGATTTTTCTGCAGCAAAGATGTAAATTCTTGTAATTTTATGATACAATATGTCTCTATACCACTAGTTATATTTTTTAGAATGCAAGAAATTTGGGAATTTACGAAATTTCCATAAAGATCATAAATAGATAAAAGTGATCATGAAAATCTCAATAGAGAATGCCAAGTCCATTATACAACTTTATCATGTAAAGAAGTGGAATTTACAATTATTTCTGAATCAAATTACAATAGTCAGAATTTAATTCTGAACTGTAAAACTGAAAAATAAAAATAAAAATTGTTTTAACAGTTTAAATATATATATTTTTAAATATCAAAAGTTGTTTGAACAGTTTTTTTTTTTATAAAAAATTTCCAGTGTAAATTGATTTTATTGTCGTATGTTTAGTTACGTCATTTAAATGCTTGTACGCTGTGTATTTGTGTGCATGTGGTTTTCCGAGGTTAAATTTTCTATAATTATTGTGCAATTCAAGTCTTGGTGTCGTTTTAAATTTCTACAGTCAAAAATTTTTTTTATTTTTTTTTATTTTTTAGAAGTAATTGAGAGAAACTATATATATATATATGTGTATTTTTTTTTTCTATAAGTAAAACTATATGTTTGTTGGTCATTCACGTTGTTGTCATTTTTTTTCTTTTTTGAAATAATGATCATGTTATTTTTTTGTCGTTTTCTTATATGCTTGTCGTTCCTTTAGAGTGCAGTCGTTTCTTTTGCTATTGTTGGTTATATTTTTTTTCGTTGATCTTTGTCGTTTAATGACGTCTTTTCTAATCATTGTTGTTTTCATTAGTATCTCATTTTTTTCTGTTTCTTAATTGAGGTCATTTTTTTAATTTCGGCGAATGATTTCGAACTCTACACCTAGTAAAATCAAATGTGAAATTATGATTTTACCAATAATCACATTATTTATTTATTTATTTATTTATTTTACAATGTGTTTTGTGGTGCACTCGGCTGTTTGTATCCTCTGACTCTACTAATCTAAAACGTCTGGTTGTGGTATACATAATACAAACAACAACCAAAACAAAATCTCTTCTTTTCCTCTTAAATCGTTATATATATTTATATATAATGCACATACAAATTCAGAGCTGCAAAAATAGAATATGAGTACCAGTCTAACTTGTTTTTATAGAATATGACGTTTTGCCTTGGTAGAAATCATGTTATTGACACAAAAAGCTAAAAGTATAACCAAAATAAGATCTTAAATAAATCACAGATGAAATAAAATTGGCTAATTTTCCATTGTAGGGACTGCCCTTACTCCTCAATTTCATCCTAATTGCTCATCACGCTCAGAAATTTTTTTTCATAAAATACAAAGTAAAAAAAGCTTGAAAAATAGTCCTCTTATTATTTTTATCCAATTTAGGAAACAGGGGAAAACAAGAGAGAATAGCTTGTGAAGTCGTCTTCGGGAATGGAATTGCAATTTGCAACTGTAGGTTCATCAAAAGACAGTGTTCTGTTGATTGTTTGTGGCTTTATGTTTCCACTCCCTCTTCGTTGTAATCGCCATCGGAGTTGCTGAGACCGAAGTCGATGCTTGGGAAGCGCTGTGGACTATTTCCCTTCACAAGATATTTGCAGCTATTGCCATGGGAATCACTCTACCGAGGATGATCCCGAACCACCCTTTGTTACCATGCGCAGCCTATGCTTTTTCATTCGCCATTTCGAGTCCTACTGGTGTGTTGATTCATGATTGGAATCATAATTGACGCCGTGACACAAGGTCCCATGGCAGATTGGATCTTCACGATGTCTATGGGATTGGCTTCTTCATCCCGAGGTGTTCTGTTGTTCTGATTTATCTTCCCCTCTGTTCCTCTCTATCACCACAAATTTAGTATTGGCCAATTATGGAACTGGACGGCAAACAAGAACCATGACATTCTTGGTTAACAATACCCGTATAGAAAGAAGTAAAATTGATAAACCAAATTGCAAAAGAAACTAAGGAAACAAAAAAGAAGGATAGACTGTTATTCACAATGGCAAAATACTATAACTATTTGCCTGACATAATGCGAAAGGGAAAAAAATATATATATATATATATCCTTGCCACAGCAAATGTGAACCAACCATTTCCTCACCAAGTCGGGCAATTGCGGATCTTGAGTCCTGAAAGCAAACTAGTGTTGAACTTCTTTCTTCTTCGAGTTCCGTAATCCAGCCCCAGCTTGTGACGTTCTAGCCTTACAATTCCTGTGGAAAGAAGTCCAGTTGATAAACTAAATTGTAACAAATTAAGAGAAGGAAAAAGAATAGAAGAATACCATTACAATGGCAAGACACTGAAACTCTTTCCTTGTGTTAAACTTGGCATGTTAGAGGTAAACTAACTGTTTCATCATCGGGTTCTGCCTTTTCAAGTACTCTTTTCATCATGTTTTATCTCTGCCTGCATTTTGTACAAAAACAAACATATAAAAACAGAATAATGCAAAGGAGATGGTTCTTTATTGACCTTAAGTTCATGATTCTTACAATAGATTAGAAATCATGATGGTACCGCAACAGAAAAACCATGATGAATCTCAAAGGTGGCTCCATCAACATGTGCTTATATAATTCTATTGGGAAGTGATTCCCCTCATAATTCCTTTCATTCACGAATTTGACACAGCAATGCTTCAGAAATTGGGAAGCACATCAACCCAATTCAAAGAAATGTCCATAAGGATAGAACTAAAGACAATGCCATCAAAGCAGAATGGACATTCTTTTTTTTCTTTCCCCTGAAAATCTCTGAGTTGATGACAAGATGCAGACTAAAAGTCAAGTCTGCTCAAGATCCTGGTTTAGTTATAGAACTTACAGTGAATCTATTATCAATTAGAAAGCCATAACGGACAACCATTCCTTTCAAAGTACTCATAAAATTTCATTACAGCCGACTACTATTCTTTGGATTTGTTTGCCAACAGAGGAAGGGCACTTAACTAAAAACTAAACATACAGGATTCGAAGACCAACATATGTAAGCGCAGATTAATTTGAAAACGAATTTTTCTTAACTAAATGGAGACAAAACCATACTGCAATAGAAAAGCATGGAGAAAAATACCTAGAGAGAAGTGTAAAATGCTGAGAATAGGGAGGGACGGAAATGAAGAATGCTTTCATCATATGTCTTCTTGGTAGATTTCAATTATGGATCGGGACAGCAAAAAGTATCATAACACTTCCTTCTTCTTCTACTCCTGAAATTCAGCCCAAGCTCATAAAAATTGGTTAACAATACTTGTAGTAGAAAGTACATTTGATAAACCACATTCTAGCAAATGGCTATACCACTAAGAAGACGGTTTGTGTTGACAAACCTTTTCCCAAGTTCTTGGCCGTGCTGCTTCGAATTGTGGTTATTTCTGCTGTGACGATCGGGGACGCTTGAAATCAACTTGGACAAAATACTACTTGTAAAGATAATATATAAATATATTTAGATGTTTTGTAATCTTCAAATTAATTTGTGGAGGTTTATCACTTTGTTGAGAGCATTATTCTGCAACTGCAATGAAAAGTGAGTTGAAAATGAAGTGAAACTGTTTGCTAAAGAGAAAAAGAGACTCAGAAAATTATAAACATAGCTAGAATATATAAATTTGAGATGAAGAGAACAACATTTTCACTTTCAGCATAATATCTGCAGTAGGTCAAATTTCAGCTAAACAAGGAAAACCATATTTGAGCATACACAGCGATTTGAGTACTAATCTCATTTCAACACACAATATACGAAATGCTATTTCTAGATTGGACTTCAGTTCATGATTCTTACAAGAGACAAGCATTGCTTAAATCTTCCGAAAAAATCCTGACGAAGATCAAAGTTACTTCTTTAACAGCTGCTTAAATAATTCTCACTGGAAGTAATTCCCCTTACAATTCAAAATTGTCCCAATCCATTGGCCAGCTGAAGCGCAAAATTGAAGTGAAAACTAGTCACACATCAAATCTCTCCTAGTTGCTTTAATCTTCGTCCTGAGTTCTATAATATGAGTAACATGAACAATGGGGAAATATTTGCAAGAAGTTTAACTTGTATTGAGAGTCGGTAAATCTTGACGGAACTAGTTCAATCCCTCCTAGGAACCGTCCTCCTGAAATGAAAAAATACAGTAACATGGTAAGATTTAGATCCTAAGTAAAAATAAAAAAGAAGATCAGATAAAGGAAATTCTGACCTCTGAATGTTGGTCTGATAACAGTGAAGAATAAAACTTTATCTTCCCCTGTTCCTCTCTGTCACTAACATTTCTTTATTCTCCCGGTCCTGGAATTCAGCCCGAGCACATGACATTCTTGGTTAACAATACCCATAATAGAAAGAAGTACAATTGATGAACCATATTGCAAAAGAAATTAAGGAAACAAACAAGAATGGTAGACTATTATTCACAATGGCAGGAGACCATAATTACTTCCCCGGAGTAATGTGAGAAGGAAAAAAAAAAAAAAAAAAAAAAACTTGCCACAGCAAAAGTGAACTAACCATTTCTTCATCACGTCAGACAGTTGTGGATCATGAGTCCTGAAAGCAAACTACTGTTGAACTTCTTTCTTCTTCCAGTTCCCAAACCCAGCCCCAGCATGTGACGTTCTTGCCTTATGATTTCTGTGGAAAGAAGTCCAGTTGATAAACCAAATTGTAACAAATTAGGAAAAGGAAAAGAATTGTAGAATACCATTACTTCAATGGCAAGACACTGTAACTCTTTTCCTAGTGTTAAACTTGGCATGGTAGACGTTAACTAACCGTTTCGTCTCTGTGTTGTGCCTTTGCAATTACTCTTTCATCATGCTCTATCTCTGCCAGCATTTTGGACAGAAAACAAACATATAAAAACAGAATAATTCAAAGGTGATTGTTCTTGGTTGACTTTCAGTTCAGGATTATTGCTATAGATTAGAAATCATGATGGTACTGCAATGGAAAAACCATGATGAATCTCAAAGGTGGCTTCGTCAACATGTGCTTATATAATTCTATCGAGAATTGATTCCGCTCATAAATTCCTTTCACTCAGGAATTTAACATAGCAATGCTTAAGAAATTGGGAAGCACATAAACTCAATTCAAAGAAATGTCCATAAGGATAGAACTATCATTCGGAAAGAATATTCTTACCAGCACTTTGGCCAGCTGAAGCACAAGAACTTGTACTACTTCAATAAAAGCAAGAACGAGTGACACATCACACCTGACCTAGTAAACTTCTTCTTTAGAATGTATCATACCGGTAACTTGAACAATTGGTAAACATTTGCAAGATATTGAACTTGTCCTAAGGATTGCTAAATCTCGTTGGAAACTTGAACGATCCATGATGCAGCAACTCCTAGAAAGTATCCTGCTGAAGCCAAAAAATACAGTAACATGGGAAAGATTGAGAACTTAAGCAAGAACAAAAAGGACATTACAGAAATAAAATGCTGACCTCTGATTGTTGTTCTGCTGACTTTGAAGAAGAGAAAAGGCCATTCCTCTAGCATCCTGGCATGTGGCTGATTTTAAAACTTCTGCAGACATTTATCGCATCTCAGTTTTTTCCTAGATATTAAACGATTCAAACCAAAAGAATTAAGACAATGCCATGCAAAACAGAATGGACATTTTTTTTCCCCTGAAAATCCCTCAGTTGATGACAAGTTGCAGACTAAAAGTCAAGTCTGCTGAAGATCCTGGTTTAGTTATAGAACTTATAGTGAATCTATTATCGATTTGAAAGACATAACGGACGACCATTCCTTTCAGAATACTCATAAAATTTCATTACAGCAGACTACTATTCTTTGGATTTGTTTGCCAACAGAGGAAGGGCACTTGACTAAATACTAAATATACAGGATTCGAAGACCAACATATGTAAGAGTAGATTCATCTGAAAAAGAATTTTTCTTAACTAAATGGAGACAAAACCATACGGCAATAGAAAAGCATGGAAAAAAATCCCTAGAGAGAAGTGTAAAATGCTGAGAATAGGCAGGGACGGAAATGAAGAATGTTTTCATCATATGTCTTCTTGGTAGATTTCTGTCTTGGGGATGTGATGAATCTTGGGCCAAATCTTCCTCTGTCCCTCTCTATCACCAATGATTTATTGTCAGTCAATTATGGATCTGGACGACAAAAAGTATCATAACACTTGCTTCTTCTACTGCTTCTGAAATTCAGCCCGAGCTCGTAAAAATTGGTTAACAATACTTATAGTAGAAAGTACATTTGATAAACCAAATTGCAATAATCTATTCACAGTGGCAAGACACCAAAGCTCTTTTTCTTGACATAATCTAAAAGGATTTGGGGCAGAAAAAAGAACCCAAAAAAAAAAAAAAAAAAGAAGCCGCAGCGGAGGTGAACTAACCTTTTTTTGGCTGAAATTTAAGTGCCCTTTTCAACATGCTCAATCTATGCCCGCACATCACCCAAATAACGCAATATTGCTGTTTAATTCCATGAAATTTGATCAACTTCTTCAAACTAGATACAAGAAAATTCACACCCACATATGGAAACCAAAGCCCAAACCAGTCTCTAAGGAAACAGAGGAAATATTGAAGATACAACAACAAAGAAGAACACATGCAAGAGCAAGTTAATCTGGAAATCAAATGCTATTAACTAAAATAGAACAAAAAACAAATGGCACAGTACCTGAAGAGAAAACTGGAGCACATTGAGAATGGGGCGGGACGATGATGCATGTTGCCTTATCATATTTTTTTCCCATTGATTTTTATGTTGGGGATGTGTTGAATTTTGGGCCAATCTTCCCCTGTTCCTATCTGACATCGCTCATTTAGCAGAGGACAGTCATTGATCGACAAATCAGTAAGAGAAAGGGGCAGCCTTTCTTCTGGCAAGCACTGTAACTCTTTGCAATCCTGAATTCTCAATTCTTGAAGGGAGGTGAGGTTGTGAAAGGATTTTCCATTTAGGTTTTTAAGATTTTTAGAGCTATGGATCGTGAGAGAAGTCAAAGTAGATGGAAGAAGCCCTTCTTCTGGAAATGAATCCTCCCCTCCTTCAATTTCAAATTCAACGAGCTTTAAGCTTTGAAGAGAGGAGAGTCTTTGCAGATTCCAGTTCAGACGGTTTGCAATGAGCATTGGGCATGCCCAGATATCAAGTTTCTTTAAATTAGAGGGAAATCCCATTCCTGAAAACGACTCCAATCTTGGAGAACCCCTTAAATTTATGTATTTAAGAGAAGGATATGCGGAATCAATCTCTGCTTGACTTGTGGGAAGTGTGCTCACCATTTCTTCACAAAACTGAATGGAAATTTCTTCCAAGGATGGAAAACAACCAGCTGGCAGTCCCACATTCAGTTTGTCACAAAAATGAACCCTAATAGTGTTGAGACGAGGGAAAATCCCACCTTCACGCTCAGCTCCAGTAAATGACCACCTCTGTAGTGAACCCATGAAATAAATGCCTAAGACTTCTAAGGATGGAAAAGGCGTAGTCAAGGAAGTAACACAAAATTCATCTCCTATACTTTCTAATCCATCCTTAGACTGAATATAAAGATTTATGAGGGAAGGTAGTTGCTCCAGTGGCGGCAAAAAGCAACAATTTTTACACTTGTACAGAGACACCCTAACCATGTCACTAAACGACTCATGTGCTACCCAATCTGGGAATGTGGTACCTCCGTAACCTTCAATTTGGAGTTTCTTCAGCTTTTTATGTGGTTCCAGTGCAGCGAGTACATCCTTTTCTTTTGTTGAGTCATCGGTTATACGATCATACTTCCATCTCAAAGTTAGCTCAGTCAGACCCTCCTTATTCTTCAAATGAGCTTGTAAAACATCCCCAATGTCCACCAAGTTTTCAAGCCCAGAGATACAAAGACTTCCATGCAAATACTGTAGCTGTCCCAACTCTTTGATCCTCGAACCACCATTTTCTCCCAAAACAAAATCACTTAATGTCTGTAGATTTCTCAACTTGTACATATGTGGGGGCATTTCTTTTAAAGGTGTGTCATTGATCTTGAGATGACGTAGGTTGATTAAGCAACACATGTCGGCTGGCAACAGAGTAAGTTCTCTACAACTTGACAATAGCAGTGTTTGCAAGTTATACAGAGTACAAATTGAACTGGGAATTTGTTCAACTCCTGTGAAAGATAAGTCCAAGTACCTTAGATGTTTTAGATGAAAAATCCATTTGGGCAATCCTGTGATAGAAGATTGGGAAAAAGAGAGCACTTTTAAGCATCCTGCAGCCCTTTGAATCCATTCAAGAAAGACACAGTCCCTCAATTCTACTTCAGTACTTCTGTATTCCCATGACAATGGTAAAGCTAGGAAGGTGTGTAAGCACTTGAGTTTGGACAGCCCAGCCTCAAACTTGTTCATGTCAATAGAATTTTTTCTATATGACAAATGATGAGTCTTGTTGGTAAGGTTACACGATTTATATTGATCCGATAGAAGACAAAACTCATGACCTGACACACTTATAGCTAAATCATGCATCAGGTCGTGCATAACGAGGGTTGACTTATCCCAACTGGATTGCTGAAAGAACGATCTTGCTTTTAATGCTTTGAAGTACTCCACTCCAATTTCTTCTATATTTTCTCCTTCCCGAGGTTGCAAAAGTCCTTCTGCCATCCACAACCAGATTATCTTTTCTATTTCGCTTTCATAAAAGTTATAATCTTTGGGAAATATTGAGAAGTAAGCAAAACAACGCTTCAAATTTGCTGGTAAAAAATGGTAGCTCAACCACAAAGCTGGAAGAATTTTGACATTGTGATTTTCTTGAATCTTTAGCTCCCATATGTCACTCTGCAATATCAATCTCCATGCTTCTGGATCTGTAAAGCGTAAAACACCAGCAACTGCTTTTACCGCCAAAGGAAGGCCCTTGCACCTTTTCACAATTTCAATGCCAAGATCATGGAAGTTGGACCGTACATTAGAGCCAATATTGTCAAAGACATGCTTTGTTAATAGCTGCAAACAATCATCATCAGTTATCGTTTGCAAATCGTAAGCACGAGCATTACGGATACTTGACACAACAAACGTACTGCGAGTGGTAACAATGACTCTACTTCCACGCCCTCCAGATCTCATAGGGCTTTGTAAAAGCTCCCAAAATTGATAATCCTCACTCCAAGCATCATCAAGAACATAAAGAAATCTCTTCTCCGTTAAAGAAGTTTTCAATTCATCTTGAAGTTCGTACACGTCGTTGGCCTCAGAGCTTCTTTTGGTGGTTTTCTTGAAAATTGCTTTCGTAACTTCAAAAACATCAGCTTCTTCAGATACAGTTACCCACTCTCTCAATTCAAAACGTTCCCGGACCCTGCTGTCATTGTAAACGAGCTGGGCGAGGGTGGTTTTGCCAATACCACCCATTCCCACGATAGCAATCACAGACATCTTAGGACTCCCAACATCATCAGACAACAACAACTTGACAATGTTGTCTCTGTCATCCTCCCTTCCGTAAACAACAGATTCTTCATCCCAGGGAGCAGGCAATCTTTTTGGCAATCTTTTCTGATCACTGTCTTTCAATCCAAGCACTTCATTTTGAGCTAAAAGAAAATTTAATCTGCCAAGGATCTGCTCTATCTCAGATTTCACAGTGTTTTCAAATGGACTGAAAAATGATGAAATAGAGATGAGAAACTTGCTTGCTTTGCTTCCAGATTGAGCATATTCTTCCACCTTGTGCCGCAAAGCTTCGGTGTTGATTTTGTCTACCACGTGATCCGCTTCATGAAGCACTTCTTTAAGCTCGTCGAGCCACTTCTTAACGTTTTCGTTTGTGAGTTGTTTCACCTCAGCATCGTTCAGGAGTTCATTGGCCGATAGCAACCGGATCTTCAACTCATCAAGCAGCTTAGAAAGGACTTTCTTTGCTTGAAAGAAACTGAGGACCTCTTGAGTAGCCAGCCTATCAAACAGGACATTAATGAAGCCGGAAAGAAGAGCTCCTCCAACCAGTACTCCAGCCATAGTTTGCTCTTCCCTTCTTCCGAAATGGAACTAAATAACAGACAACAAAGGATATCAGATAGCTAGTACTGTATGGAATGAACACCAAGAGCAACGATTTTTGTTGTAAAATAAAGCAAATAATAATTATTAAAAAAAAGAAAGAAAGAAAGAAAGAAAGAAAAAGCTCTGCATTTCACCAGTTTCTTTCTTTTTGTTTTTTATGATTTTATTTATTGTTTTTGTTTCTCGTCTAATTTACAGGTTTCGAGATTGGATTTTGTTTTTTTAATAATGGTTTCAAGAGCATGTGATGAGGAGGGACCACTTGTTAACATTATAATATCATTCAACAATGATGTGATTAAATAGTTATTTTAATGAGGCATACGGCACTATATAATAACTTGGATGAAAGCTGTAAATTAACCATAATAAAAAATATTAACATACAATTTTATTAATCGGTTGTGTGAAACGTACGGCTTGGAAAGCTGAATCCAACAATAAGAATCTTGGCTTTATTCTTTATGAAATACCAACTCCAAAATGTTAAATAAGAAATGTGGCGTTTAATAATAATTCTTTTATTTCAGTTTCCTTTGTGAGGTTGTCATGTATCTGAGTTTGTGTAATTTCTTTAAAATATTGGATATTTTTTTTTCTTCTTCTTCTCCTTCTTTACAATGATACTCTCTGAACTTATTGCAAGTTGCATTTTACACTTTGCACTTATAATTTTGTCAATTCAAACCAATTGATAACGGTGCTAATTTATCGACGATAATTGATATATGACTTATACAAAGATTATTAATTAAAAGCATGAAGCATCTTTCATTAATAAATGTTAATATGAATTCAAACTTAAAACGAAGTCAATTCATAGTTTTAATAAAATTTAGTTAAAGTCCCTTAAAATCAAAAATATTTTTGCATCAAAGAATTCCTGCTAAAAAATTAACATTACTATGGCTACACTATTCAAATGGTGATGTATAGTTATTTGAAAACGAAGTAAATGACAACATTAAGGAGAGCTAAAAGCTGTAGCAAAACAGATTATGAGCTCAAAAACAAAAGCAAAAGCTTGATTTTGTTCTTCATGTATCAAACTAACGCAACACACACACACACACACACACACACACACACACACACACACACACACACAGATATATATATATGTGTTCCTTTAAAGAAGCAAGGAAGTTGAAATTCTTTAGCTACAACCAGTTCAGCTGTGGTTTCTCCTCTTCCAAAAGGAGCTGAATAAGATCGAGGGGGGAAAAACACTTTTTAAAGAATAAAAGAGAACAAAGGAGATCAGATAGCATGTGCATTATGAAACGAAACCCTAAGAACAATGACTTTTGTTGTAGGAAAAAAAGAAAAAGGATATAAGACTCTCTGCTTTCACCAGTCTTCTCTATTTTTTTTTTTTTTTTTTTCAACTAATCCACCCAAAACCATCCCAACCTGATGTAACCAAATTTGAATTAATCCGATCTTAAGCTTAACCCAACCCATCTATTTCGAATTTTAATTGTAGAGGTTTGAATTCAAATTTAGTAACCTGTTACCGATCAAGTTTTTTTTGTTTTTAAAATATATTTTACCTATATATTATTTAGTTTTTAGTATATTTATAACATATATATTTAACCTTGCATTGTTGATATTTTATTTCTATATTTGTTTTATTATATTTTTTAAGAAATTGAACTATATAATTGATCTTGTGAAATTGATATGGAAAATAAATTATGAATTCTGTATTTTTCCTTATTTTTTTTCAATTACATTATTAGCTTTATGTTTAATTATGATGTCAACCCAATCAATCCACCCAATCCAATTCGACTATAATTATGTGAGTTGATTTTAATATTGTGTGGGTTAAAACTCTTCCAATCCATCCAAACTTGTTGGGGTGCTGTTAAATATCCCAAAAATCCACTTAACCCACGTGATGTTCACCTCTAATTTTTGTCTCTTGTTCAATGTTTAAATCTGGTTTTTATTTATTTATTTATTTATTTTATGGTTTCAAGAACTTGTGAAAAGGGACCACTAATTCAGTGCACATGGCCTCTTTGATTATTTCGAACGTGATGTTCACCTCTAATTTTTGTATCTTGTTCAATGTTTAAATCGGGGGTTTTTTATTTGTTCATTTATTTATTATTATTATTATTATTTTTTATGGTTTCAAGAACTTGTGAAAAGGGACCACTAATTCAGTGCACATGGCCTCTTTGATTATTTCGAAGACAGGATGAATAATACTAGTACTGTACTAATTTAACAATACAAATTTAACATATATATAAGTTTATCCATCGATAGTGTGAAAAGTAAAGCATGTAAAGCTGGATATCCAACGATAAGAATCTTAAGAAACTATTAATCGTTTCTTGGCTTTATTCGTTATCTTTGCTCCATTGGATATAAAGACTCTTTGATAAAATAGTACATATGTTATGAATTTTATTATATTTTTCGTTTTATTTTTAATTATCATATTCTACCCAACTCAACTCGACTTCAATTAGGTGGGTTGATTAGGTCGGATAAACTCTTTCTCGCCCACCCAAATTTGTTTGGACGAGTTGAAAAATCCAAAAGATTCACTCAATCCACATGATGTTCACCCCTAGTTTTTGTCTCTTGTTCAATGTCAAGTTTTTTTTTTTTTTTTTTTAAATGGTTTCAATAACTTGTGATGAGGGACCACTAATTCAGTGCACATGGCCTCTTTGATAATTTCGAAGTCAGAATGAATATAATTATACTAATGTATCAATTTAACAATAAAAAGATTAATATATAAGTTTATTCGTCGATAGTGTGAAAAGTAAAGAATGGAAAGCTGGATATCCAACAATAAGAATCTTAGAAACTAGTAATGGTTTCTTGGCTTTAACTATCTTATATATGCTCCATTGGTCAAAACAAGCTAAAATTGTGGTCGCACGTCAAGACAGACAAGATCAAATGCAGTCTCTTTGTACTTTTTTCCTTATTAGATTTAAAAAAAAAATTTCTCACTGCTAATCCTACTTTGTAGAAGATAATCATAGTTTCCATCATGTTTTAGGCGAATGACCATTTCTACATACAATAATTCCTTGATATTAGTAAAAAAGAAAATTATATTGTAAAAGAAAAGAAAAGGTTGCAACCATTAAAACATCTAAAAAATAAAATGAAAAGAAGCCTAAAAAACTACACAAAAATAACAAGAAAACTGTTAAGTTGCATCTAGTACTCAAATTTGATCAATATGAATACGAAATTTTAATTAAGCGAAGAAAATAAAAATTTAAAAAGAAAGAAAGAAAGAAAGAACAGATCACATAAATACCAAACACTAGAAAGTACAGGGGAAAAAAAGAAAAGAAAGAAAGAAAAGTACCTTGCTCTGGAGAATCAAGAGAAAATGCTTGTGCTACGTTAGAAGCTTGATCCTCTTTTATATATATATATATATATATATATGTATGTATGTTTGTATGTATATATATGGCTCAAAAGACAATGCTCTTAGACTTTGAATGAATGAGAGTTTTGAATATGGCAAATCGCAGAAGAAGGAAAGGAAAGAAAATATGCAACCTGTAAAACCATATAGAGCAGAAAGTAAGGTCTTGAAAGGAATCTCTCTGTTTCACTATCTTTTCGGTTTTATTTATTTATTTATTTATTTAATCTCTTTTATATATTCTATACTTCTAGTCCCAGTATAAAGCTGAATATAGTTGCAATGAATAAAAAATGAATATTCTTGGTCCCAATAAAATAAAAACTTCATGGTTATGACTGGTACTCTAAGAATTTTGAGTGACTTTTTGAATCTTCCGATCAATATCAAACTCGCATCAAAATTACAAATTTATATAAATTTAACAAAATTAGTTGAAAACCTAATAATATTATGATTACAGATATAATTTAGTGATAATTTCAAACCTAACTCCATCATAAAATTAAGAATTTGAATCTCCATCTCCAAGTTAAAAAAAAAAAAACCTATCAACACGGGTAAATGTTAATCGTATTACATAGACTTAATAGTAACTCACTAGTCTATCTTCTTTTTGGTTTTATTGTTTTGTTATTTTTTATTGTCGTTTTTAGTCCGATTTACTGGTTTAGAAGCTGGCAATTAAAAGTTATTATTGATTGTTCCATGAACTTGCAAAATTGCAGTCCACTGAATCAGCGCACATGGATGGAGGTAAAAGCAGTCCACTACATCTTTAATTATGTTGCTTCTTTCTATGTTTTGACTAATATTATATTGTAATTTCAACAATAACGTGACGACAATAATATTATAAAAAGTGGATTTGAGTCTTAGAACATAATTTCTGTGATTATTTTTCCCCACCTTCTTTTTCCATGTTTATGACGCTTTTGAGGTCCCACTTGTTGGTTTAATTTAGAGTTGTCAACCAAATTGTGTTGTATGATTGCCTTGGAATGACGTTGGGAGAAAACTTACGTGATTAGAACAGCTCTAATCCACATTACAATAAAAAAGACTATTTAATTTAATTATAAATCAAATTGTTATTAAATTCAAATATTAATGGTTCTGTATTAAGAATTTGACTCAATATTTTAAGATTACTAATTATGTCATTGTTTACGTACGTATGACGTAAACCATTTTTATTCAACGTTGGGAGAAGTTGTACAAGAATGACCTCCACGTGTAATTTTTATACATACACAACCATAAGACAAAAAATAATAAATATGACCTGTCTTTGTATTTTTTTTTAAATTTTTTAAGTTTTTAATTTTTAGTGTTTTATTTGCTAGAACCCTGTCTTTTGTTTTTCATTTGTAAAATGCATGGTTTTTCAGTGATGGCTACCATGTAAATGCGAGGATTTATAACAGAAACGAAATGTTTATTATATAATGTATAAAATAATATTTCAAGTTTAACAGCCGGACATGTTTGATAATTGTAAAATTTTTTTTATGTACTAACTAGTTACAAATTGATTTAGATATATATAACTTTCTATTTAGATTCTTCTAACATATATTTGTTATTTCGATTATTACTGCAAAAGATAAATATCATTATTGAAAATGTTATATTGGTATCAAATAATAGTTAAAAAACTGTTTAAAATTATAAATATCGTATTTATAAAGGTTCGTGGTATGATATATATGTGTGTGTGTTTCTCAACACCACAGAACTTATTAGTTAAACTCGGAATACTTTCTTTTTTTTCCCCTCAAAAAGCGAATCGGCTCTTTCAAAATTTGCTTTACGTACACTAATATATAAATACAAACATGTATATACAAACTTGGCTTTATTCAATTTTTTATGTTCCATTGGAGGAACCTGCCAGTAATTTTCATTACATATATAAAAATATATTTTTTTATTTTTTGAAAAACATGTTAAATAGCCAACACAATTTAAATAGCTGAATGGTGGGAAATGGATGAAACAAACGGGGTCATGAATTACCAAAAAAAAAAAAATTATTCTCTCTTAGCCAAAAAATATATATATATATTCTCTAGCAAAAAAAAAAAACAATATTCTATCTATATGTAGTGTCATATGGAGTCCTATACTTTTTTATTAATGTCGTAGTTGAAGCCTGTATATATTTATATAAATATAGATATACATTAATTGGGTGTTTAATAATATTACTTCTTTGATTTCAGTTGCCTTCGTGTTCTTTAGGTAAATTAAATATCCAACAATGTAGATAAAAAATTACCAAGAATTTTTTTAAAAAAGATTTCTTATGTTATGTTATATCTTCCACGTAGAAATCAAGTTATTTGTGAATAGGAAAAATAAAATAAAATAAAATAAAGCAGTGCCTTCTGTACCACGCCAGTAGAAACGACACACTCTAGCTTCACCACTTAGTCGTCATATATTTTCCCCTTCGTCCGAGAGGTCATTTTCGTCTTTGTGTTGTCTTAATTGTCGTTTTTTATTTTTTATTTTTCCTTTGATATCTTTTATTGGTCTTTTGTATAATTCAGACAGTTTGGCCAGACTGAAAAATCAAAAGTTAAAATCAACCGTTTAAACTACAATTATACATTGTGCTCGAGTACTAATCAATAATTTCCTATCGAAATCAATAGTAAATAAACTCATTGGTTTAATTAATTATGCTTCTTAGAACTATTTTCCTCTTGAACACGAAAAATGTATATATATATATATATATTTTTTCAGAATGTCTTTCTTGTAGATTATGGAGTTATGTTAATTAATCCCAAAATCCTTAATTAAATTATATTTTTATTTATTTTCAAACAAGTGCATAATTATTGACGTGTCCCTGAATCGTTTCTGTAAGACCCGAAATTTTGAAGACTTGTAATCTCCTTGTTCATAAGGAATTAGAGTCTAATTTATGTATCTATGATGTGCTATATGAAAAATTATGAATAATAATGAGAAATTCATAATTTTATCTAAACGATGTTCGAGTTCTCATTTAATGATTATGAGACTCAATTAATGTTTTACGAGCCAAGAATGAAGTTTTTAAAGGAAAAAGAATGAAAAAGGATGAAATTTTACGAAAGTTAACTTTGACCGAAAAAGTCAAAGGTTTGACCAAAAAGCCAAAGGGTTGACCAAAAGTCAAAGTTTGACCGGAACTGGTCACAACGTCGACTTTACAAGTATGATGAAGGAAAATGAAAAGAATCTCCGAAAATGGAGTTTTATAAGCCGTAAATCCACCCTAGAAAAATCAAGCACACCGAAAAAGAATTAAGGGCAAAAAGGTCTCCGAAAAATTGGAGAAAGAGAGTTTCGGTCCAAAAATTTAATGGAATAATTTTTGGATCAAAATATAAAATAAAAATGCTCATCGCAGTGTTGGAAACGACTGTAGAGCGCGAAAGGAATCGCGAAAGGACGAAATGGCCAAACAAGGCCTTAGAAGAGTTAGTGGAAGATGATGTCCTTGTAATGACATCACCATTCCCTAACCAAAAATTGAAATTGAATGGCAGCCCTCTAGCCCCATTAGATCCGGCCAAGTAGAAGAGAAAAAGGAAAGAAATTAGTTTGGTTTTGGTGACTAAATGGTCTTTCAATCTCAACCAAACAAAGGACATTTGCACATGGCTTTCACTCCCCTTATTTTCAGCTGCCACCAACCCCCACCAACAGCCCTTCCTCTCCCCAAAATCCGGCTGCCACACCCCTCCAAATCTCCCTTGATTTTGGCTACACCTATGGACAAGAAAGACAAGACTTAAAGCCTTGTTTTGAGGCAAGCAACCTCATCTCTTTTCCCTTACCAAAGACAGCCAACTTTTGGCATTCTCTTCAGATTTTTTCAGCACAAATCCGTGGGAGAGAGAGAGAGGAGAGCAAGAGAGAATTTGAAAGATTTTGGTGAACATTTGGGAGGGTAGCCGAGCAAGAGGGTGAGCAAGATAGTGAGCAGTTTTTTTTTTGGTGAGTCCACCAAGAGGAGACCGACCAAAGAGCAAGAGAAAAAGAGGAAAAGGAGGTGAGTAACTTTTGAAAAATTTTTGAGGTTTTCATCCTTGATAATGCACGGTTTTGAGGTAAGAAAAAGCTAACAAAAAAATCTCTTGGATCTCATTTTTGGTGCCAAATCCGTGAGCCAAGTAAGGAAGAGATTGAGAGAAAAAAATTTTGGTGATTCTTCAAGGAGGTAGCCGAACCAAGCAAGTGGAGAAAAGGTGAGGAAAATTTTGATTTTTCTTTTTGTGATCTTGGATTTTTCCTCTTGTAAATGGTCGGTTTTGGGGGCAGCCAAAGAGCTAACAAAAATAAAATTTTGGATGCATTCTCTTTGTCAAAGCCGTGGGTTAGGAGCAAGCCAAGGAAGGAAGGAAATCTTTGGGATTTTGAAAACCCTAACTTGGGTTGAGGTAAATCTCTTAAACCTCCTTAAATCTAAGCTTTATTTAAGTGTTTTTAAGGTTGATTCAAGAGATTTGTAAGGACATAAGTCCATTTAATTTTCAGCCCTATTTTTGGTGTGAATGTGCTTGATAAGTTAGGGTTGGTTGACTGATTTTTTTATGCTTGATTGCTTTCAAATTTGTGCATGAAAATGATGGATTTTTCATGCTAGAAGATAGGTTGTATGTCCCATAAGATTAGGCCAAAAATCTGCCAAGACAGCCCCCATTGATGCATGCTAGCTTAGGATGTAAACCGGACAACACTCAAAACTGCCTGCTCGGTTTCGAACCTGAGCAGTTTCTGGAAAATGAAAATATCATGCCCTTAGAGGCCGAATGAGATAAAAGTTAAAACACAAAAGTTGTTCGGAACAACTTTTCCTAGAGGACAACGTGGACAGAATCTTGAAATAAGGCTCCAAAAGCCTTCGTTTTACCCGAAACCCGTGGCTGAACCCTGGGACGTTCTCCACACAGTTTTTCAGAGTTAACCCGTTTTCAAATAAAAACTGGTACTGATCTAGGCCGAACTAGATTTTATGTAAAACATGAAAGTTCTAGCATTTTTCGATAGCTACAACTTTTGTGAAGATAAGTTTTTCAGATTCCAAGCCGATTTTTAAACTGGGTGCATTTTGTGAGAGACGCGCAGAGAGTCCGAAATCAAGCAAATGAATCTCACGAAAATCTTTCCTAGAAAAATCATGAAGTGTTCTTAAATGATTATTTGAGCTTCGAAAACCGTTCCAAATATGGTTTCCGACCCCAAATGATTTTATAAAATATTTAATTCGAAAGCCATGAATTTTAAGGGCTCGGGTTTGAAATTCACATTTTTTCCCATGAAGTAAAGAAAAAGAGGGTTTCAACCAAACATTTCCAAGTTAAAGAAAATAATGAAATCTAAGCCAATGAATTTTCTAATTAAAGGGGTTAGAATTTTTACAAGCAAAATGAAGGATTTTTGGAAGATAATCACACAAGATTTTCCAAAAATAAGGAAGAGAAATTTTAAAGTAAAATTTGTAAACAAGCCGATTACGAACGGTAACCGGATATTATGTCCGAGTTACAAATCCAAGGATAACCAAGGGTTGACAAAAGGTTGACTCAAGGTTAATTAAGGTTAACCTTAAGGGTTACCCAATATAACCCTAAGGGATACCCACATGTATATTGGGCTAAGATTTAATGGGTTAGAGGAAATAACCCAATAACAAGGATGTATGAGCAAAGTCCATTAATAGAACAAGGCTCTCAACCAAAAGGGTTACCCAACGTAACCTCTTAAGGATTTAATCGAAGTTCAATAAAGAATGGGGATTAAAGTTGCCTAGATGGATATCATGAATAGGGGACATATAACCAAAAGTAAAATGTGAGTGTTGGTAGGTCACCAACACCTTACGAAAGGATCCTGATCCTATATTTTTGGGTATATCAGGAAAGTGAATTGCGGTTGCCGACGATTTAAGGGACGCGATTCTAAGGAATACCGCACTAGAGGTAAATACAAACCTCACCTGCAGTATGAAAACTAGTAAATTATGTTCAAGTATGTGGTTTTCAAATATGCTGCCATATGTTGTGTGCTATATCTATAAAATACCATGTTTTATGAAAAGTGCTATTTTTGCGAAATGCCATGTTTATAAAGGTGTTATTTTCGTAAAATGCTATGTTGATAAAAAGTGCTATTTTTGTAAAAGATTATAATAGTGCTATATTTGCAAAATGCTATGTTTATGAAAATGTCATGTTTGCAAATGCCATGAATGAAAAGAATGCCATGCCATGCTATTAATGAGATATAAAGTATGTTATCATGTAGTGACATCATATGGTATGTTCACTAAAGATAAATAACATGATAAGAAGTCACAAGTAAAGTGTCGTACCAACCTACACCAAGGTGGAGGATTTTTATATACAAGTTATGGATTCCCCTCGCGCTGATGTAAGAGGGTGGAGTCACTTGTGTTTCCTGGTGCAGTTAGGGACTTGCAACCCCATCTAACTGTACTCAGCGGCGCGCTATATTATTAAGGGTACGTACACTAAGGGGCCCATAAGAAAGGTAAGAATGTTAAAAAGAAATGCATAAATGGAACATAATTGGTTCATGCATATGCATATGATGATGAATGTTTTTATGATGTTTAAATGTTTTGTGAGATTATGTTTGTGCTTACTGGGCGAAAGCTCATTCAGTTATATTTCATACTGTAGGTAAGAAACCCGCAGTTTAATGCTGGGCATTGTTGGAGCGGTGTGGCGGCAGACGAAGGCGGTATGGATACCACTACGCATAGTTTCCGCAAAATCTTTTGATGTAAAGAAGTTTTTGGTATATAAGCATGTATGATAAAGACAAATTATGCTTTATGGTATTTTGGAACTAAATGCCTTAAGTAAACGTTTACTTAAATAGTAATGATGTATTACTAAAGACAAATGTTTTATAAGTAAGTTTCAAAAAAAAAAAAAAAAGAAGATATCCCTAATTTTTAAGTAAGTAAGTAAGTATGTAAGGAGTGACGGCCCTACGTAGTAAGGGGGCGTCACAGAGTTGGTATCAGAGCGGTATCCTGCCAGCCTACTTCGTCTCGCTCCGCATCGTTCTGCAATAGCCCAAGTAAGTTAATTTATTTTCTTACGCTTAGAAATAGATTTTCGTATTCGACGCATATCGATGGTTTGCAATGGAAAGGATGGTTGTGAGAATGACGTTGGGTTGTGCCCTAGCTCGGTGGTGGTAAAACAAGTAATGTATGCCCATGATGAGGAAACTATATATTTTTCCTAAAAACTATGATTATGAAAAGAAGATTATGGTTCTGTATAAAAGATATGATTTTATGAAAGTTTTAAAAATAAGAAGCTTATTCTATTGCTTCTATACAGAACCATGCCACCAAGACGTCGAGCGGCACAGGCCCAAAACGTCGATCTTGCAGCTCAACTGAACGAGCTAAGAGAGATGATGCTCGCCCAACAACGAGAAATAGGTGGGCTTAGGGCTCAGATAGCCCAACAGAACCAAGGACCACCTGAGGTCAGGGTACCACCCGCGCCTGAAGAGCAACCAGCGGTACCGGAATTCCCCGAGGAGGAACCAGTAATTCCGGAACACCCTGAGGCCCAAGAAGCACCAAGGGCGCCGGTAGCTGCTCCGCCAGCACCTCGAGTTCGAACCCCGGCAGAGCTGTACCATGAATTTCGGCGCATGAAGGCACCGGAATTCGAAGGATCGACGGACCCTATCGAGGCCGATAACTGGCTCATCGATCTCCAAGTTTCTCTGAACTTCCTCGGACTCGATGATAGAGAAAGAGTCCTCTGTGCGTCATTCATGCTGAAGAAAGACACCCGATTATGGTGGGAGACAGTTCAGATCAGACGGGATGTCACCCAGATGACATGGGAAGACTTTGTGGAAGAGTTCCGTGAGAAGTACTTCAACACGGAAGTAATGGAGACCCAACAGGATGAATTCACCAATTTCCGTCAGGGAAATTTGTCAGTGGCTGAAGCTGTGAGAAGGTTTGAACAACTCGCCCGTCTCTGCCCTCAACTTATCAGTTCTGAGAAGGACAAAGTGAAGAAGATGATGAAGATGTTCCAGCCAGAATTAACCGTGCTTATCAGCAGTGGCCCTCAACCACCACTCACTGTTGCCGAGTGCGTCAGTCGAGCAGTTCGAGCCGAATATTGGGTCGGCCAGAACAAGACGCATCGAGCCCAGTTCTTTAAGGAAAGGAATGAAGAGAGGGCCCTAGCCAGGCAAAGTCAGACCAAGCCCGGCCAACCATCACAGCAGAAAGGTCAAGGAGGACCTTCTGGCCAACGC
Organism: Ficus microcarpa; assembly: GCA_025413485.1. Classification (NCBI taxonomy): domain Eukaryota; kingdom Viridiplantae; phylum Streptophyta; class Magnoliopsida; order Rosales; family Moraceae; genus Ficus; species Ficus microcarpa. The sequence goes on from CM046381.1 coordinate 13,501,326, forward strand.
GGCGGCAATAAGCCGTATGGCAACCCCCAGCAGAAAAGAAAGTGGAATGCTGGAGGGCAAGGGAGCCAACAGAATCCTCCCCAGAAGAATAACACCCCTGACAACAGTGGAACTCCCCCTTGTCAGAAATGTGGGAGAAAACACCCGGGAGACTGCCGTGCCGGGACAAACCGCTGTTACCTGTGTGGCAAGGAAGGCCACTTTGCTAAGAATTGCAATGCAAATGTTCAGCATCAGCAGAATTACCAGCGGGGTCAGGGAAGTCAGTTGCACGCTGTGCAGATGAAGCTTGAAGGACCTGCAGTTCCTCAAGGCCAAGCTGAAACTCCAGAACCGCAAGGACGCATCTATGCCTACACAAAGGAGGATGCTCAAGCTGGACCGTCCACGGTGGTGACAGGTCAGCTTCCTTTTGCCCAACAAGATGCTTATGTGTTGATTGATTCTGGAGCTACGCATTCATTCACATCACCTAGGTTTGCTAAGAAACTAGGTAGAGATAATGAGAAAATTGGAAGAACCTTTCGTACTGCATTATCCTCCGGGGAAATCTTGTTGTCTGATTATTGGATACGCCATGTTCCAATAATCATATGCGGTAGAGAGATGTACGTCAACCTGATCGTCTTTGATCTATATGACTACGACGTTGTCCTGGGTATGGACTTCCTAGGAAAATACAACGCGGTTATCGACTGCCAGCGTCGTGCCGTTGCGTTTAAGCCAGTTGGGGATAAGGAATTCATTTTTCGAGAATCGACCCCGAAGCAGCCGAAGATGTTTATTTTGGCGTTAAAGGCTAGAAAGTTATTGGCGAAAGGATGTACGGGATTTCTAGCCAACATGATAGATAAGACGCAAGAGACCGAAAGTAAGCCGGAAGATGTACTGGTAGTCAAGGAGTTTATGGACGTCTTTCCTGAAGATCTGCCAGGATTGCCACCAGAACGGGAAATCTCTTTTGAGATTGAGTTGCTTCCAGGATCGGCACCGGTATCCAAGGCACCGTATAGGATGGCGCCTGCCGAACTAAAGGAATTGCAAGTCCAGTTGAAGGAGCTCCTAGATAAAGGATTCATCAGACAAAGCTATTCACCATGGGGAGCCCCAGTGTTGTTTGTTAAAAAGAAGGACGGCACTCTAAGAATGTGCATCGACTATCGGGAGTTGAACAAGATCACCATCAAGAACAAGTATCCGTTGCCCAGGATCGACGATCTGTTCGACCAACTGAAAGGAGCCTCAGTCTTTTCGAAGATTGATCTACGATCGGGATATCACCAGCTCCGAATCAAGGAAGGAGACGTTCCGAAGACAGCGTTTCGCACCCGATATGGACACTACGAGTTCCTTGTGATGCCGTTCGGACTGACAAATGCACCAGCCGCCTTCATGGACCTGATGAATCGAGTGTTCAAGGACTACCTAGACAAGTTTGTCATTGTCTTTATAGACGACATTCTGATCTATTCAAGGTCGAAAGAGGAACACGAAGAGCATTTAAGGATTGCACTACGGATTTTGAAGCAAAATCAGCTTTACGCCAAGTTCTCCAAGTGCGAGTTTTGGTTGGAAAAGGTCCATTTCCTTGGACATGTAGTCTCAAAGGAAGGCATATCCGTAGACCCGGCAAAGATTGAGGCGGTAAGTAAGTGGCCAGCCCCCAAAAATGTCACCGAAGTGCGCAGTTTCCTCGGACTAGCAGGCTATTACCGACGATTTGTCGAAGGATTTGCTAAGATCGCGGCGCCACTTACCGCACTCACAAGAAAAGGGAAGGCTTATGAATGGACTAATAAGTGTGAAGAGCACTTCCAAGAGCTCAAAAGCAAGTTGACGAGCGCTCCGATCCTCACAATCCCGGTTGTGGAGGAAGAAAACTTCATGATTTACAGCGATGCTTCCAAGATAGGGTTGGGCGCCGTGCTTATGCAGAACGGAAAAGTGATCGCCTATGCTTCACGACAGCTCAAGGAACACGAGAAGAACTATCCGACGCACGATTTGGAGCTTGCGGCGGTAGTTTTTGCCTTAAAAATTTGGAGGCACTACCTCTACGGCACAAAATACGAAGTGTACACGGACCATCAGAGTTTGAAGTACATCTTCACACAGAAGGAGCTTAACATGAGGCAAAGAAGATGGCTCGAATTGGTTAAGGACTACGACATAGATATCCGATACCATCCCGGGAAGGCTAACAAGGTGGCCGATGCCCTTAGTAGGAAGTCATCTTCCTCGATGATGTCAATCCGGTCATTGACCGAGCCTCTTCAAAAGGAGATAGTGGAAGCTAGAATCGAGCTCATTACGGGAAGATTAGCTGCTCTAACCTTCCAGCCTACCATTTTAGACGGGATGAAGAAACGTCAAGAAGCCGATGCCTCACTGCTTAGGACGAAAAACGAGGTTTTAGAAGGAAAGGAATCGGACTTCCACATATCTGATGAAGGCATACTCTATCAAAAGAATAGATTATGTATTCCTAATGAGGAAAAATTGAAGAAAAAGATCATGAAAGAAGCTCACGAGACTCCGTACTCTGTCCATCCCGGAGCCACAAAGATGTACAATGACTTAAAAGAGAGCTTTTGGTGGCCCAAGATGAAGAATGACGTTGCTACTTTTGTCAGTAAGTGCCTTACTTGTCAAAAAGTAAAGGCGGAACACCAACGTCCAGGAGGAGAACTACAGAAAATTTCCATCCCAGAGTGGAAATGGGACCAAGTGACGATGGACTTCGTGGTTGGTCTGCCTCGAACTCCTAGCGGCAACGACGCTATTTGGGTGGTCGTTGACCGATTGACAAAGTCGGCACACTTTATAGCCATCAAGCTCAGCTTCTCTGTGGAACAGTTGGCAGAATTGTACGTGGCTCAGATCGTTCGCTATCATGGAATTACGAAGACGATAATCTCGGATCGCGACGGTCGCTTCACTTCGAAATTTTGGAAGAGCGTACATGAGGCGATGGGTACCAAGCTTTCGTTTAGTACAGCTTTTCACCCACAAACAGATGGACAATCAGAAAGGACCATTCAAACCTTAGAAGACATGTTGCGAGCTTGCGTGATGGATTTCAAGGGAACTTGGGATAAGAAGCTTCCCTTGATTGAATTCTCGTACAACAACAGTTTTCACGCTTCAATTGGAATGGCTCCTTATGAAGCTCTATATGGAAGAAGATGCAGATCTCCAGTCCATTGGTACGAGACAAGAGAAAAAGTGCTTGTATCTACAGACTTCATTCGAACGACCACGGAAAACGTGAAGCTCAAACGACAACGGATGGAGACGGCATTTAGCCGGCAAAAGAGTTACGCCGACAAGCGCCGAAGGCCTCTCGAATTTCAAGTAGGAAACTTGGTTTTCCTCAAAGTCGCTCCATTTAAGGGAGTTATGCGATTCGGGAAGAAAGGGAAATTAAGCCCAAGGTATATAAGACCGTTCGAAATACTCGAAAAAGTTGGGAACGTAGCCTACAAGTTGGCCCTACCCCAAGAATTAGCATATGTGCACAATGTGTTTCATGTATCAATGCTAAAGAAGTATGTTCCGGATCCCTCGCACGTAATCGAACACGAACCGATCGAGGTTCGAGAAGATTTGACTTATGAGGAGAAGCCAGTCCAGATTTTGGCACGAGAAGAAAAAGTGTTAAGGAATAAGGTTATCCCTCTAGTCAAGGTACCATGGAGAAACCGCCACATCGAAGAAGCGACGTGGGAATGAGAAGAAGATATGAAGAGAGACTACCCCGATTTGTTCTAATTTTCGAGGACGAAAATCTTTTAAGGAGGGTAGGTTGTAAGACCCGAAATTTTGAAGACTTGTAATCTCCTTGTTCATAAGGAATTAGAGTCTAATTTATGTATCCATTATGTGCTATATGAAAAATTATGAATAATAATGAGAAATTCATAATTTTATCTAAACGATGTTCGAGTCCTCATTTAATGATTATGAGACTCAATTAATGTTTTACGAGCCAAGAATGAAGTTTTTAAAGGAAAAAGAATGAAAAAGGACGAAATTTTACGAAAGTCAACTTTGACCGAAAAAGTCAAAGGTTTGACCAAAAAGTCAAAGGGTTGACCAAAAATTCAAAGTTTGACCGGAACTGGTCACAACGTCGACTTTACAAGTATGATGAAGGAAAATGAAAAGAATCTCCGAAAATAGAGTTTTATAAGCCGTAAATCCACCCTAGAAAAATCAAGCACACCGAAAAAGAATTAAGGGCAAAAAGGTCTCCGAAAAATTGGAGAAAGAGAGTTTCGGTCCAAAAATTTAATGGAATAATTTTTGGATCAAAATATAAAATAAAAATGCTCATCGCAGTGTTGGAAACGACTGTAGAGCGCGAAAGGAATCGCGAAAGAACGAAATGGCCAAACAAGGCCTTAGAAGAGTTAGTGGAAGATGATGTCCTTGTAATGACATCACCATTCCCTAACCAAAAATTGAAATTGAATGGCAGCCCTCTAGCCCCATTAGATCCGGCCAAGTAGAAGAGAAAAAGGAAAGAAATTAGTTTGGTTTTGGTGACTAAATGGTCTTTCAATCTCAACCAAACAAAGGACATTTGCACATGGCTTTCACTCCCCTTATTTTCAGCTGCCACCAACCCCCACCAACAGCCCTTCCTCTCCCCAAAATCCGGCTGCCACACCCCTCCAAATCTCCCTTGATTTTGGCTACACCTATGGACAAGAAAGACAAGACTTAAAGCCTTGTTTTGAGGCAAGCAACCTCATCTCTTTTCCCTTACCAAAGACAGCCAACTTTTGGCATTCTCTTCAGATTTTTTCAGCACAAATCCGTGGGAGAGAGAGAGAGGAGAGCAAGAGAGAATTTGAAAGATTTTGGTGAACATTTGGGAGGGTAGCCGAGCAAGAGGGTGAGCAAGATAGTGAGCAGTTTTTTTTTTGGTGAGTCCACCAAGAGGAGACCGACCAAAGAGCAAGAGAAAAAGAGGAAAAGGAGGTGAGTAACTTTTGAAAATTTTTTGAGGTTTTCATCCTTGATAATGCACGGTTTTGAGGTAAGAAAAAGCTAACAAAAAAATCTCTTGGATCTCATTTTTGGTGCCAAATCCGTGAGCCAAGTAAGGAAGAGATTGAGAGAAAAAAATTTTGGTGATTCTTCAAGGAGGTAGCCGAACCAAGCAAGAGGAGAAAAGGTGAGGAAAATTTTGATTTTTCTTTTTGTGATCTTGGATTTTTCCTCTTGTAAATGGTCGGTTTTTGGGGCAGCCAAAGAGCTAACAAAAATAAAATTTTGGATGCATTCTCTTTGTCAAAGCCGTGGGTTAGGAGCAAGCCAAGGAAGGAAGGAAATCTTTGGGATTTTGAAAACCCTAACTTGGGTTGAGGTAAATCTCTTAAACCTCCTTAAATCTAAGCTTTATTTAAGTGTTTTTAAGGTTGATTCTGTAATACCCGGAATTTTCATAGACTTACGATTTCTCTTTTTATTAGAAATTAGAAGTCCACATGATGTGTTTTTATGATATTTCATGAAAAATTATGAATCACATGTGAAATTCGTAATTTTATTAGCCAAGGTTAGAATTTTCTTTTAAACCGACTACGAGACTCGGAAAAAAATGCCGAGGTTGGTAAACGGCATTTTGAGTCAAAAAGGACGAAAAGGAAAGAAAAAGAATGAAAAAGAATGAAATTTTAAGAAAGTCAAAGGTTTGACCAAAAAAGTCAACTCTGACCAAAAAGTCAAAGGTTGACCAAGGACGGGTCAAAAATGTCGACCTTGAAAAATGATGAATTGCAGTATAAGAAGAGACTGCAAAAAGCTTTCTATGATCAAGAAAGCAAAAATAAGCCGTAAAAACCACCCTAGAAATCAAGCACACCGAATCAAGATTAAAGGGCAAAGAGGTCTCCGAAAAATTGGAGAAATAAAGTTTTCGGTCCAATTTTTATAAGGAAGAATTTTGGATCAAAATTATGGAGCACAATATTTTTAATATTTGTGTGACACAAGAAAAGGAAATAAATTAATTTTGAAAGAGAAAAATGACAAACAAGATCCTTAAATTAAGGAATGATGTCTCCTTTGAAAGCTAACTAGATGGAGCTAAATGTGATCTAGTTAAAGTAAGGAAATGGAGCTCTTTTCCACTCCATAAAGGTTCGGTTACACACCCCCCATTCCTCTTCAAAAATTCGGTAAGCATGGGAGGAGAAAAAGCAAGAGGAAAGCCATGAATTAAGGGCCATGACATCAACTCCCATTCCCCCATTGACCGGCCAACCTCCTCCCCATTTGCTTCTCACATTCGGCTGGTCTAAGAGAAAAGAAAGGAAAGAAAAATCAAAAAGAAAAGACATGGCATAAAGCCATTTTTTAAGGAAAAAAAGTGATCAACCAATGCATGCCACTTGGCCCTCCAAAATTTCAGCCAACAGCCCATCCCCTTGATGGTCGGCAGCAAGCAAAGGAAAGAAGGAGACAAGCTCCTTGATTTAGGGACAAGCAACCAACTACTCCACTTTCTCCACTCCAAAAGAATTCGGCAGCCATCCCCTTAATCTCCCTTCACATTCGGCTGCACTCCAAGAGAAAAGAAAGCATGTGAGAAAGCCTTAAAATAAGGAGAAAAGTTGGTCAACAAAGCAAGCTAATCTCCCTCACTTTTTCCCCACAAAATCTACTGCATGTCCCCCTCTCTTTTCCCTTCATTTTCGGCAACAAGCAAGCCATCCCCTCCTCCAATATTCGGCTGCAGCTAGGAGATGGAAGGACTTGACATAAAGCTACTTTTGAGGAGGAAAGCAAGCCAATTAACCCTCCCTTTTTCCCATGACTTTCGGCAATCCTCCAAGCAGCAAAGTGCTGCAAGTTTTCAAGAGAAAACCGAGGGAGAGAGAGAGAGAAAGGGGAGGAGAAATCTGAAAAAAAAAATGTAAGGGCTTGTGCATGTGTTCTTCGGTTTTTCTAAGGGAGAATCAAGAGAAATTTGTGAGCCATGGAGACCCATTTTTGGGGCACAAATCCGTGAGTTGGAGAGTGAAAGAAAGAGAGAAAATCTGGAAAAATTTTATGGGCTAAACCATGTGATAAGTTCGGTTCTAGCAAGAGGAACCAAGAGAAGATTTTTAGTGCTTCTTGGAGCCAAAAATCCGTGAGCATGGAGAAGGAAAAAGGTAAGAGAAAAACTTAGATTTCTCATCTTATAAAGCTCGGTTTTGATGAGCAAGAAAGAAGCTAACAAAAAGTTTCTTGGATCTCTATTTTTCTTGCAAAATCCGTGAGCCATGGAGGAGCCAAATCCGTGGGTGAGTAAGCCAAGAAGAAAATGAGATTTTCAAACCCTAACTTGGGTAAGGTAACCTCTTAAACTAATCTTGGATTTAAGCTCAAGATAAGCATGTTTATGGTGATTCAAAAATGGATTTGTAAGGACATAAGTCCAAGCTTATTTTTCAGCCAAGATTTGGTGTATGTGCTTGATAGGGATTAGGGTTTGGTTGGCTTGTTTTATGATGTTTCTTGCATGATCTTTATGCTTGAAAAATTGATAGGATGCATGCTAGATGTGTTATTTAAGTCCCCTAAAATTTGGTCACAAATCAGCCCTAAGGTAGTGGCTGATTTGCTTGAAGAAAAATGTTGTATGTGATGCTAGTTGATGAATGATGCAAGGATAGAACAATGCAACCCATAGGACTAGGATTTTCGGTTTTAAGGGCTGAATGGGTGTGAAGGATGGACAAGGATGTATGCATGGGACGTTAGACACGTTGCTTGATGTATGTTTAAGCTCCCGATGTGATCGGTCGAGTTAGAATCCGCGAACTAAGACGTAAAACCGGATTAACAACCGAAACGGCCATTTCGGAGTCGAAACTGGCCAGTTTCGGGAAAGAGAAAATATCAGGCCCTTAGAGGCCGAACGGGCTAAAAGTTAAAACATGAAAGTTGTTCGGAACAACTTTTACTAGAGGACATCGTGGACAGAATCTTAAAATAAGGCTCCAAAGGCCTTCATTTTTATGAAATCCCGTGGCTAACTCCTGGAGCCAGTTTCACTCCGTTTTTCAGGATCACCCACGTTCAAACGAAAACTGGTACTGATCTAGCCAGAACTGGGTTTTGTGCAAAACACGAAAGTTTTAGAATTTTTCGATAGCTACAACTTTCGTGAAGACAAGTTTTTCAGAAAATGAATGCATTTTTAATCTGGGTTGATTTTATGAAGAGTGCTCAGGGAATCCGCGAATTTCCAGCACTTGGTTATAAAAACGTTTTCTAGAAAAATGTTAAGTGTCTCTAAAATGTTATTTTGACTACGAAAATCGTTCCAATGGCGATTTTCAGTCCGTAATGATTTTATGAAGTCCCGTTTTAAGAAAATGAATTTTTAGAGTTTTTGGGATTATTCACCCAAAGCTCTTAAGTTAAAGAGAAAAATGAGATTTTCCATAAGTTAAAGGAAAATGAGATTTTTCAAGAAGAGAAGTGGAATTTTTAAGAGTTTAGAATTGAAATTCCACATTTTTCTAAGAAGTAAAGAAAGTGATGATTTTAGACAAGTATTTTCAAGAGTAATGAAGTAAGAGCTTTTTTTTCAAGCAAATGAGATTTTTGGAAGATAATTATATAATGTTTTTCCAAAAATAATGAAATGGAGTTTAAGGTAAAAATGGGTAATCAAGCCGATTACGAACGGTAACCGGAATTATATCCGAGTTACGGGGCTAAGCCCATAGCCCAACGTTAGACCCAAAGGGGATTGACCTTAGTTGACCACATGTTGACTTGGGTTGACCAAGAGTTGAATTTAGGGTTACCCAATATAACCCTAAAGGATACCAAAATTAATGAAATGGGCTAAGACCTTGGGTTATTGAAGAGATAATAACCCAATGGGTTAAGAATCAAGTAAAAGTAAATTATAAGCCCATGAAGAAGGAAGTAACCAATCAGGCTTACAAGAGATATTAGAGGGGACATATAACACACACATCTAGGATTGCTCATAGATGTTGGTTAGGATACCAACATCATGTGTCGCGATTTATAGTAAGATAAGTTAATCTTATCTTACACCTCCTTTGAAACAGGATTATGAACCTGTTGAGATATCGCAAGGAAGGATGTACGTCAAGAGCATAGGACCTAAGGTAAGTACAAACCTCACCTGTAGTATGGGAAAAATAATATGTATGTTCAAATATGCTATGTTTCAAGATATGTTGAAATGCTTTAAAGATGTCATGTTTTGAAGATGTTTTCAAGATGCCATGTGTTAAGAATGTCATGTTTTAAAGATGCCATGCTATGTTTTATGAACGAAATGTTAAGTATGTATGATATAGTGACATCATGAAGTATGCTCACTAATGATAAGAAACTTGGTAAAAATACACAAGTAAGGTGTCGTACCAACCTCCACCAGGGTGGAGGATTTTTATGTTAAAGTTATGGATTCGCTCTCTCGTTTTTGTAAGAGGGTGTAATCACTTATGTTTCCTGGGTACAGTTAGGGACTTGCAATCCCATCTAACTGTATCTAGAGGCGCGCTATATGCTAAGGGTACGAACACTATGGGGCCCATAAGAAAGATAAGGAAGTTAAAAGAAATGCATAAATGGAACATAAATGGTTCATGCATATGTTTTTATGATGAAGTATGTTTTTCAAGATGTTAAATGAAGATGTTTTGTGAGATTTAAGTTTGTACTTGCTGAGCGTCAGCTCATCAGATATATTCCATACTGCAGGTTGAGATAAAAAGCTTGTAGCTTTACTTGGTGGGCTTGGAGATGATGCAGCGAGTGAAGGGCGGTGTGGGATACCACTACGCAATAATTTCCGCAATATGTTTAAAGTTATGAAGTTTTCATGTATGTTAAAAGTCAAGTTATGTTATGTATGTATGAAATGTTCAAAGTATGATGCACAATTTTAGTGCATGGGTTTCAAGTCAAGATTTTTAAAATGAAATCCAAATTATGAGGTTCAAAGAAAGCTTTAAAAACGATGTTCAAAAGAAGTTTCAAAAAAAAAAAAAAATTTATTCCGCATTTTAAAGTAAATTAAGTATGAAGTATGAATGTGACGGTTCCGGCGCCCCGCATCCGCGCGGTCGGATCCGCGTTGGGTGTCAGGTGGGTGGTTCGGGGCGTCACAGAGTTTGGTATCAGAGCGGTATCCTGCCAGCCTTCTTCACTTCGCTTCACATCGTCTCCGCAACAGCCCAAGTAAGTTGAAATTTTTTTTTTATGATAACCATAGTGTTTTTCATTTTAAGGGAAATAACATACGATATACATATGTATTTCCTTGACCCTAGAAACTACCATAATGGGTGTAAGACCCGAAATTTTGAAGACTTGTAATCTCCTTGTTCATAAGGAATTAGAGTCTAATTTATGTACCCATGATGTGTTATATGAAAAATTATGAATAATAATGAGAAATTCATAATTTTATCTAAACGATGTTCGAGTCCTCATTTGATGATTTTGAGACTCGACTAAGGTTTTACGAGCCAAGAATGAAGCTTTTAAAGGAAAAAGAATGAAAAAGGACGAAATTTTACGAAAGTCAACTTTGACCAAAAAAAAAGTCATAGGTTTGACCAAAAAAAGTCAAAGGGTTGACCAAAAGTCAAATGGTTGACCAAAAAGTCAAAGTTTGACCGGAATGGGTCACAACGTCGACTTTACAAGTACGATGAAGAAAAATGAAAAGAATCTCCGAAAATGGAGTTTTATAAGCCGTAAATCCACCCTAGAAAAATCAAGCACACCGAAAAAGAATTAAGGGCAAAAAGGTCTTCGAAAAATTGGAGAAAGAGAGTTTCGGTCGAAAAATTTAATGGAATAATTTTTGGATCAAAATATAAAATAAAAAAAAAATGCTCATCACAGTATGGAAAATAACTGTAGAGCGCAAAAGGAGCCGTGAAGGAACGAGATAGCCAAACAAGGCATTAAGAGAGCTAGTGGAAGGTGACATCAACCTCTTGACATCACCCTCCACCAACCCAAGACTACACATGTGGACCCCCCATTTTCTTATAGAAATTCGGCAACTAGTAGGGAAAAGAGAAAAGAAATTGGTTAGTTGGAAACCAATGGAGACTTGAAAGCCAACCAAGGACCCAACAAAAATCAAGGACACATGCCCATGTTTGTGATCTCAATTTTCCACTAACCAAACTTGAGCAAATGGGTTATCCTCCCCTCCCCAAAATCCGGCTGCAAAGTGAAGGAAAGAAAAGAAAATTTAATGGGAACCAAAGACTAGACATCAAGCCTTAAATCAAGGAAAAAGTGCACAAACTCTTGTCCATCAAGTTCCCTCACTCTCTAGTCATTTTTGGTTGAACAAAAATGAGTCAAAACCATGCTCTCCCTCCCCACAAATCCGGCTACTACACAAGGAAAAAGGAAAGAAAAAAAAAATGGGAACAATGACAAGGCATAAAGCCACAAATTAAGGACCAAAAGGTGAGGCAAGTGGGAGATCTTTCTAGAAGCTTTCTAGAGCCAACCAAGGGCTGCCATTTGTCCTTATTTTCTCCTCAATTTGCAGCAGCCCATGCCCCTTAATCCTTCCTTGGATTCGGCAGCTAGCAACAAGAAAAGAAAAGGAGACATAACCCACAATTTAGGGACAAGAAACCATCTACTTCAACCACTCCACTTTTCACATCAAGCCTATCCCATCTCTCTAGCCTTTTGCTTGAGAAACTAAGAAAAATCCTAGCCATTTCATTCATCATTCTCGGCAGCAAGAGGGAGAGGGTGAGAGCAAAGAAAAATTTTGGATTTCCATCCCAAAGAGAGTGCACGGTTCTAGAGAGAGAGAACTAAAGAGAAGTGAGAAAAATTTTTGGTAAAATCTTCAAGAAGAAGCCGACCAAGAGCAAGAGAAAAGAGGTAAGTAATCTTGACAAATTTTGGGGTTTTCATCCTTGATAATGCACGGTTTTGAGGTAAGAAAAAGCTAACAAAAAAAAATCTCTTGGATCTCATTTTTGGTGCCAAATCCGTGAGCCAAGCAAGGAAGAGATTGAGAGAAAAATTTTTGGTGATTCTTCAAGGAGGTGGCCGAACCAAGCAAGAGGAGAAAAGGTGAGGAAAAATTTGATTTTTCTTTTTGTGATCTTGGATTTTTCCTCTTGTAAATGGTCGGTTTTGGGGGCAGCCAAAGAGCTAACAAAAATAAAATTTTGGATGCATTCTTCATGAAGAAACCGAGGGCTAGAGCAAGTCAAGGAACCAAGGAAGATTTTGGGATTTCAAAACCCTAACTTGGGTTGAGGTAAAATCTCTTAAACCCCTTGAATCTAAGCTTTATTTAAGTGTTTTTAAGGTTGATTCAAGTGGTTTGTAAGGACATAAGTCCATTTGATTTTCTGCCCTCATTTATGGTGTGTATGTGCTTGATAGGTTAGGGTTGGTTGGCTGATTTTTCTATGCCTGTTTGCTTTAAAAATTTGTGCATGAAAATGATGGATTTTTCATGCTAGAAGATAGGTTGTATGTCCCATAAGATTAGGCCAAAAATCTGCCAAAGCAGCCCCCTTATTGTATGCTAGCTTAAGATGTAAACCGAAGTAACTCACCAAGCTGCCAGTTCGGTTTCGAACCTGAGCAGTTTTGGAAAAACGAAATATAAGGCCTTTAGAGGCCGAATGGGGAAAAACTCAAAACACAAAAGTTGTTCGGAACAACTTTTCCTAGAGGACAGCGCGGACAGAATCTCAAAATAAGGCTCCAAAGGCCTTCGTTTTACCCAAAATCCGTGGCTGAACCCTGGGACGTTCTCCACACGGTTTTCCAAAACTAACCCGTTTTCAAATAAAAACTGGTACTGATCTAGGCCGAACTAGATTTTGTGCAAAACACGAAAGTTTTATCATTTTTCGATAGCTACAACTTTCGTGAAGAAAAGTTTTTCAGATTCCGAGCCGATTTTTAAACTGGGCGCGTTTTGTGAGAGACGCGCAGAGAGTCCGAAAACTAGCAATTGAATCTCACGAAAATCTTTTCTAGAAAAATCATGAAGTGTTCTAAAATGGTCATTTTAGCATCGGAAACCATTCCAAAGGCGGTTTCCGACCCCAAATGATTTTATAAACGATTTGTTTCGAAAACCATGAATTTTAAGGGCTCGGGTTTGAAATTCACATTTTCTCCAAAGTAAAGAAAAAGAGGGTTTCAATCAAGAAATTACAAGTTAAAGAAAATAATGAATTTAAGCCAATGAATTTTCTAATTAAAGGAGTTAGAATTTTTACAAGCAAGAAGAGGGATTTTTGGGAAGATTAATTACACAAGATTTTCCAAAAATAAGGAAGAGGAAATTTAAAGAAAATTTGTAAGCAAGCCGATTACGAACGGTAACCGGATATTATATCCGAGTTACAAACCCAAGGATAACCAAGGGTTGACAAAAGGTTGACCCAAGGTTAATTAAGGTTAACCTTAAGGGTTACCCAATATAACCCTAAGGGATACCCACATGTATATTGGGCTAAGACTTAAAGGGTTAATGGAAATAACCCAATAACAAGGATATATGAGCAAAGCCCAATAAGAGAACAAGGCTCTAACAAAAAAAGGTTACCCAATGTAACCTCATAAGGAATTATCCAAGTTCAACAAAGAATAGGGATAAATATGGCATAGATGGATATCATGAATAGGGGACATACAACCAAAAGTAAAATGTGAGTGTTGGTAGGTCACCAACACCTTACGAAAGGATCCTGATCCTATATTTTTGGGTATATCAGGAAAGTGAATTGCGGTTGCCGACGATTTAAGGGACGCGATTCTAAGGGATACCGCACTAGAGGTAAGTACAAACCTCACCTGCAGTATGAAAACTAGTAAATTATGTTCAAGTATGTAGTTTTCAAATGTGCTGCAATATGTTGTGTGCTATATCTATGAAATGCCATGTTTTATGAAAAGTGCTATTTTTGCAAAATGCCATGTTTATAAAAGGTGCTGTTTTCATAAAATGTTATGTTGATAAAAAGTGCTATTTTTTGTAAAAGATTACAATAGTGCTATATTTGCAAAATGCCATGTTTATGAAAATGTCATATTTGCAAATGCCATGAATGAAAAGAATGCCATGCCATGTTATTAATGAAATGAAAAGTATGTTATCATGTAGTGACATCATATGGTACGTTCACTAAAGATAAATAACATGGTAAGAAGTCACAAGTAAAGTGTCGTACCAACCTCCTTAAGGTGGAGGATTTTTATGTACAAGTTATGGATTCACCCTCGCGCTTATGTAAGAGGGTGTAATCACTTATGTTTCCCTGGTGCAGTTAGGGGCTTGCAACCCCATCTAACTGTACCTGGAGGCGCGCTATAATTTAAAGGTACGTACACTAAGGGGCCCATAAGAAAGATAAGAAAATTAATGAAATGCATAAATGGAACATAACTGGTTCACGCATATGCATATGATGATGAATGTTTTCATGATGTTTTAGATGTTTTGTGAGATTGTGTTTGTGCTTACTGGGCGAAAGCTCATCAAGTTATATTTCATACTGTAGGTAAGAAACCCGCAGCTTAATGCAGGGCATTGTTGGAGCGGTGTGGCGGCAGACGAAGGCGGTATGGATACCACTACGCATGTTTTCCGCAAATCTTTTGATAAGTAAAGAAGTTTTGTACATATAAGTATGTATGGTAAAGACGAATTATGCTTTACGGTATTTTGGAACCAAACACCTTAAGTAACGTTTACTTAAATAGTAATGATATGATGCTAAAGACAATGTTTATTATGTATGTTCAAAAAAAAAAAAGGGATAAGAGTTTTAAGATATATAATAAAAAAAAAAAAAATATCCCCGAATTTTCAAGTAAGCAAGTAAGTAAGGAGTGACGGCCCTACGTAGTAAGGGGGCGTCACAATGGGTATATAAGAGGGTAAGCTTATGATGATGATGATGATGATGATGATGATGATATAAAGGATTAGAAGTTAGAAATAGAAAATGGTTCGCCGTGCATACGAACGAACCAAAGTTTGCAAGAGTCTAATCTTGCAATTATAGGAGTTAAGTTATGATTGAGAAAAGAGAAGTGGATAATGCCTTAATTTGGGAATAGCAATTAGGCATATGTCTATATGAGCTAGATACTGCCAATGGGAATTTGGTGTATCATGATGATGGCTTTAAGAATGATGATGATATCAATAAGGTTGAGATTGACAACAACCTTTTAAGTAAAAGAAATTATGTTATGATTATGGGAAGTTTTAGATACTCCCTAGAGCTAAGATTATGCCTGTATGCTTTAAAGAAAATGCTAAAGGCAAAAAGAGAAGTTTCTGCTGGCTAATAATGTAAAAAGCTAGTTGGATCAAGTATGTCTTCGATTGTATCACTCGAACAAGAAAAATATTTTCAAGAATATTATTTACTATTATTTTCCATGAATAATAATATGGAAGATATTTAAAGAAGTTGTTTTTACGTATGGTGCTTGGTCTTATGCGAAATTAGAACCCAATCATGTTATGTAATGTAAGAGACGAAATCCTTGAGGAGTAAATTTTTCCCAAGAGAGGAGTCTTTGGCCAAATCCGTGGGGAAAAAGTTGCAAAAGAGGGGCCACCAAGAAAGAAAGGGGTTCTAATAGCATGAAATTAACACTGTACTAAGAGGGTCTTCAGTTTCAAGTAAATTGAAAGAAAAATATTTTCAATAATTGCTGAGCCCTAAAGTAAAGTTAAAGAAAAATATCGTAAATATAAAGATACGATATATTTTTCAAGTATGGAAAAGCTATATAATATAATATGCTTTTCAAAATTGCAAGTTTTATGATAAATTTGCTAAGAAATTTCATGAAAATGGTTCTTGTGATGCAATACGAAGAAATGATAAGTATGATGACAAGCATGAAAGAATGAAAGTATGATGAACATGATGAAAGTATGATGATCGGAATGAAAGAATGATGAAAGTATGCATGAAAGAATGGAAGAATGAGGATATAAGGTATGAAATAAGATGAAATATAAGGAAAATTATGGTTCTGTATAAAAGATATGGACCCATTAAGGTGTTAAAAATGGGAACATGAGCAGACCATTATGGATTTCTAATGGATTTTGAGAAAGACCACTTAGAATTATCCGATTTTCGAGGACGAAAATATTTTAAGGAGGGTAGGATGTAATACTCGGAATTTTCATGGACTTACGATTTCTCTTTTTATTAGAAATTAGAAGTCCACATGATGTGTTTTTATGATATTTCATGAAAAATTATGAATCACATGTGAAATTCGTAATTTTATTAGCCAAGGTTAGAATTTTCTTTTAAACCGGCTACGAGACTCGGAAAAAAATGCCGAGGTTGGTAAACGGCATTTTGAGTCAAAAAGGACGAAAAGGAAAGAAAAACAATGAAAAAGAATGAAATTTTAAGAAAGTCAAAGGTTTGACCAAAAAAGTCAACTCTGACCAAAAAGTCAAAGGTTGACCAAGGACGGGTCAAAAATGTCGACCTCGAAAAATGATGAATTGCAGTATAAGAAGAGACTGCAAAAAGCTTTCTATGGTCAAGAAAGCAAAAATAAGCCGTAAAAACCACCCTAGAAATCAAGCACACCGAATCAAGATTAAAGGGCAAAAAGGTTTCTGAAAAATTGGAGAAATAAAGTTTTTGGTCCAATTTTTATAAGGAAGAATTTTGGATCAAAATTATGGAGCACAATATTTTTAATATTTGTGTGACACAAGAAAAGGAAATAAATTAATTTTGAAAGAGAAAAATGACAAACAAGATCCTTAAATTAAGGAATGATGTCTCCTTTAAAAGCTAACTAGATGGAGCTAAATGTGATCTAGTTAAAGTAAGGAAATGGAGCTCTTTTCCACTCCATAAAGGTTCGGTTACACACCCCCCATTCCTCTTCAAAAATTCGGTAAGCATGGGAAGAGAAAAAGCAAGAGGAAAGCCATGAATTAAGGGCCATGACATCAACTCCCATTCCCCCATTGACCGGCCAACCTCCTCCCCATTTGCTTCTCACATTCGGCTGGTCTAAGAGAAAAGAAAGGAAAGAAAAATCAAAAAGAAAAGACATGGCATAAAGCCATTTTTTAAGGAAAAAAAGTGATCAACCAATGCATGCCACTTGGCCCTCCAAAATTTCAGCCAACAGCCCATCCCCTTGATGGTCGGCAACAAGCAAAGGAAAGAAGGAGACAAGCTCCTTGATTTAGGGACAAGCAACCAACTACTCCACTTTCTCCACTCCAAAAGAATTCGGCAGCCATCCCCTTAATCTCCCTTCACATTCGGCTGCACTCCAAGAGAAAAGAAAGCATGTGAGAAAGCCTTAAAATAAGGAGAAAAGTTGGTCAACAAAGCAAGCTAATCTCCCTCACTTTTTCCCCACAAAATCTGCTGCATGTCCCCCTCTCTTTTCCCTTCATTTTCGGCAACAAGCAAGCCATCCCCTCCTCCAATATTCGGCTGCAGCTAGGAGATGGAAGGACTTGACATAAAGCTACTTTTGAGGAGGAAAGCAAGCCAATTAACCCTCCCTTTTTCCCATGACTTTCGGCAATCCTCCAAGCAGCAAAGTGCTGCAAGTTTTCAAGAGAAAACCGAGGGAGAGAGAGAGAGAAAGGGGAGGAGAAATCTGAAAAAAAAAATGTAAGGGCTTGTGCATGTGTTCTTCGGTTTTTCTAAGGGAGAATCAAGAGAAATTTGTGAGCCATGGAGACCCATTTTTGGGGCACAAATCCGTGAGTTGGAGAGTGAAAGAAAGAGAGAAAATCTGGAAAAATTTTATGGGCTAAACCATGTGATAAGTTCGGTTCTAGCAAGAGGAACCAAGAGAAGATTTTTGGTGCTTCTTGGAGCCAAAAATCCGTGAGCATGGAGAAGGAAAAAGGTAAGAGAAAAACTTAGATTTCTCATCTTATAAAGCTCGGTTTTGATGAGCAAGAAAGAAGCTAACAAAAAGTTTCTTGGATCTCTATTTTTCTTGCAAAATCCGTGAGCCATGGAGGAGCCAAATCCGTGGGTGAGCAAGCCAAGAAGAAAATGAGATTTTCAAACCCTAACTTGGGTAAGGTAACCTCTTAAACTAATCTTGGATTTAAGCTCAAGATAAGCATGTTTATGGTGATTCAAAAATGGATTTGTAAGGACATAAGTCCAAGCTTATTTTTCAGCCAAGATTTGGTGTATGTGCTTGATAGGGATTAGGGTTTGGTTGGCTTGTTTTATGATGTTTCTTGCATGATCTTTATGCTTGAAAAATTGATAGGATGCATGCTAGATGTGTTATTTAAGTCCCCTAAAATTTGGTCACAAATCAGCCCTAAGGTAGTGGCTGATTTGCTTGAAGAAAAATGTTGTATGTGATGCTAGTTGATGAATGATGCAAGGATAGAACAATGCAACCCATAGGACTAGGATTTTCGGTTTTAAGGGCTGAATGGGTGTGAAGGATGGACAAGGATGTATGCATGGGACGTTAGACACGTTGCTTGATGTATGTTTAAGCTCCCGATGTGATCGGTCGAGTTAGAATCCGCGAACTAAGACGTAAAACCGGATTAACAACCGAAACGGCCATTTCGGAGTCGAAACTGGCCAGTTTCGGGAAAGAGAAAATATCAGGCCCTTAGAGGCCGAACGGGCTAAAAGTTAAAACATGAAAGTTGTTCGGAACAACTTTTACTAGAGGACAGCGTGGACAGAATCTTAAAATAAGGCTCCAAAGGCCTTCATTTTTATGAAATCCCGTGGCTAACTCCTGGAGCCAGTTTCACTCCGTTTTTCAGGATCACCCACGTTCAAACGAAAACTGGTACTGATCTAGCCAGAACTGGGTTTTGTGCAAAACACGAAAGTTTTAGAATTTTTCGATAGCTACAACTTTCGTGAAGACAAGTTTTTCAGAAAATGAATGCATTTTTAATCTGGGTTGATTTTATGAAGAGTGCTCAGGGAATCCGCGAATTTCCAGCACTTGGTTATAAAAACGTTTTCTAGAAAAATGTTAAGTGTCTCTAAAATGTTATTTTGACTACGAAAATCGTTCCAATGGCGATTTTCAGTCCGTAATGATTTTATGAAG
This sequence comes from Ficus microcarpa, assembly GCA_025413485.1. Lineage (NCBI taxonomy): Eukaryota > Viridiplantae > Streptophyta > Magnoliopsida > Rosales > Moraceae > Ficus > Ficus microcarpa. Next base: position 13,520,448 of record CM046381.1, read on the forward strand.
TCCCGTTTTAAGAAAATGAATTTTTAGAGTTTTTGGGATTATTCACCCAAAGCTCTCAAGTTAAAGAGAAAAATGAGATTTTCCATAAGTTAAAGGAAAATGAGATTTTTCAAGAAGAGAAGTGGAATTTTTAAGAGTTTAGAATTGAAATTCCACATTTTTCTAAGAAGTAAAGAAAGTGATGATTTTAGACAAGTATTTTCAAGAGTAATGAAGTAAGAGCTTTTTTTTCAAGCAAATGAGATTTTTGGAAGATAATTATATAATGTTTTTCCAAAAATAATGAAATGGAGTTTAAGGTAAAAATGGGTAATCAAGCCGATTACGAACGGTAACCGGAATTATATCCGAGTTACGGGGCTAAGCCCATAGCCCAACGTTAGACCCAAAGGGGATTGACCTTAGTTGACCACATGTTGACTTGGGTTGACCAAGAGTTGACTTTAGGGTTACCCAATATAACCCTAAAGGATACCAAAATTAATGAAATGGGCTAAGACCTTGGGTTATTGAAGAGATAATAACCCAATGGGTTAAGAATCAAGTAAAAGTAAATTATAAGCCCATGAAGAAGGAAGTAACCAATCAGGCTTACAAGAGATATTAGAGGGGACATATAACACACACATCTAGGATTGCTCATAGATGTTGGTTAGGATACCAACATCATGTGTCGCGATTTATAGTAAGATAAGTTAATCTTATCTTACACCTCCTTTGAAACAGGATTATGAACCTGTTGAGATATCGCAAGGAAGGATGTACGTCAAGAGCATAGGACCTAAGGTAAGTACAAACCTCACCTGTAGTATGGGAAAAATAATATGTATGTTCAAATATGCTATGTTTCAAGATATGTTGAAATGCTTTAAAGATGTCATATTTTGAAGATGTTTTCAAGATGCCATGTGTTAAGAATGTCATGTTTTAAAGATGCCATGCTATGTTTTATGAACGAAATGTTAAGTATGTATGATATAGTGACATCATGAAGTATGCTCACTAATGATAAGAAACTTGGTAAAGTTACACAAGTAAGGTGTCGTACCAACCTCCACCAGGGTGGAGGATTTTTATGTTAAAGTTATGGATTCGCTCTCTCGTTTTTGTAAGAGGGTGTAATCACTTATGTTTCCTGGGTACAGTTAGGGACTTGCAATCCCATCTAACTGTATCTAGAGGCGCGCTATATGCTAAGGGTACGAACACTATGGGGCCCATAAGAAAGATAAGGAAGTTAAAAGAAATGCATAAATGGAACATAAATGGTTCATGCATATGTTTTTATGATGAAGTATGTTTTTCAAGATGTTAAATGAAGATGTTTTGTGAGATTTAAGTTTGTACTTGCTGAGCGTCAGCTCATCAGATATATTCCATACTGGAGGTTGAGATAAAAAGCTTGTAGCTTTACTTGGTGGGCTTGGAGATGATGCAGCGAGTGAAGGGCGGTGTGGGATACCACTACGCAATAATTTCCGCAATATGTTTAAAGTTATGAAGTTTTCATGTATGTTAAAAGTCAAGTTATGTTATGTATGTATGAAATGTTCAAAGTACGATGCACAATTTTAGTGCATGGGTTTCAAGTCAAGATTTTTAAAATGAAATCCAAATTATGAAGTTCAAAGAAAGCTTTAAAAACGATGTTCAAAAGAAGTTTCAAAAAAAAAAAAAAAAAATTTATTCCGCATTTTAAAGTAAATTAAGTATGAAGTATGAATGTGACGGTTCCAGCGCCCCGCATCCGCGCGGTCGGATCCACGTTGGGTGTCAGGTGGGTGGTTCGGGGCGTCACAGATTCAAGAGATTTGTAAGGACATAAGTCCATTTAATTTTCAGCCCTATTTTTGGTGGGAATGTGCTTGATAAGTTAGGGTTGGTTGACTGATTTTTTTATGCTTGATTGCTTTCAAATTTGTGCATGAAAATGATGGATTTTTCATGCTAGAAGATAGGTTGTATGTCCCATAAGATTAGGCCAAAAATCTGCCAAGACAGCCCCCATTGATGCATGCTAGCTTAGGATGTAAACCGGACAACACTCAAAACTGCCTGCTCGGTTTCGAACCTGAGCAGTTTCTGGAAAATGAAAATATCATGCCCTTAGAGGCCGAATGAGATAAAAGTTAAAACACGAAAGTTGTTCGGAACAACTTTTCCTAGAGGACAGCGCGGACAGAATCTTGAAATAAGGCTCCAAAGGCCTTCCTTTTACCCGAAACCCGTGGCTGAACCTTGGGACGTTCTCCACACAGTTTTTCAGAGTTAACCCGTTTTCAAATAAAAACTGGTACTGATCTAGGCCGAACTAGATTTTCTGTAAAACATAAAAGTTCTAGCATTTTTCGATAGCTACAACTTTCGTGCAGACAAGTTTTTCAGATTCCGAGCCGATTTTTAAACTGGGTGCGTTTTGTGAGAGACGCGCAAAGAGTCCGAAATCAAGCAAATGAATCTCACGAAAATCTTTCCTAGAAAAATCATGAAGTGTTCTTAAATGATTATTTTAGCTTCGAAAACCGTTCCAAATATGGTTTCCGACCCCAAATGATTTTATAAAATATTTAATTCGAAAGCCATGAATTTTAAGGGCTCGGGTTTGAAATTCACATTTTTTCCCATGAAGTAAAGAAAAAGAGGGTTTCAACCAAACATTTCCAAGTTAAAGAAAATAATGAAATCTAAGCCAATGAATTTTCTAATTAAAGGGGTTAGAATTTTTACAAGCAAAATGAAGGATTTTTGGAAGATAATCACACAAGATTTTCCAAAAATAAGGAAGAGAAATTTTAAAGTAAAATTTGTAAACAAGCCGATTACGAACGGTAACCGGATATTATGTCCGAGTTACAAACCCAAGGATAACCAAGGGTTGACAAAAGGTTGACCCAAGGTTAATTAAGGTTAACCTTAAGGGTTACCCAATATAACCCTAAGGGATACCCACATGTATATTGGGCTAAGATTTAATGGGTTAGAGGAAATAACCCAATAACAAGGATGTATGAGCAAAGCCCATTAATAGAACAAGGCTCTCAACCAAAAGGGTTACCCAACGTAACCTCTTAAGGATTTAATCGAAGTTCAATAAAGAATGGGGATTAAAGTTGCCTAGATGGATATCATGAATAGGGGACATACAACCAAAAGTAAAATGTGAGTGTTGGTAGGTCACCAACACCTTACGAAAGGATCCTGATCCTATATTTTTGGGTATATCAGGAAAGTGAATTGCGGTTGCCGACGATTTAAGGGACGCGATTCTAAGGAATACCGCACTAGAGGTAAGTACAAACCTCACCTGCAGTATGAAAACTAGTAAATTATGTTCAAGTATGTGGTTTTCAAATATGCTGCCATATGTTGTGTGCTATATCTATGAAATGCCATGTTTTATGAAAAGTGCTATTTTTGCGAAATGCCATGTTTATAAAGGTGTTATTTTCGTAAAATGCTATGTTAATAAAAAGTGCTATTTTTGTAAAAGATTATAATAGTGCTATATTTGCAAAATGCCATGTTTATGAAAATGTCATGTTTGTAAATGCCATGAATGAAAAGAATGCCATGCCATGCTATTAATGAGATATAAAGTATGTTATCATGTAGTGACATCATATGGTATGTTCACTAAAGATAAATAACATGGTAAGAAGTCACAAGTAAAGTGTCGTACCAACCTACACCAAGGTGGAGGATTTTTATATACAAGTTATGGATTCCCCTCGCGCTGATGTAAGAGGGTGGAGTCACTTGTGTTTCCTGGTGCAGTTAGGGACTTGCAACCCCATCTAACTGTACTCAGCGGCGCGCTATATTATTAAGGGTACGTACACTAAGGGGCCCATAAGAAAGGTAAGAATATTAAAAAGAAATGCATAAATGGAACGTAATTGGTTCATGCATATGCATATGATGATGAATGTTTTTATGATGTTTAAATGTTTTGTGAGATTATGTTTGTGCTTACTGGGCGAAAGCTCATTCAGTTATATTTCATACTGTAGGTAAGAAACCCGCAGTTTAATGCTGGGCATTGTTGGAGCGGTGTGGCGGCAGACGAAGGCGGTATGGATACCACTACGCATAGTTTCCGCAAAATCTTTTGATGTAAAGAAGTTTTTGGTATATAAGCATGTATGATAAAGACAAATTATGCTTTATGGTATTTTGGAACTAAATGCCTTAAGTAAACGTTTACTTAAATAGTAATGATGTATTACTAAAGACAAATGTTTTATAAGTAAGTTTCAAAAAAAAAAAAAAAAAGAAGATATCCCTAATTTTTAAGTAAGTAAGTAAGTATGTAAGGAGTGACGGCCCTACGTAGTAAGGGGGCGTCACAGTTTCCACTTCAACATCTCGAGTAGCAGGTACGTAAATAGGACGCACCATTATTCTTAGGTCAGCAGACGAGAACCATAACATTTCTTTCTTCTCCCAGTCCTGGAATTCGGCCAGAGCACAAGACATTCTTGGTTAACAATACCCGTAATAAAAAGAGGTACAATTGACAAACCAAATTGCGAAAGATATTAAGGAAACAAAAAAGATTGGTAGACTATTATTCACAATGGCAAGATACTATAACTATTTTCCTGCATAATGTGAAAGGGAAAAAAAAAAAAATCCTTGCCACAGAAAAGGTGAACCAACCATTTCTTCATCAAGTCGGACAATTGCGGATCTTGAGTCCTGAAAGCAAACTAGTGTTGAACTTCTTTCATCTTCGAGTTTCGGAATCCAGCCCCAGCATGTGACATTCTAGCCTCACAATTCCTGTGGAAAGAAGTCCAGTGGATAAACTAAATTGTAACACATTAAGAAAAGCTAAAAGAATAGAAGAATACCATTACAACGGCAAGACAATGAAACTCTTTCCTTGTGTTAAACTTGGCATGTTAGAGGTAAACTAACTGTTTCATCATCGGGTTCTGCCTTTTAAAGTACTCTTTTCATCATGTTTTATCTCTGCCTGCATTTTGAACAAAAAAAAAAAAAAAACATATAAAAACAGAATAATGCAAAGGAGATGGTTCTTGATTGACCTTCAATTCATGATTCTTACAATAGAATAGAAATCATGATGGTACCGCAACGGAAAAACCATGATGAATCTCAAAGGTGGCTTCATCCACAGGTGCTTATATAATTCTATTGAAAAGTGATTCCCCTCATGATTCCTTTCATTCACGAATTTAACATAGCAATGCTTCAGAAATTGGGAAGCACGTCAACCCAATTCAAAGAAATGTCCATAAGGATTGAACTATCATTCGGAAAGAATATTCTTACCGGCTAATCGGCCAGCTGAAGCACAAGAACTTGCACTACTTCAATAGAAGCAAGAACGAGTGATACATCACACCTGATCTAGTAAACTTCTTCTTTAGAATGTATCATACCGGTAACTTGAACAATTGGTAAATATTTGCAAGATGTTGAACTTGTCCTAAGGATTGCTAAATCTCGTTGGAAACTTGAAGGATTTATGATGCTGCAACTCCTAGAAAGTGTCCTGCTTAAGCCAAAAAATACGGTAACATGGTAAGATTGAGAACTTAAGCAATGCCAAACAGAATGGACATTCTTTTTTTTTTTTTCCCCTGAAAATCTCTCAGTTGATGACAAGATGCAGACTAAAAGTCAAGTCTGCTCAAGATCCTGGTTTAGTTGTAGAACTTATAGTGAATCTATTATCGATTTGAAAGCCATAACGGACAACCATTCCTTTCAGAATACTCCTCATAAAATTTCATTACAGCCGACTACTATTCTTTGGATTTGTTTGCCAACAGAGGAAGAGCACTTGACTAAATACTATATACTGGATTCAAAGACCAACATATGTAAGAGCAGATTAATCTGAAAAAGAATTTTTCTTAACTAAATGGAGGCAAAACGATACTGCAATAGAAAAGCATGGAGAAAAATACCTAGGGAGAAGTGCAAAATGCTAAGAATAGGGAGGGACGGAAATGAAGAATGCTTTCATTATATGTCTACTTGGGAGATTTCTGTCTTGGGGATGTGATGAATCTTGGGCCAATCTTCCTCTGTCCCTCTCTATCACCAATGATTTATTGTCAGTCAATTATGGATCCGAACAGCAAAAAGTATCAGAACACTTCCTTCTTCTACTACTTCTGAAATTAAGCCCAAGCTCGTAAAATTTGGTTAACAATACATGTAGTAGAAAGTACATTTGATAAACCAAATTGCAAAAATCTATTCACAGTGGCAAGACACCAAAGCTCTTTTTCTTGACATAATCTAAAGGGATTTGGGGCAGAAAAAAGAACCCAGAAAAAAAAAAAAAAAAAAAAAAAAAGCCACGGCGGAGGTGAACTAACCTATTTTTTGCTGAAATTTAAGTGCCCTTTTCAACATGCTCAATCTTTGCCTGCACATCACCCAAGTAATGCAATATTACTATTTAATTCCATTAATTTTGATCAACTTCTTCAAACTAGATCCAAGAAAATTCACACCCACATATGGAAACCAAAGCCCAAACCAGTCTCTAAGGAAACAGGGAAATATTGAAAATACAATAACAAAGAACAGATGTAAGAGCAAATTAATCTGGAAATCAAATGCTATTAACTTAAATAGAACAAAAAACAAATGGTATAGTACCTGAAGAGAAAACTGGAGCACATTGAGAATGGGGTGGGACGATAATGCATGTTGCCTTATCATATTTCTTCACCGCCAATTTTTATGTTGGGGATGTGTTGAATTTTGGGCCAATCTTCCCCTGTTCCTCTTTGGCATTGCTTATTTAGCAGAGGACAGTCATTGATCTCCAAACAAGTAAGAGAAAGGGGTAGCCCTTCTTCTGGCAAGCACTGTAACTGCATGCATCGCCAAATTCTCAATTCTTGAAGGGAGGTGAGGTTGTGAAAGGATTTTCCATTTAGGTTTTTAAGATTTTTAGAGAAATAGATCCTGAGAGAAGTCAAAGTAGATGGAAGAAGCCCTTCTTCTGGAAATGAATCCTCTCCTCCTTCAATTTCAAATCCACTCAGCTCTAAGCTTTGAAGAGAGGATAGTCTTTGCAGATCCCAGTTCATACGGTTTGCAATGAGCTCTGGGCATTTACCGACATTAAGTTCCTTTAAATTATAGGGAAATCCCATTCCTGAAAATGACTCCAGTCTTGGACAGTTGTATAATCGTATGAATCTTAGAGAAGGATATGCGGAATCAATCTCTGCTTGACTTGTGGGAAGTGCGCTCGCCATTTCTTCACAATTCCCAATGTCAATTGCTTCCAAGGATGGAAAACAACCAGCTGGCAGTCCCACATTCAGTTTGTTACAAACATTAACCAGAACAGTCTTTAGACGAGGGAAAATCCCACCTTCACGCTCAGCTCCCGTAAATGACCACCTCTGTAGTGAACCCATGAAATTAATCCATAAGAATTCTAAGGAAGGAAAAGGCGTAGTCAAGGAAGTACCATAAAATTCATCTCCTATACTTTCCAACCCATCCATATACTGAATAAAAAGAATTCTGAGGGAAGGTAGTTGCCCCAATGGTGGCAACAAGCAACAATTATTACAATTGTACAGAGACACCTCAACCATGTCACTAAACAACTCATGTGCAACCCAATCTGGGAATGTGGTACCTCCGTAACCTTCAATTTTGAGTTTCTTCAGCTTTTTATGTGGTTCTAGTGCAGCAAGTACATCCTTTTCTTTTGTTGAGTCATCGGTTATACGATCATACTTCCATCTCAAAGTTAGCTCAGTAAGACCCTCCTTATTCTTCAAATCAGCTTGTAAAACATCCCCAATATCCGCCAAGTTTTCAAGCCCAGAGATACAAAGATTTCCATGTAAATACTGGAGCTGTCCCAACTCTTTGATCCTCGAACCACCATTTTCTCCCAAAACAAAATCACTTAATGTCTGTAGATTTCTCAACTTGTTCATCTGTGGGGGCATTTCTTTTAAAGGTGTGTCATTGATCTCGAGATGACGTAGGTTGATTAAGCAACACATGTCGGTTGGCAACAGAGTAAGTTTTCTACAACTTGATAACAGCAGTGTTTGCAAGTTATACAGAGTACAAATTGAACTGGGAAGTTCTTCAACTTTTGTGGAAGATAAGTCTAAGTACCTTAGATGTTTTAGATGAACAATCAATTCCGGCAATCCTGCGATAGAAGAATGGGAAAAAGAAAGCACTTTTAAGCATCCTGCAACTCTTTGAACCCGTTCAAGAAAGATACGGTCCCTCAATTCTACTTCAGTACCTGTGACATACGTTGACAATGGTAAAGCTAGGAAGGTGTGTAAGCACTTGAGTTTGGATAGCCCGGCCTCAAACTTGTTCATGTCAATAGAAATTTTTCTATATGACAAATGATGAGTCTTGTCGGTAAGGTTACACGATTTACATTGATCCGATAGAAGACAAAACTCATAACCTGACACACTTATAGCTAAATCATGCATCAGGTCGTGCATAATGAGGTTTGATTTATCCCAACCGGATTGCTGAAAGAACGATCTTGCTTTTAACGCTTTAAAGTACTCCATTCCAATATCTTCCATCCTTTTTCCTTCCCGAGGTTGCAAAAGTCCTTCAGCCATCCACAGCCAGATTATCTTTTCTATTTCCCATTTGCTAAATGTATAATCCTTAGGAAATATTGAGAAATAAGCAAAACAACGCTTCAAATTTGCTGGTAAGAAGTGGTAACTCAACCACAAAGCTGGAAGAATTTTGAGGTTGTGATTTTCTTGAATCTGCAGCTCCCACATGTCACTCTGCAATATCAATCTCCATTCTTCTGGATCTGTAGAGCGTAAAACACCAGCAACTGCTTTTACCGCCAAAGGAAGACCCTTGCACCTTTTCACAATTTCAATGCCAATTTCTTGGAAGTTGGACTGTACATTAGAGCCAATGTTATCAAATACATGCTTTGTTAATAGCTGCAAACAGTCATCTTCAGTTATCGTTTGCAATTCGTAAGCATGGGCATTACGCATCTTTGACACAACAATCATACTACGAGTGGTCACAATGACTCTACTTCCACGCCCTCCAGATCTCATAGGGCTTTGTAAAAGCTCCCAAAATTGATAATCCTCATTCCAAACATCATCAAGAACATAAAGAAATCTCTTCTCCATTAAAATCTTTTTCAATTCATCTTGAAGTTCATACAGGTCCTTAGTACGAGATGTCCTTTTGGTGGTTTTCTCAAAAACGGCTTTTGTAACTTCCAAAACATCAACTTCTTCAGATACAGTTACCCACTCTTTCAAGTCAAAACGTTCCCGGACCCTATTGTCATTGTAAACAAGCTGGGCGAGGGTGGTTTTGCCAATACCACCCATTCCCACTATGGCAATCACAGACATCTTAGGACTCCCAACATCATCAGACAACAATAACTTGACAATGTTGTCTCTGTCATCCTCCCTTCCGTAAACATCGGATTCTTCATCCCAAGGAGCAGGCAATCTTTTTGGCAATCTTTTTTGATCACTGTCTTTCAATCCAAGCACCTCATTTTGAGCTAAAAGAATATTTAATCTTCGAAGGATCTCCTCTATCTCAGATTTCACAGTGTTTTCAAATGCACTGAAAAATGATGAAATAGAGCTGAGAAACTTGCTTGCTTGGCTTCCAGATTGACCATCATTTTCAACCTTGTGCCGCAAAGCTTCGGTGTTGATTTTGTCTATGACGTGATCCGCTTCATAAAGAACTTCTTTGAGCTCATCAAGCCACTTCTTCACGTTTTCGTCTGTGAGTTGCTTCACCTCAGCATGGTTCAGGAGTTTATTGGCCGACAATAACCGGATCTTCAACTCATCAAGGAGCCTAGACAGGACTTTCTTTGCTTGAAAGAAACTGAGGACCTCTTGAGTGGCCATCCTATCAAACAGGACATTAACGAAGCCAGAAAGAAGAGCTCCTCCAACCAGTACTTCAGCCATGGTTTCTCTTTGCTTCTTCCGAAAAGGAACTAAATAACAGAGAACAAAGGAGATCAGATAGCTAGTACTGTTTGGAATAAACACTAAGAGCAAGGACTTTAGTTGTGAAAATAAAGCAAAAAATAATTAAAATTTTTGAACTAATAATGATTTTAGTTGAAATTAACTTTTCTTTTTTAATTTTAAACTAGCACCACATCAGCCTTAAGTTGACTAAATATGACAGAATAGAGTTTATTTATTTATTTATTTATTTTTTTGTAATAGTCTAAAGTTCAAGGTCTGTAAGCACCAGCTTTCAAATTTTGACGGCAATATTAAAAAGATACTAAAGTTTAAAATTTATTCAAGTCATAAATGGTCTAAATATAAATGATAAAGGGAAGTTTTTGCTAACGGTTCAAAATTCAAAGGGTATTAGTGTTAGTTTTCAAATTTTGGATGCCAAAATTATCAGAGTACTAAAATTCAGATTATTAAAATTACACAGTGAAGATGAACTCATCGCTTGAATTATTATCATTCAACTCATGAATTTAATAAATTACTTGTAAAAACTCGGATGGTTTTTGGTACTATTAATCGTACAAATTCATAAATCTCAACTACCCAAACTACCAACGAATAGATACAGGAACAGATTAAAAAAAAAAAAAATCACATCAACATAAAAAAACGGCATTAAATTAAGAACCTGTGAAAAAAGAAAATTAAAATGACAAAAACTAGAAACGACATCAAGTATAAACGACATTGACCTCAAAAAACCACATTATCTGGTATGTAGGAATCTTCTCATATATGGTATGAAAACTAATATTAGGTATCAAAGAAATTGAGCTAGAAAATTAACCTAACTGTAACTACGATATTCAAATTATGACATAAAATTATTTGAAAACGAAGTAAATTTATAAAAAGCTAAAAGCTCAAGCAAAAAGATTATGAGCTCAATATCAAATAAAAAGCTGGATTTTGTGCTTCATGTTTTAAACTAAAGCAATATATATTCTTCTTCAAAGAAGCCATGGAGTTGAAAAATTTTAGCTACAACACTAAAATTGTAGCGTACAAAAAAAAAAAAAAAAGGTTAGGCCCTCACCTTGTATACCACCAGAAAAATGAAGAAGAAGCTTTAATTTCCAGTCGAAACAAGCTGAGATAGTTGTTGCACGCAAGATAGACAAGATCAAAAGCGGTCTCTTTGTTTTTTTCCTAATTAGATTTTAAAAGAAATTCATTACTACTAATCCTACTTTGTTGAATATAATCTTTGTTTCCATCATAGTATAGGCAAATAAGCATTTCTACATCCAATAATTTCTTAATAAGCAAAAAATAATTTGGAAAAGAATAGAAAAATTTTTAAACACAAAACATCCAAAGTAAAATGAAATCGGTCTGATAAAACTAAACAAATATAAAAAGAAAACCGTTAAGTTGCATCTCGTACTCAAATTTAATCCATACGAACGAGTGATTTTAATTAAGCAAAGAAGAGGAAAATTAAATAATAAATAAATAAAAAAGAAAGAACAGATATGAATACCTAACACTAGAATATGGGGAAAAAAATTATTTAAAAAAAAAAAAAAAAAGGTACCTTAGGAGAATCAAGGAAAAATTCGCTTTTGCTAGTTGTAAGCGTTAGAAGATGGAAGGCTTTGTGATAGTACTGAAATTATGGCTCAAAAGACAAATGTTCTATATATGGCAAATAGCAGAAGAAGGAAAGGAGAGAGAATATGAAGCCTAATGTAAAACCTTATAGAGCAGAAAGTTATAAGGTCTTAAAAGGAATCTCTCTGTTTCACTATCTTTTCTTTTCCTTTTTTTTTTTTTTTAATTTAATCTTTCTTGTATTCTTTATTTCTAGTCTAGTCCCATTATAGAGTTGAAAATAGTTGCAATGAATATAAAAATTAAAATTCTTTGTTCCAATTAAATAAGACTTCATGTTCATGAATGCTACTCTCAAGAATTTTGAGTTCGGCTAAAAAAAATAAAAAAATAAAAAAATAAAAAAATAAACACTCTTGTAGTGTGTAACTTTGAATTTTTCGATCAGATTAGAACCACATCAGAAATTTAAAGAAATGTATATAACAAAATTTGATGAAAACCTTATAATACAAATAAAACTATAACTTTAAATTGTACCATATTATTATTTATTACTTTCTTATATACACATAAATAAGTACACATGCATATCTCATGAGGTAAATCAATCACAAGAGCCTTTAGGAAAATAAACTAAATGAACTTATTAATAAAGTCCACTTATAAGTATTATTGGTTCCTCCTCAGGTAGTTAATCGTAATTACTCTATCTTCTTTTTCGTTTTCTTATTTATTATCTGCTGGTTTTGTTTTTAGTTCAATTTTCCATTAACTTTATTTTTTAGTCCAATTTTCTATTGACATTTTTTAGTCCAATTTTCCATGAACTTGCGATAACGGACCACTTATTCAGCGGACATGGACAAAAGTAAAAGCAGATCTTTAATTATGTTGCTTATTTTGATGTTATGTCTAATATTAGAATGTAATTCGGCAATGATGTAAGAATCTTATAAAAGTGGATTTGAGTCTTTTCACCACTAATGGTTGTTTGGCTTTATATATTGATTTATTCACTGTTATTATTATTATTATTATTATTATTATTATTATTATTATTATTTTGGCTAAACGCTTTAATTTCTTGGCCTTTTTCAATACTTAATGTTCCATTCGGATGAACCTACTAGTCAGCTTCGTTTTTTATTTTTTAATTTTATTTTTCTCATAAACCAAAGCCAAAATGTTAAAATAGCCCACACAATTTAAATAGTTGAAATGGTGTGAAATGGATGAAACAAACGGCCTGTGAATTAGGACAATAAGATGACTTACCCCAAAAAAAAAAAAAATTGCTCTTTCCTTTTTTTTTTTTTTTTTTTTTTTAATTTAATCTCTCTTGTATTCTTTATTTCGAGTCTAGTCCCATTATAGAGTTGAAAATAGTTGCAATGAATAAAAAAAATTAAAATTCTTTGTTCCAATTAAATAAGACTTCATGTTCATGAATGCTACTCTCGAGAATTTTGAGTTCGGCTATAAAAAATGAAAAATAAACACTCTTTTAGTGTGTGATTCTGAATTTTTTGATCAAATCAGAGCCACATCAGAAATTTATAGAAATATATATAACAAAATTTGATGAAAACCTATTAGTAAAAGTAAAACTATAACTTTAAATTGTACCATATTATTATTTATTACTTTTTTATATGCATACAAATAAATACACTTGCATATTTCATGAAATAAATCGATCACAAAGTTTTTTAGGAAAAAAAACCAAATGAACCTATTAATGAAGTCCACTTATAAATACACTTGGTTCCTCTTCATGTAGTCAATCCTAATTCGTCTATCTTCTTTTCTGTTTTATTATTTATTATCTGTTGGTTTTGTTTTTAGTCCAATTTTCCATGAACATGCGATAAGGGACCCCTTATTCAGCGGACATGGACAAAGGTAAAAGCAGATCTTTAATTATGTTGCTTATTTTGATGTTATGGCTAATATTATAATGTTATTCGGCAATGATGTAAGAAACTTATAAAAGTGGATTTAAGTCTTTTCAACACTTTCTTGGCTTTATTGATTTATTCTTTGTTTTTTTTTTTTTTTTGGGTAAACGCTTTCTTGGCCTTTTTCAACACTTAATGTTCCATTCGGATGAACCTACTAGTCAGCTTCGTTTTTTATTTTTTAATTTTATTTTTCTCATAAACCAAAGCCAAAATGTTAAAATAGCCAACACAATTTGAATAGTTGAAATGGTGTGAAATGGACGAAACAAACGGCCTGTGAATTAGGACAATAAGATGACTTAGCCCAAAAAAAAAAAAAAATATATATATATATATATATAATGCCGTGGAATCTTATAGTTTCTAATAATATTGTCGTCGAAGGCTGCATATTAATTGGATGTTTAATAATTTAATAATTCATTTGGAAGACGGAACCAAACGTGTGAAATCAGTACCGATAAAGTTTTATCATCAAGAAAAAGACACTATTGTTTCCACGCACAAGATCATTGAGTTTTAGTCATATTTGAATTAATGGAAGTCGAAAAAACCACTATTGTTTCTAAATTAAATATAGATCGTTGATTTAATCAGACACGATCTAACTGTCACGATTAAATTCTAATGACCAATGGGTATGTCTGTTAAAACTGATACGTTTTTTGAATGATAACTCTTTAGGAACAAACATATCAAATTATTTAAAACTTCAGTTTCTGACATCAGTTTCATAACTTGTTTCGAAATTTAATAAGATTGTCACTTATTAAATTCGTGGATTTGTTGTATTTTGGAGGTAATTTATCACAACACCCGATAACAAACTGTTCATAGTTGAGAACAAATAAAACCTTATAGAAAGTAATTCATATGCCTCAAACCATTTCATTTTCTCTCTTTTTGTTTCGTTTCTTTACACCCAAATAGTTTTTCCACCTCCCACAGTTTTCAACATTAGGTTTAGGTCATTGACTACGGCACATCTTCCTAGCATTTACTAATTATAACGTAGTGGTTGCATGTTTCGTAGAAGTTAGGCCAATGTTATTAGTTCTTTAATTCTGCTTCCGTGTGTGAGGTTGAAATGTTTGTATCTTTTCTTTTAAAACACATTTGGCCGGCCAAATATTTTGGCATTGTGTATCCTTTTTTAATTGTTACAATTTTTTTTTTTTTTTTTCAAAAGAGGACAGGAGTTTCAACATCTACAAAGCTTTGTTTTACCCTTTGGAGCCCCGTGGGGCTGCTCTTCGTGCTGTCCTCTTGGCTCCTGTACCTGCTATAGATGAGTCTCTTTTTAGTAAAGAAAATACGTAATATTCTGTATTTTCGAAATATCGACTATGCCTTATTTTATTGAGATTTAAAATTTAAAAAAAAAAAAAGTAAATCTAATACATTGAGGGGGAAAAAAAAAACTAGAATGAGCATATTTTGTATTCAATGTACAGACTTTGAATCAAATATTTGTCCTTACAATACCTCTTTAATCTTGATCATCTTATGAACTTCTGTCATGTTTTTTTCCTTTGTCTAGACACATTTTAACTTTTATGGATTTCAGTTTACAGTAGCTTAAATTAGGTAATATGTTTTATTGTTTATGGATAAATCTCACCTATATATGCCTCTCGAATTATAAGATTATTCTCACTATTAAAATATAAAATTATTATTAACCCACCTCCCAATAACTTAAGCTTTTGGGAGAATTGGTAAATTAATATGATATAAGAGAGGGAGGTCCTGAATTCGAGCCCTCCTACAATTGTACTCTTTATAACCCCTTTATTATCATTATGTGTTAGGCCTTTAATATATTTCGGATTTCTTATAATTTATGTTGGACTTTCAAATTAATATTTGTCTGCATGTTTGCGCATTGTCTGTAGGCCTACATGTGAGGGGGAGTGTTGAAATATAAAATTATTGTTGACACATCTCCTAATAACTTAAGCTTTTGGGAGAATTAGCAAACCAACACACCTTACCTCTCGAATTAAAAACTCTCATTTTGCCTATCAAACTTTGAATTAGTCACTTATTAACTCTTTTTTTTTTTTTTTTGGGATAAAAAAATAAGACCGAAATAAAGGAATTTAAGTGTGATCATATGTTTTTTTTTTTCTCTTTTTCCCTTAGTTTTTAACGAACTTTTAACAAATTAAAAAGACCATGTGACCACACTACCCTCTTTTTTCCATATGTTTTCAACATAAATTATATCAATAAATGTGATTAATTCAAAATGTCAAAGTGAGAGTTTTTAAAGTTTAAAAACAAAATGGGTTCATTTATATAATTGAAGGGATAGAGTTAAAGGAACACACATGAGAATAATCCTTGTTTAATTGTTTATTATTTCTCTATCAAAGAGAGTTGGACACCATTAGAAGTAAAATAGTTGATGACCAACCAAATGACAAAGCTCACTTCACAAGAAAGAGAGGGGGAAAAAAAAGGACAAAAAGCTAATTTGATCATTGTCTTTGCTGGAAATTAATACGAAAATTCAGATAAACTTAGAATAGATTCAGCCAATTAAGCCTACGTAATTGTTTTTCAGCAGATCTCTCAGGTTTTGTTTCACCAAAGCACAAGGAAGAAAACCACTCTCATTAATATTTTCTACATTAATACACCAATTCTCCACCTTGACCTGAGCTTTCAACATGCTCTTCCTATATAGGTCTTCTTGTTATTTATAGGCATTCCACTCCATGGAGGTGTCACATAAACATGCAGTTTCAAAGGCCCTTGGTTCAAGCATCGGTGACTCAACTTCGGCAATCCAGTTTGCGTGTCCGGTCTTCTTTGGTGGTGATGCATGCATCTCACTCAGCGGCAGAGCTAGAATATCATGTATAATGACTTATTTTCAATAAGACTAAAAAAATTTTTCTTGATATATTCGATAGGTAAAATAGTAAAGTTTTTAATAGGGGATTAGGTGAGATAATTAGTTTTGGGTCAAATAGAAAAAATCACAAAATATATTAAGCTAAACTTTAAAAGAAGAAAAATTCAACAGGAGTAGCAGTCCCCACTCAGCACAACGTAGCTTAGTCCCTAATCTAACTCTCTCCGTTATACCGATCCGCTTCATTTGTTTGGGAAGAAAACACAGTACTTGTACATTTTGCTCGAGTTCTAATCGACAACGACTTGGTTCAATTTATTATGCAAATTCAAAGTAGAAATAGCTGAAGAACGTGTATATTTTTGTTCTATGTCACTAATCGTCATCGACGTTGGAGTGATGGATTTCTTCTTTATTCATTGACTATTAGTCGCAATTGTCACAAGAAGAAAACGTACGTGGTCTAGAGGAAATCATATTCATTCCAAAACGCATTTCATATCAGCATATAGAAGAATGAATGAGGATTACTAGGAGTAGTTATTCGCGTTTTACTTGTTGTCGTTTCCGTAGTTTATTGTCGTTTATTAGTTTGATATGGCCAAGGGTTATGATTGGTACCTTAGTGGAGTTCTTAATCTTGGCATGTGTGCGAACAAAATTTCCATATTTGTTAGAAATACAATTAGGAATGGTTTTAACAAAGCGCTGTTAGAATTTGAGTCAAATTATTTTTGGAGAAATTGAAGTAATAATATTTTAGAAAAAACAATTAAAATGAATATCAAGAAATAGTTGAAGTAAATAATAAATTTATAAGGTAAACAACAAATTTACTAGTTAAATAATAATTTACAATATTTAATTAAATTATGAATTTTATAAATTTGTGCAAATACATTTATTTCTTTCCCCTTATTTTTGGATAAGTTTCTATTTTGTGAGTTTGGACAAGGGTAATATTATGATCCATTAAAACTTGCTTATTTTCCTCTCTTTTCTCAGTTGCCAAACATGAAAAGCCTGAATCTTTCTTCACATGACAATAATTTCATTTTTTCTTTTCTCTTTTCTTCTAAGTGATATCGTAAAAGCCGAAACTGAAAACAAGAAGGAAACAAATAGCTTGTTTGGCTAATGGGTTTGGACCATAATTCAAAATTTTTTACTAATCAAGTGTTTTCTCACTTTAAAAAGTTGAAGTATTGAACCAAAGCATTTGCTTTAAACTTATTAATCAAATGCTACTTTGGAAAAGGTTTGAACTTTGTTCACAATTGTTTCAAATACATATTATTCACACATTTTTGGAGAAATTTTCCATCGTTTGGTTTGTTTCTTGGTTTGAATTTGTGCAGGCAAGTTGCACGTCGGAAGTCAGCTTTAAAATTTACAAGGTGAGCGTTATTTATTTGCACTCTAAAGCCATTGACGTCTCGAAGATGATCATGAGTAGTTACTTTTTCAGCGTATGTCTACTATTGGGTTCGTTTTAGTTGGGATTAAACTTGGAATAAAAGATCACAAAATCTCTCTAATGTGAAGATTCACTTGGACCCCAATAGGGTAATTTATACGAGTACGAAGATTTTTCCAACTCTTGGAAATCATTTGCCTATTTGTATAGATTATCAATGCTCTAGACTAGCTTTAGTGTAAACAAATTTATTTACTAATGGTAGTTAAATAAAGGAAATTTGTTATTTTTCTTGATCCAATATTTTACTTATTATTTAGATTTTTATTTATCTAGTAAATCCAATATCTTTAGTTATTTATCATAAAAATCCTGAAACAGAATAATCCAAAAAACTAACTTATGTAAATAATTTATTTACCCTTAATAAATAACATATTTACTTGTAAATATTCATTTAAGATGCAATAAATATTTACATAATAAATTTAATATTTATCAGTACATCATTTATTTATTGACATACAGGATACAACAGCAAACATTTTTATTAATTTTATACAGTAAATATATTTTTTATTTACCCGTAAATTTTTAAAATGCTCAAATCTTTTATATTAATTTCATACCAATCGTCATTTGAAAAGTAAATCCCTATTTTATGCTGTCGCTTAAAAAAAAAGAAAAAGAAAAAGAAAAAGAAAAAACCGGCATTTTTGTGAGCGGGGTCAAATACAATTCGGGTTATGATTTATGAGTGGGTCAAATAAATGCCCTAGCCATTTGACGACTCTCTCATCTTCGACTGGCAAGTTCTTTGTTACGATTTCAATCAATTTTAGTTTTATTACTATTATTATTATTATTATTATTATTATTATTATTATTATTATTATTATTATTTTCAGATCGAACTTACAAACAATTTCCCTTGCTAATGTACGTTCAGTTTTGGTTTTTCGTTCTGAATTTGTTTTAGGGTTTTGAGATTTTCTTGTTAAATTTAGGGTTTTGTTTTTGTTTTTGTTTTTTTGTTTTTTGTGTTGTAATTTGTTGATGATCTATAATATTATTATTTCTAGGGTGTTAATTGTTGTGTAGTTTTATCAAGTTCTTGGTCTTAGAGAATTAGGGTCTACCCTAATTCAAAGGGTTTCGTATTGGATTTACTCAATTGGAGATTTCAATCTAGGTCTTCGATAACTTGGGATTACCCTAATTTCCAAACGTTTCGTACTGGATTTTGCCTTTTATGCATACAGTTATGTTCTTTATGTACTAGTTTTTAGTTTAATAAAGAATGAAAAATTATTTGAGTAATATGAAAAGTGAAAAATTATCTTATTAATTATTATGTGTTCTGTACTTTTTAAAACCATGACATGCAAAGGCTTTGAAGCGTCAAATTTAGAAAACCGAAGACATAAGAGCTCCTTGCTTGTTTTTCTACCTCCTTTTGTAGTACATTTATTGATTCAATTAGCTAAAACAATACAACAGTTCTTGCAGAGACAATCGAACATCCATCTTATAAAACTGTCTAAGTAAGCACTCAACACAATTATTAATTACGACAACCCAATATATTACTTAAATTTCAAAAATAAAATTAAAAAAAAAAGTAAAAACGTTAGTAATATATTCACTCATTTAAATTATTTTAACAAACTTTATAAAAATACATTATGTATTTACATAGTTTACTCTGGTTTTTTGGTTATTTTTTCATATAGAAAATATAGGAGGGCTGTTTGCAAAATACCAAGTGAATATTCCATGCAAAATTGAGAAGGTCAGATCTGTATTTGATTCTCCAGTTTCGGCACATTCTTTTTCCGAAGGCTTACTTTCTTTCGGGATTAACTACTACATCAAGGCCCAGGAAAAGGCTTGGAATTGTAATTTTGCAAGAAAAAATAAAGATTTTACAGGAAAGGAAGGTGCGAAGTTTGTGGAAGTCGAGGCATAGGGAATGGAGCTTTCCTTTCAAGAGTTAGATCTAACGGTTTGTTGTAAAGCTTCATTGGAAATTTCTCAGTTTAAATACAAGGTATGAGCGTAAGGAAAGATCTAAATATTTAGGAGAATGCAATTTAGGCATTAGGAATCTGATGAGATGATTAGAGAATTTGAAATCGAGCAATTTGGCTTGAACAAATGCACTGTTTACTGATAGGCCTCCTATACGTTTCACGTATGCTAGGAAGGCACGGCGTGGCCAGCATGTGAGCAAATGGGCGTGCCCGGCATTAGTAGTCAGGAAGAATCTAGTGAGCGAGACTTCTGGGAGAGACACCAGTACCGTTTAAGTTTTTCTTTTCATTCATTATCAATTCCATATCGTTTATCCATTTCTCTTTCTTTCGATTAGCTCTGTACTTGTTTGGTTCTTATCAATTGGTATCGGAGCCATTCGTTCTCGGGTATGGCAGCAAAGAAGATGGAGGGAAGAATGGATTCCGTGGAGGAGAAGGGGCGGAGGTGTGAGGAGAGGCTCAGAGGGAGAGATTCTGTCAGGGTTGAGCTGCAACGGCTCTGGCTCTTGCCATTTACTTGGTGTAATTTTACGGAGAAAAATCGACATGACTTTGTTCTCTCTAAAGTGGGAGGCTATGCTCCATAAGCTTGGCAAACAAAAAACCAAAACAGTCCTGGACATCATGATTGGGGTTAGGTCGACATGAGAAACATACACCACCAAAACAAAAAAAATAAAAACACACACACACACTAAGAACAGCAAGAAATGAGTAAACTATAGAAGAGGCCAATTTCCGAAACTTTAATCATTTTTAGCTTCTGAAGGGTCAAAGGTAACAGGCCGAAAGGAGGGAGAAAAAAGGGTCATCACGGGCAAGGTACAAATGACACTATGTAAATACATATATATATTATACCATATATTAATATACATTTACATATTTATATTTATACAGCAATTCACTACGGAACGAAATAAACTACTTACAGAGATTGATAGACTTTATGCAGCTATGATTTTGCAGAAAATATAGTAAAAATAAAGGAAGGAACTAAGAAGAAGAAGCTCAAATAAAAAATTGGGAATACCCAGTAACAGTTACGTTTGTTAGGATTTTTGGCTTCATAAAATAGGTAGTTTAGTCCCGCATCGGAAAGAAAACAAGAGTTGAGAGGTTATAAAGGCTATTTAAGGAATACAAAGACTTATAGCATGTTTGGTTATAAATCTCAAACCTCAAGTTTGAACTAAAAATTTTGTCTTTTTCTGAAAAAGTTTTTTGTTTTTTCTGAAAAAGTTTTTTGTCTTGTACAAAAAGTCAACAAAAATTACTATTACAACTTAAAAATCTTAACTCAAACTTACATACCAAACAAACCCAAGTTTCTCAAAGGATTGTATTTTTTATTCTAGTTATATTCCTTTTTAGTTGTATTTTTTATTCTAGTTATATTCCTTTTTAGTGTGGGTGTATTAGGGTTATGGGAGTAAGAAAAAAAGTTTATCAAATCGCATGGAGAGCATAACAACACCATTACATCAATTAACGGTATATATGTATATTCCATTTTTTTAGAATGGGAAAAGGACTAAAATGGTGAGTTAGGAGTTTAGAACCTGCTCCTTGTCGGTGTTTGCTGAGATGAACCATGACTAGTTCCCCTACTACAAAAGCTTTCTTGTGTCTCTTCTTGTTTGCATCATCAGCATAGCAGGCAATGGATTCCAAAAGATTTTCGATGATTTCCCAGTTGATATCATGAATCTGTTCAGCCAAAGAATCAGCAGCTTTGCTTTCAGTATGGGTAGAATGATTAAATCAACAGTATGGTTTGGCATCTTTG
>CM046381.1:13542207-13561295 GCA_025413485.1 Ficus microcarpa
TGTACACCACAGTAAAAGGAGAGTGACCAGTAGATCTATTAAGCATACTATTGTAAGCAAACTCATATCCCAAATGCGAGGTTTCTCACCAGTGAGAGTTTGAAGCATGTTTAATTGCCCAACGTTCAATTAACAACTTCGGTTTGGCCATCCGTCTGTGGGGTGGTAAGAGCTACTGAAATTCAGAGTGGTTTGAAACCGTTTCCAAAGAACTCGCCAAAAATGGCTCACAAACTTGACATCACAATCGGAAGTAATAGAATTTGGAACGCGATGAAGCCTGACAACATTGCGAAAGAAAAGATCGGCAACATTTTGAGCATCAAACGTTCGACGACAAGAAATAAAATGCACCATTTTCGAAAAAAGATAAAACCACTATAAAGACCGAATCCTCATTCCTTTGAGTACCAGAAGTCAACTTAAGTAGAAGCCTATCTGAAACCATACCCAAGGTTAGAGGAGGAAGCTCAAGTATCTATAAGTGAGTAACAATCAATAATTAAAAATATTTAGTGTTCAAGACGTTAAATGTTTTCAGTTATTATGTACTAAATCGACAAAAAAAAAAAAAGGACTTCATTGTAATTAAAAAGATAATAAAATCTCTAATTAATAGGAGAATTAATGTAATACCCGGAATTTTTATGGACTTAAGATTTCTCTTTTTATTAGAAATTAGAAGTCCGCATGATATGTTTTTATGATATTTCATGGAAAATTATGAATCACATGTGAAATTCGTAATTTTATTAGCCAAGGTTAGAATTTTCTTTTAAACCGGCTACGAGACTCGAAAAAAAAAATGCCGAGGTTGGTAAACGGCATTTTGAGTCAAAAAGAACGAAAAGGAAAGAAAAAGAACGAAAAAGGATAAAATTTTAAGAAAGTCAAAGGTTTGACCGAAAAAGTCAACTTTGACCAAAAAGTCAAAGGTTGACCAAGGACGGGTCAAAAATGTTGACATCGAAAAATGATGAATTGCAGTATAAGAAGAGACTGCAAAAAGCTTTCTATGGTCAAGAAAGTAAAAATAAGCCGTAAAAACCACCCTAGAAATCAAGCACACCGAATTAAGAATTTAAGGGCAAAAAGGTCTCCGAAAAATTGGAGAAAGAAAGTTTTCGGTCCAATTTTTTACAAGGAAGAATTTTGGATCAAAATTATGGAACACAATATTTTTATATATTTGTGTGACACAAGGAAAGGAATTAATTTTAAAGAAGAAAAATGGCCAAACAAAGCATTGTGGGAGCTAGTGGAAAATGACATCAACACATTGACATCACCTTCCACCAACTCAATGTTGCACATGTGGACTCCCCCTTTTTGCTTCATCAAGTTCGGCAATCACTTGGAAAAGAAAGAAAAGAAAATCACAAAGAAAAGCATGAGAAAAGATGGAAAAGAAAGACATGGCATAAAGCCATAAATCAAGGAAAAGTAACCAACCACCACATCACCTTTTCCTTTAGCCAACTACTCCCTCTTTTCTTCAACAAAAGTTTCGGCCAACATCCTTCAAATTCCCCAAGGAATCCGGCTGGTCTAAGAGAAAAGAAAGGAAAGAAAAAAAAAAAAAAAAAAGACATGGCATAAAGCCATTTTTTGAGGAAAAGTGTGCACCCTTTTGCATGCCACTTGTCCCCTTGTCTCTCCATGAATTTCGGCTGCAACTAGCCCTCCCCATGACCAAGCAATCAACCCTTTTAAATCCCCCAAAATCCGGACAAGGCAGCCCCTAGTCCCCCCTCACTTTCGGCTGCACCTATAGAAAAGAAAGAAGGACAAGAAAGCTTGTGAGAAAGCCCTTTTTTGAGGAGAAAAGTTGGTCAATAAAGCAAGCTAATCTCCCATACTTTTTCCCCCAAAATCTGCTGCATGTCCCCCTCTCTTTTCCCTTCATTTTCGGCAACAAGAAGGCCATCCCCTCCTTCAATATTCGGCTGCAGCAAGATGGAGAAAGAGACTAGACATAAAGCCAATTTTTGAGGAGGAAAGCAAGCCAATTAACCCTCCCTTTTTCCCATGACTTTCGGCAACACACCAAGCAGCAAGTGCTGCCAGTTTTCAAGAGAAAACCGTGGGAGAGAGAGAGAGGAAGAGGAGAGAAAATCTGAAAAAAAATCTAAGGGCTTGAGCATGTGTGGTCTTCGGTTTTTCTAAGGGAGGATCAAGAGAGTTTTGTGAGCCATGGAGACCCATTTTTGGGGCACAAATCCATGAGTTAGAGGAGTGAAAGAAAGAGAGAAAAATCTGGAAAATTTTATGGGGTAAACCATGATGAAGTTCGGTTCTAGCAAGATGAAACCAAGAGAAGATTTATTGTGCTTCTTGGAGCCAAAAATCCGTGAGCATGGAGGAAGGAAAAAGGTAAGAGAAAAACTTGGATTTCTCATCTTATAAAGTTGGTTTTGATGAGCAAGAAAGAAGCTAACAACAAGTTATTGGATTCCTATTTTTCTTGCAAAAAATCCGTGAGCCAAGAGGAGGATTTCGGATCCCATGGAGGAGCCAAATCCGTGGGTGAGCAAGCCAAGAAGAAAAATGGGATTTTCAAACCCTAACTTGGGTTAAGGTAAACCCTTAAACTAATCTTGGATTTAAGCTCAAGATAAGCATTTTTATGATGGTTTAAGATGGATTTGTAAGGACATAAGTCCAAGTAATTTTTCAGCCCTTGATTTGGTGTATGTGCTTGATAGGGATTAAGGTTTGGTTGGTTTGTTTTATGATGTTTCTTGCATGATTTTTATGCTTGAAAATGAGTAGGATGCATGCTAGATGTGTTATTTAAGTCCCCTAAAATTTGGTTACAAAATCTGCCAAGCAGTGGATGTATGGCTGCTTGTATAAGGTTGTGTGTAATGCTAGTTTGATGAATGATGCAAGGATAGCACACCATGCAGCCAAGGACGTTTTGTGGGCTGCATGGGCGTGAAGAATGGGCAAGAATGTATGCATGGGACGTTAGACACGTTGCTTGATGTATGTTTAAGCTCCCGATGTGATCGGTCGAGTTAGAATCCGCAAACTAAGACGTAAAACCGGATTAACAACCGAAACTGCCATTTCGGAGTCGAAACTGGCCAGTTTCGGGAAAGTGAAATTATCAGGTCCTTAGAGGCCGAACGGGCTAAAAGTTAAAACACGAAAGTTGTTTGGAACAAATTTTACTAGAGAGCAACGTGAACAGAATCTTAAAATAAGGCTCCAAAGGCCTTCATTTTTATGAAAACCCGTGGCTAACTCCTGGAGCCAGTTTCACTCCGTTTTTCAGAGTTAACCCGTTTTCAAATAAAAACTGGTACTGATCTAGCCAGAACTGGGTTTTGTGCAAAACATGAAAGTTTTAGCATTTTTCGATAGCTACAACTTTCGTGAAGACAAGTTTTTCAGAAAATGAACGGATTTTTAATCTGGGTTGTTTTTATAAAGGGTGCTCAGAAATCCGAGAATTTCCAGCACTTGGTTTACAAAAAAAACGTTTTCTAGAAAATGTAAAGTGTCTCTAAAATGTTATTTTGACTACGAAAACCGTTCCAATGGCGATTTTCAGTCCGTAATGATTTTATGAAGTCCCGTTTTAAGAAAATGAATTTTTAGAGTTTTTGGGATTATTCACCCAAAGCTCTCAAGTTAAAGAGAAAAATGAGATTTTCCATAAGTTAAAGGAAAATGAGATTTTTCAAGAAGAAAGTGGAATTTTTAAGAGTTTAGAATTGAAATTCCACATTTTTCCAAGAAGTAAAGAAAGTGATGATTTTAGACAAGTATTTTCAAGAGTAATAAAGTAAGAGCTTTTTACAAGCAAATTAATGAGATTTTGGAAGATAGCTATATAATGTTTTCCAAAATTAATGAAATTGAGTTTTAAAGTATAAATGGGTAATCAAGCCGATTTCGAACGGTAACCGGAATTATATCCGAGTTACTAGGCTAAGCCCAAAGCCCAACGTTTAACCCAAAGGGGGTTGACCTTAGTTGACCATATGTTGACTTGGGTTGACCAAGAGTTGACTTTAGGGTTACCCAATATAACCCTAAAGGATACCAAGATTAATGAGATGGGCTAAGACCTTGGGTTATTGAAGAGAAAATAACCCAATGGATTTTGAATCAAGAAAAAAAAAGTAAAGTATAAGCCCAAGATGAAGGAAGTGACCAATCGGGCTTACAAGAGATATTAGAGGGGACATATAACACACACATCTAGGATTGCTCATAGATGTTGGTTAGGATACCAACATCACATGTCACGATTTATGGTAAGATAAGTTAACCTTATCTTACACCTCCTTTGATTGAAACAGGAATATGAACCTGTTGAGATATCGCAAGGAATGATGGGTCAAGAGCGTAGGACCTAAGGTAAGTACAAACCTCACCTGTGGTATGGAAAAATAATATGTATGTTCAAATATGCTATGTTTCAAGATATGTTGAAATGCTTTAAAGATGTCATGTTTTGAAGATGTTTTCAAGATGCCATGTGTTAAAGATGCCATATTTTAAAGATGCCATGCTATGTTTTATGAGCGAAATGTTAAGTATGTATGATATAGTGACATCATAAAGTATGCTCACTAATGATAAGAAACTTGGTAAAAATACACAAGTAAGGTGTCGTACCAACCTACACCAAGGTGGAGGATTTTTATGATGAAGTTATGGATTCGCCCTCTCGTCAAGACGGGAGGGTGTAATCACTTCTGTTTCCTGGAGCAGTTAGGGACTTGCAACCCCATCTAACTGTAATCTGGCGGCGCGCTATATGTTAAGGGTACGTACACTATGGGGCCCATAAGAAAGATAAGAAAGTTAAAAGAAATGCATAAATGGAACATAAATGGTTCATGCATATGTTTTTATGATGAAGTATGTTTCAAGATGTTTAAATGAAAATGTTTTTGTGAGATCGCGTTTGTACTTGCTGAGCGTCAGCTCATCAGATATTCCATACTGCAGGTTGAGATAAAAAGCTTGTAGCTTTACTTGGTGGGCTTGGAGATGATGCAGCGAGTGAAGGGTGGTGTGGGATACCACTACGCAATAATTTCCGCATATGTTTAAAGTTATGAAGTTTTTATGTATGTTTAAGTATCAAGCCAAGTTATTTATGTATGAAATGTTCAATGCATAATGCATAATTTTAGTGCATGGGTTTCAAGTCGAGATTTTAAAATGAAATCCAAATTATGAAGTTCAAAGGAAGTTTTAAAACGATGTTCAAAAGAAGTTTCAAAAAAAAAAAGTAAGTCGAAAAAAAAAAACAAAAAAAAAAAAAATTTATTCCGCATTTTAAAGTAAAGTAAGTATGAAGTATGAATGTGACGGTTCCGGCGCCCCGCATCCGCGTGGTCGGCCCCGCGTGGGTGTCAGGTGGGTGGTTCGGGGCGTCACAATTAAATCCATTCATTCCAATGTATTACAAATTCTCTCTGTAGAAGAACCTAGGGTTTGCTAAGAATTCGCCATTGACGGAATTGAATGCTTTGGTACCATATTAGAAAAGAGAAAGAAGAACAGAGAAGAAGAAGAATGATATTAATAATTGGGAAGAAAATTGTGATTTCATTAACTACTTTATCAGTTGTACAAGCTAATATAAATACAGCTCTGATCGATGTTGTAACGAACTTCTACATTGAACCACCAACAAGCTGACACATGTACATAATATAACAAACTCAACAAACTAGTAACTAATCTATTTTATATACCTAACACTAAGGAAACATGGAAATATTGAAGATACAACCACTAATTAGGACACATGTAAGGGCAAATTAATCTGGAAATCAAACGTAATTAACTAAAACAGAACAAAAAAAACAAATGTTACAGTACCTGTAGAGGAAATTGGAGGACATTGAGGAACTTGCAATTATTTCCGTCGTCTAATTTGTTGTTGTTTTTGGATGTTATTGGTGTTTTCCATATAATTATTCTCATTTTACTCTGTTTTTGAGACGTTATTCCTTCGAACATTTCACATTCCTTTTTCTCACACAAAAAAATATAAGAAGCCAAATCATTGAGGCAAGAACAATTGAGGAAATCACATAATTCGAGTTGGCTTAGATTTGACTACCCAAATAACAGAAAAAAATAATTAAAGAAAAACTCTGTACTAGCAAACATTATTAAAAAAAAAAAAAATCCATTACAACATTCAGTCGAAACGCAAATATATAACAACAGTATTTCGTTAAATACCTTTGGAGAGGATGATGAAGAGTAAAATACTTTCCGAAGTAGCGAAAAAGGAAAATAGTAGTTTGAAGCTAGAGAAGAGAAAGGACTTTTGCTAAAGAATAGGCTCATCTGTGTTTTTACTACTATTTCTCTCAACTTTCTTTCTTTCTTTTTCCTTTTTTTTTTTTTTTTTTTTTTTTTTTTTTTTTTTTCAACCCCCCTCCACACCTTTTTTTTTAGTCCAATTTACGCAATTAGAAAGTACCTAGCAATTATTGATGGTTCCAACAACTTGCAAGGAGGGATCACTTAGTCAAGCATAGTTGACCTGAGGTAAAAGTATATGATCTACTCTATATTATAAAATGAAATTTGTAACTCTTTATTTTATTTTATTTTATTATTGTAACAAACAATTTATTACAATGTAAAATTTTTACTACATTGTGTTTAAGGTTTTCTTTTATTCTTTGTGTTCTTACTTAATGTTGTTAGTTACTTTGCTTGTTTGATCTTATTTTTAGTTCAGCAACGTTTATTGATTTGGTGTTTGACGAAATTTAACTCGAACATCAAAAATAAAAAAAATCTACATTAAACGACAGAGAAGGACGTACTACGACAAAGCAAAGGCAGCACGCAACAGTGCGAGTGCCTACTATGCCACGACAGTAGAAACGACACACTCTAGCTACACCACTTAATTGTCGTATATTTTCTCCTTTATCCAGGAGGTCATTTTCGTCTATATGTTGTCTCAATTGTCGTTTATTTATTTATTTATTTGTTTCTCTTTGATATCGTTTACTGGTCTTTTGTATAATTCAGACATTTGGCCAGGGTGAAAAGTCAAAAGTTCAAATCAACCGTTCAAACTACAATTTTACACTGTGCTCGAGTACTATTCAATAATTTTCTATCGAAAGCAATAGTAAATAAACACATTGGTTTCATTAATTATGCATCTTAATTATAGAACTATTTTCCTATCAAATACGAAAAATATATATTATTTTCTTTCTCTAGAATGTTTTTGTAGATTATTGAGTTAGGTTAATTTTTTCCAAAAATCCTTAAATCACAATTTTTTTTTCTTTTTAAGCAAGTGCATAATTATTGATGTTTCCCCATATCATATCCACTTCAACATCTCAAGCAGTAGGTATGTAAGGAGGGCGTATGTATTACTCTTCGGTTCAGAGGAATTAATTTTCTCTTTACTTTGATACATCATTAATTTGAAATTTCCATGTAGAAACCACTCAGCGGCATGCTTCATATTGTTTGAAATTGTAACTATACATATTTACCAAAAATATTGTAACAAGCACATATCCCTCAGAAGAAGCTACGGAGTTTGAAAAATATACATGGGAATTGGCATCGCATCAAACAAATATTAAGGGACTTTTTTGGAAGCTGAATTTGATAGAGAAGTTTCCCATCAATTGTGGGACATGAATCTTAGCAAAAAGCTTTATGTAAAATAATAATAATAAAGAGCTTTGATTCCAATTTCTTTTTGTTAGTTGTCTCTAGTCCTATTTACGCGTTTAGAAATAGGAAACGTCTTTTGATGATTACATGAACCAGCAACGGAGGACCAATTATCCAGCAGTTGACGAGTAGTAAGATAGCAGGTCTAACCTCTCTCTCTTGATTAACTCTTTTTTTTTTTTTCTTTTTTTAATTGAAAATGAGTTAATGACAATATGAATTTAGTTGAAATGTAAATTAAAAATTATATTTAAATAGTGTAAAAATCTGAAGTGTATTGAAAAAAAAAAAAAAACAATATAAGTTGTTTTGTACGCTTGTTATTATGATCATTTAGACACAAGAAACATTTTATTTTGACTTGAAATAAGAAAATTATAAATTTTTAAATTTTTGAGTTTTTTAAAATTAAAAGAGATAGAGGGAAAAAAAAAAACAGAAAGATATCACTGTACATCATATAAAATGGGTGTTTGAAAATAAGTTAGTGTACTGAATGCGATTTAGAAAAGCCCTTTGTTCATTTTTTTTTTTTTTTTTTTTTTTTTTTTTTGGAAGTGATCCAAGTTACTGTCTTTTTTTGTTTTTTAAGTGCTTGTTTTCTTGTGTTTTTTTTTTTGGCTGATTTTTTATAATTACTGAGAGAAACTATATTTTTGTTGGTCATTCACGTTGTAGTCATTTTTCGTTTTCGACATAATGATTATGTTATTATTATTGTTGTCGTTTCTTATACGATTGTCTTGTACGATTGTCGCTCCTTTAGATTGCAGTCGTTTCTTCTTCTATTGGCTGTTCATCATTGTCGTTTATATGTTGTGTTAGTTTTGGTATTGTTGTTGTTGTTGTTGGAGGTTCTTGGCATTCACTGTTTCGAGCCTATTGGCGTGTTGATTGGGATCCTAGACGACGCCACCACACAAGGTCCCGTGGCAGATTGGATCTTCGTGATATCTTTGGGATTGGCTTGTGGGGTGTTCATCTATGTGGCCATAAACCACCTTCTCACAAATGGCTATACCACTAAGAAGACGGTTCGTGCTGACAAACCTTTTCTCAAGTTTTTGGCCATGCTGCTTCGAATCGTGGTTATTTCTGTTGTGACGATCAAGGACACTTGAAATCAACCACTTTGTTGAGAGCATTATTCTGCAATGAAAATTGAGTTGAAAAAAGAACCAAATGCAGTTCGAAAAATCTAAAAGAGAAAAAGAGACTCGGAAAATTATAAACATAGCTCGAATATATAAATTTGAGATGAAGAGAACAACATTTTCACTTTAGCATAATATCTGCACTAGGTCAAATTTCAGCTAAACAAGGGAAACCATATTTGAGCATACACAGCGATTTGAGTACTAATCTCATTTCAACACATAATATACGAAATGCTATTTCTAGATTGGACTTCAGTTCATGATTCTTACAAGAGATGAGCATTGTTTAAATCTTCCAGAAAAATCCTGATGAAGATCAAAGTTACTTCTTTAACAGCTGCTTAAAGAATTCTCACAGGAAGTAATTCCCCTTACAATTCAAAAGTGTCCCGATCCATTGGCCAGCCAAAGCGCAAAATTGAAACGAAAACTAGTCACACATCACATCCCTCCTAGTTGCTTTAATCTTCGTCCTGAGTTCTATAATATGAGTAATATGAACAATGGGGAAATATTTGCTAGATGTTTAACTTGTATTGAGAATCGGTAATTCTCGACAGAACTAGTTCAATCCCTCCTAGAAACCATCTTCCTGAAACGAAAAAATACAGTAACATGGTAAGATTTAGATCCTAAGAAAAATAAAAAAGAAGATCAGATGAAGGAAATTCTGACCTCTGAATATTGGTCTGATAACACCGAAGAATGAAACTTTATCTTCCCTTGTTCCTCTCTGTCACGATTGATTTAGCATTGATCAATTATGGATATGGACAGCAAACAAGAACCACAACATTTCTTTATTCTCCCGGTCCTGGAATTCAGCCAGAGCCCATAACATTCTTGGTTAACAATACCCGTAATAGAAAGAAGTACAAATGATAAACCATATTGCAAAAGAAATTAAGGAAACAAAAAAGAATGGTAGACTATTATTCACAATGTTAAGGTTGAAATTCTTTCTTCTTCCAGTTCCCGAACCCAGCCCCAGCATGTGACGTTCTGGCCTATCGATTCCTGTGGAAAGAAGTCCAGTTGATAAACCAAATTGTAACAAATTAAGAAAAGGAAAAAGAATTGTAGAATACAATTACTACAATGGCAAGACACTGTAAGTCTTTTCCTGGTGTTAAACTTGGCATGGTAGACGTAAACTAACCGTTTCGTCTCTGTGTTGTGCCTTTGCAAGTACTCTTTCGTCATGCTCTATCTCTGCCTGCATTTTGAACAAAAAACAAACATATAAAAACAGAATAATTCAAAGGTGATTGTTCTTGATTGACTTTCAGTTCATGATTATTACTATAGATTAGACATCATGATGGTACCGCAACAGGAAAACTGTGATGAATATCAAAGGTGGCTTCGTCAACTCGTGCTTATATAAATCTATCAAGATGTGATTCCCCTCATAATTCCTTTCATTCATGAATTTAACATAACAACGCTTCAGAAATTGGGAAGCACATCAACCCAATCCAAAGAAATGTCCACAAGGATAAATATATCATTTGGAAAGAATATTATTACCAGTTCATTGGCCAGCTGAAGCACAAAAACTTATCCTACTGCAATTGAAGCAAGAACGAGTGATACATTACACCTGACCTAGAAAACTTCTTCTTTAGAATGTATCATACCGGTAACTTGAACAATTAGTAAACATTTGCAAGATGTTGAACTTGTCCTAAGGATTGCTAAATCTCGTTGGAAACTTGAATGATCCATGATGCTACAAGTCCTAGAAAGTATCCTGCTTAAGCCAAAAAATACAGTAACATGGTAAGATTGAGAACTTAAGCAAGAACAAAAAGGACATTACAGAAATAAAATTCTGACCTCTGATTGTTGTTCTGCTGACTTTGAAGAAGAGAAAAGGCCATTCCTCTCACATCCTTGCATGTGGCTGATTTTGAAACATCTGCAGACATTAATTGCATCTCAAATTTTTTCCTAGATATTAGATGATTTAAAGCAAAACAATAAAGACAATGCCATGCAAAACAGAATGGACATTCTTTTTTTTTTTTTTTCCCTGAAAATCTCTCAGTTGATGACAAGATGCAGACTAAAAGTCAAGTCTGCTCAAGATCCTGGTTTAGTTATAGAACTTATAGTGAATCTATTTATCAATTAGAAAGCCATAACGGATGGCCATTCCTTTCAGAATACTCCTCATAAAACTTCATTACAGCCGACTACTATTCTTTGGATTTGTTTGCCAACAGAGGAAGAGCACTAAATACTAAATATACAGGATTCGAAGACCAACATATGTAAGAGCAGATTAATCTGAAAACGAATTTTTCTTAACTAAATGGAGACAAAACCATACTGCAATAGAAAAGCATGGAGAAAAATACCTAGAGAGAATTGTAAAATGCTGAGAATAGGGAGGGATGGAAATGAAGAATGCTTTCATCATATGTCTTCTTGGTAGATTTCTGTCTTGGGGAAGTGATGAATCGTCGGCCAATCTTCCTCTGTCCCTCTCCATCATCAATGGTTTATTGTCAGTCAATTACGGATCCAGACAGTAAAAAGTATCGTAACACTTCCTTCCTCTACTACTTCTGAAATTCAACCTGAGCTCGTAAAATTTGGTTAACAATACTTGTAGTAGAAAGTACAGTTGATAAACCAAATTGCAAAAATCTATTCACAGTGGCAAGACACAAAAACTCTTTTTCTTCACATAATCTAAAAGGATTTGGGGCAAAAAAAAGAACCCAAAAAAAAAAAAAAAAAAGGCCGCAGCGGAGGCGAACTAACCTTTTTTGGCTGAAATTTAAGTGCCCTTTTCAACATGCTCAATCTTTGCCTGCACATCACCCAAATAACGCAATATTACTGTTTGATTCCATGAATTTTGATCAACTTCTTCAAACTAGATCCAAGAAAATTCACACCCACATATGGAAACCAAAGCCCAAACCAGTCTCTAAGGAAACGGGGAAATATTGAAGATACAACAAGAAAAAAGAACACATGTAAGAGCAAGTTAATCTGGAAATCAAATGCTATTAACTAAAATAGAACAAAAAACAAATGGTACAGTACCTGAAGAGAAAACTGGAGCACATTGAGAATGGGTTGGGATGATAATGCATGTTGCCTTGTCATATTTCTTTCCAGTCGATTTTTATGTTGGGGATGTGTTGAATTTTGGACCAATCTTCCCCTATTCCTCTTTGGCATCGCTCATTTAGCAGAGGACAGTCATCGATCTCCAAACGAGTAAGAGAAAGGGGCAGCCCTTCTTCTGGCAAGCACTGTAACTCTTCGCATGCCGAAATTACCAAATGTTGAAGGGTGGTGAGGTTCTGAAAGGATTTTCCATTTAGGTTTTTAAGATTTTTACAGCCATCGATCGTGAGAGAAGTCAAAGTAGATGGAAGAAGCCCTTCTTCTGGAAATGAATCCTCCCCTCTTTCAATTTCAAATTCAACGAGCGTTAAGCTTTGAAGAGAGGAGAGTCTTTGCAGATCCCAGTTCATACGGTTTGCCATGAGCATTGGGCATTCACTGACTTCAAGTTTCTTTAAATTAGAGGGAAATCCCATTCCTGAAAACGACTCCAATCTTGGACAACCACTTAAATATATGGATTTAATAGAAGGATATGCGGAATCAATCTCTGCTTGACTTGTGGGAAGTGTGCTCACCATTTCTTCACAACAAGAAATGATAATTTCTTCCAAGGATGGAAAACAACCAGCTGGCAGTCCCACATTCAGTTTGTGACAAAAACGAAATCGAATAGTCTTGAGACGAGGGAAAATCCCACCTTCACGCTCAGCTCCAGTAAATGACCACCTCTGTAGTGAACCCATGTAACTAATCCATAAGATTTCTAAGGATGGAAAAGGCGTAGTCAAGGAAGCACAATAAAATTCATCTCCTATGCTTTCCAACCCATCCATACGCTTAATATAAAGATTTCTGAGGGAAGGTAGTTGCCCCAATGGTGGCAACAAGCAACAATTTTTACAAACGTGCAGAAACACCTCCACCATGTCACTAAACGACTCATGTGCTACCCAATCTGGGAATGTAGTACCTCCGTAACCTTCAATTCCGAGTTTCTTCAGCTTTTTATGTGGTTCTAGTGCAGCCAGTACATCCTTTTCTTTTGTTGAGTCATCGGTTATACGATCATACTTCCATCTTAAAGTTAGCTTGGTAAGACCCTCCTTATTCTTCAAATCAGCTTGTAAAACATCCCCAATGTCCGCCAAGTTTTCAAGCCCAGAGATACAAAGACTTCCATGCAAATATTGTAGCTGTCCCAACTCTTTGATCCTCGAACCACCATTTTCTCCCAAAACAAAATCACTTAATGTCTGTAGATTTGTCAATTTGTACATCTGTGGGGGCATTTCTCTTAAAGGTGTGCCTTCAATCTCGAGATGACGTAGGTTGATCAAGCAGCACAGGTTGGTTGGCAACAAAGTAAGCTTTTCACAACTTGACAACAGCAGTGTTTCCAAGTTATACAGAGTACAAATTGAACCGGGAATTTCTTCAACTCCTGTGGAAGATAAGTCCAAGTACCTTAGATGTTTTAGATGAACAATCAATTCCGGCAATCTTGTGATAGAAGATCCGGAAAAAGAAAGCACTTTTAAGCATCCTGTAGCTCTTTGAACCCGTTTAAGAAAAACACAGTCCCTCAATTCTACATTAGTAAATTTGAAAGACCCAGACAATGGTAATGCTAGGAAGGTGTGTAAGCACTTGAGTTTGGACAGCCTGGCCTCAAACTTGTTCATGTCAGTAGATTTTTTTCTATATGACAAATGATGAGTCTTGTCGGTAAGGTTACACGATTTACATTGATCCGATAGAAGACAAAACTCATGACCTGACACACTTATTGCTAAATCATGCATCAGGTCGTGCATAACGAGGGTTGATTTTTTCCAACTAGATTGCTGAAAGAACGATCTTGCTTTTAATGCTTTAAAGTACTCCATTCCAATATCTTCTATCCTTTTTCCTTCCCGAGGTTGCAAAAGTCCTTCAGCCATCCACAACCAGATTATCTTTTCTATTTCACTTTCACGAAATTCATAATCTTTGGGAAATATTGAGAAGTAAGCAAAACAACGCTTCAAATTTGCTGGTAAAAAATGGTAGCTCAACCATAAAGCTGGAAGAATTTTGAGATTGTCATTTTCTTGAATCTGCAGCTCCCATATGTCACTCTGCAATATCGATCTCCAGTCTTCTGGATCTGTAGAGCGTAAAACACCAGCAACTGCTTTTACCGCCAAAGGAAGGCCCTTACACCTTTTCACAATTTCAATGCCAAGATCATGGAAGTTGGACCGTTCATTAGGGCCAATGTTGTCAAAGGCATGCTTTGTTAATAGCTGCAAACAATCATCATCAGTTATCGTTTGCAACTTGTAAGCACAAGCATTATGGATCTTTGACACAACAATCGCACTGCGAGTGGTCACAATGACTCTACTTCCACGCCCTCCAGATTCCATAGGGCTTTGTAAAAGCTCCCAAAATTGATAATTCTCGTTCCAAGCATCATCAAGGACATAAAGAAATCTCTGATTCGTCAAAGAAGTTTTCAATTCAGCTTGAAGTTCGTACAGGTCCTTGGCCTCAGAGCTTTTTTTGGTGGTTTCCTTGAAAATTGCTTTCGTAACTTCAAAAACATCAGCTTCTTCAGATACAGTTACCCACCCTCTCAAGTCAAAACGTTCCCCGACCCTGTTGTCATTGTAGACAAGCTGGGCGAGGGTGGTTTTGCCAAGACCACCCATTCCCACTATGGCAATCACAGATATCTTAGGACTCCCGACATCATCCGACAACAATAAGTTGACAATTTTCTCTTTGTCGTCCTTCCTTCCGTAAACATCAGATTCTTCCTTCCAAGGAGCAGGTAATCTTTTTAGCAATCTTTTCTGATCACGTTCTCGTAGGCCAAGCGCTTCCTTTTGTTTTAAAAGAAGCTTTAACCTGCCAAGGATCTCCTCTATCTCAGATTTCACAGTGTTTTCAAATGCACTGAAAAATGATGAAATAGAGTCGAGAAACTTGCTTGCTCTGCTTCCAGATTGAGCATCTTCTTCCACCTTGCGCCGCAAAGCGTCGGTGTTGATTTTGTCTATCACGTGATCCGCTTCATGAAGCACTTCTTTAAGCTCATCGAGCCACTCCTTCACGTTTTTTTTTGTGAGCTGTTCCACCTCAGCTTCATTCAGGAGTTCATTGGCTGATAGCAACCGGGTCTTCAACTCAGCAAGCAGGTTAGAAAGGACTTTCTTTCTTTGAAAGAAGTTGAGGACTTCTTGAGTGGCCATCCTATCAAACAAGACGTTAAAGAAGCCAGAGACAAGAGCACCTTCCACAAGCTCAGCCATGGTTCTACTTCTTCTTCTTCTTCTTCTTCTTCTTCTTCAAGAAGGAACTGAAGTCAGATTGGCTATGGAAAGCACTCTATAAATAATAACAGGAGAAAGAATTAATAAGTATGGTATGAAAAGAAAGACCAACTAGAAACAAAACATAACAGATCACAATTAACAGAACCCCAGAACTCTCAAACAGTTCTCTCTTCCATTCTCTCTCTCTCTCTCTCTCTCTCTCTCTCTCACACACACACACACACACACCACACACGTACATATACAAGACTACCAGACTCAAAATTTTTTCAAGACTACAGTAAACATTTTTACATGAATGCAAATATATAAACATATATATTTTATAAAAAAAAAAAGAATAAACTGAACTATAGTACATAATCAGAAAGTGGAGGGGATGAAAGAAAAAGCTATACCTTTGTTGGAGTATTATTAAAGTCAATCTCTTTGCTTCTCTTTATTGATCTTTTGGATGAAGGGCTGACAAAAGAAAAAAAAAATGTTAGTACAAATATTGTTTGATATCCTTTCCCACAAAAAATAAAATAAAATACAAATTTTTTTTACCTATATGTTTATTTTTTAGTTTTCTCTTAATGGTGGTTCCTGAAACTTAACTTTGGTATGAACCTTAGAGCAAAGCTATTTTGGACATTTATATAGGAAACCTGCAATTATTTCTGTCGTTTAATATCTTATCATTTTTGGATGTTGTTGCCGTTTTCCATATAATTATGCTCATTTTATTTTGTTTCTGAGTGGTTATTCCATGAACTTTTAACGTTCATTTTTCTCACACAAAAACAAATTATAAGAAACCAAATCATTAAGGCAACAATCATTCAGGCAATCACATAGTTCATGAACTGTAAGATCTTAGATTTAAATATCTAAATTACAGAAAAAATTCAAAAAAAAAAAAAACTCTGTACTAGCAAACATTAAAAATACTAAAGCATTGAAAAAAAAGAAGAAAAGAAAAGAAAAGAATCTATAACAAACATTTAGTCAAAACGAAAATGCATAACAAAAATATTATGGTGGGAAAGTACCTTTGGAGAAGACGATGAAGAGTAAAATAGTTTGTGTTTTTGGGTCGATCAGAAGACTAAATTTGCTTCCAAGTTTGAACAAAAGGAAAGATTTCACAGATGATCAAGGAAAGGGAAGGTCTCCAAGGCAAGTAGCAGAGAAAAGGCAACACTGTAGTTTGAAGCTAGAGAATAGAAATGGACATTTGTTTTATGAGAAGGCTCTTCCGTGTTTTCACTACTCTCTCTCTCTCAACTTCTTCTTTCCTTCTTTTTTTCTTTTCTTTGTTTTTTTTTTTAATGCCCAATTTATGCTTTGGAAAGTAACTAGCAATTATGGGTGCTTCCAGTAGCTTGCAGAGAAATTGTCCACTTGACCAGGGTAGAAGCAAGTCTGCTATAATTTATTTATATATTTATATTCCGCTTTAATCATCTTACTTATTTAATAATTACCACTCCTACTCTTGAAATAGAAAGAAAATCTCACAAATTCATTACTTTCTCGATAAAAGATGAATATCGTGATTACAGATATAATTTAATGATAATTAAATAACTAATTTTATGAAAAATTGTAGAATTTGAAACCTCACTGAAATTTATAAAAATAAAATAAAATAAAATAAAAAAGTTTAGTGTAAAACTACATGAATACTCGTAGGGAAGTTTTAGTCCTACCATGACATAGATAAATAGATTTTAGTATATTAGATGGATCCCACAACAAGAATCTTTGAAAATGACTTTCTGGAATTGTTCACCAGTAAAGGTTTCTTGGCTTTATTCGGCCTCAATAATTCATATTAACTTTTTTGAAAGACCAAACCAATAACGTGAGGTTAGTATCAATACAGCTTTGTCATCATGAAAAAGCAAAGCTTCGGTGTTGATCTTCAGACGCGTTTTGTGGGACATAACTGTTTTAGAGAATGGAGTTGTTGAACGTTTTATTAATATTTGGTTTAATATTTAATTCTTTACTTTCATTTGCCTTTGTGAGGTAATCGTGATAACTGTTTGGATTAACGTGTACAAATTGTTGATGACTTTCATTGAATTTACCAAATTATTTCTGAGGAGGGGGAAAAGTAGGACTTGGTTTGCTGTTCAACAGTCAATAAACGACATGAATGTCAGTAACGACATCGATATCAAACACCATCTATATAAAACGACAATATTACATCAAAGTTATAAAATAAAATTAAAAAAAAAAAAACTACAAAAGGAGATCAAACTAAAAGCGACACAAATATCAGTAAACGACATCAACATTTTTACGATAACAATACACCAAAATGCATCTACATATAGAACAGTAGTCAAACGACCACAAAGCAAAAGAAAACGACATAAAACTTTATAACATATATATTTAACCTTGCATTGTTGATATTTTATTTCTATATTTGTTTTATTATATTTTTTAAGAAATTGAACTATATAATTGATCTTGTGAAATTCATATGGAAAATAAATTATGAATTCTTTATTTTTCCTTTTTTTTTTTCAATTACATTATTAGCTTTATTTTAAATTATGATGTCAACTCAATCAATCCACCCAATGCAATTCGACTTTAATTATGTGAGTTGATTTTAATATTGTGTGGGTTAAAACTCTTACAATCTATCCAAACTTGTTGGGGTGCTGTTAAATATCCCAAAAATCCACTTAACCCACGTGATGTTCACCTCTAATTTTTGTCTCTTGTTCAATGTTTAAATCTGGTTTTTATTTATTTATTTATTTATTTTATGGTTTCAAGAACTTGTGAAAAGAGACCACTAATTCAGTGCATATGGCCTCTTTGATTATTTCGAACGTGATGTTCACCTCTAATTTTTGTATCTTGTTCAATGTTTAAATCGGGGGTCTTTTATTTATTCATTTATTTATTATTATTATTATTTTTTTTTTATGGTTTCAAGAACTTGTGGAAAGGGACCACTAATTCAGTGCACATGGCCTCTTTGATTATTTCGAAGACAGGATGAATAATACTAGTACTGTACTAATTTAACAATATAAGTTCATTTATCGATAGTGTGAAAAGTAAAGCATGGAAAGCTGGATATCCAACGATAAGAATCTTAAGAAACTATTAATCGTTTCTTGGCTTTATTCGTTATCTTATATATGCTCCATTAGATATAAAGACTCTTTGATAAATAGTACATATGTTATGAATTTTATTATACTTTTCGTTTTATCTTTAATTATCATATTCTACCCAACTCAACTCGACGTCAATTAGGTGGGTTGATTAGGTCGGACAAACTCTTTCTCACCCACCCAAATTTGTTTGGACGAGTTGAAAAATCCAAAAGATTCACTCAATCCACATGATGTTCACCCCTAGTTTTTGTCTCTTGTTCAATGTCAAGTTTTTTTTTTTTTTTTTTTTTTTAAATGGTTTCAATAACTTGTGATGAGGGACCACTAATTCACTGCACATGGCCTCTGTGATAATTTCGAAGTCAGAATGAATATAGTTATACTAATGTATCAATTTAACAATAAAAAGATTAATATATAAGTTTATTCATCGATAGTGTGAAAAGTAAAGCATGGAAAGCTGGATATCCAATAATAAGAATCTTAGAAACTGGTAATGGTTT
This sequence comes from Ficus microcarpa, assembly GCA_025413485.1. NCBI lineage: Eukaryota > Viridiplantae > Streptophyta > Magnoliopsida > Rosales > Moraceae > Ficus > Ficus microcarpa. The sequence continues at coordinate 13,561,107 of CM046381.1, forward strand.
CTTGGCTTTGATTATCTTATATATGCTCCATTGGATGAGCCGAATTAACCAGACATGTTCAGTTTTTGGAAATACAAATGATATTATTCTTCAAAAAAATGTTAAATCAGAAACTAGTAATTGTTATTAAACTATTCTTATAGTTCCGTTCTAATTATGCTTCCTTGTAATAATGTAATGGTTGGAGAT
>CM046381.1:13565030-13594256 GCA_025413485.1 Ficus microcarpa
CACATGACTCATTCCGTTAGAAACTTAACGGAATTAGATGGAAAGGACTAGGATTCCCAACATTTAGAGAGTTTAGCGTTATCTTGACTAAAATTTAAAAAATAAGGATTGAATCGTCATCTTCATAAGAGTTTAGGAAACATTTTGGCTAATTACTTTTTTTTTTTTTTTTTTTTTTTACGTAGAATCCTATATTGCTTTCTCTTTTCCATAAAAAACCAAAATAAATAAATAAATAAGGGCCCGTTTGGAGCGACATCTGGAGATGGTGTTTTGTATGTTGAGTTGGAAATTTGTGTTTGGGAGGAAAACTATACAAAAAGTTTTGCCATATAGAAAATGGTGCAAAAATTTAAAATGTGTTCAGAAAAAAAAAAAATCTAAACTAGATCTTGTTTTGTTCGTCTTGTAAATACGAGTATTTCAACATAAAAATCATCTAATTTTAATTTGAAATGAGAAAATTATTGACTTTTAAAGTTTGAGTTTCTTAAAAATAGAAAAGACAAAAAATATTATATAGAGTTCAAATTTTGAAATCAAAATGGTATTTTACTATCTGAAGCTGCGCCCCAAACAAACCTTTATTAATAAATAAAAAAGTAAAGTTAACCAAAAAAAAAAAAAAAGAAAGGTCCTGCGTTTGTCCTTTTGGTTGCTTGTGCCACTGTCTCCCATCTAGACTCTTACATGAACCTTTACAAAAAAAGACGAAACAAATTTAATTCACGGATTATTTTTATTTTCATTTTTTTATTTTTATTTTATTTTATTTTATTTTATTTTATGTTTTTAGTTGAGATTGCAAATGTAATGCAGCCACGTTTCGGCCCAAGCCTCCAGCGGAGCTTAATCCTTTCCTTACCCTTCGAAGTTTTTGAAAATTGTGTACTCTACACTAAGAAAGTTGTTTTTTCCAACCCAATCTCTTTATGAACCGACCTAACGTTGTTCTTGATCTTGATTTGCACCAGCGTCAGATTTTGATAAAAGGTGGGGTTTTCCCTGAATCGCCTATAGTAAGGAGCTATGAGGCCCTTCCCTTCTCGTAACTCTCTCCATTCATTAAGATTAAGCTACCATTGGTTTCTTTAATTTGGGGAACATATGAAGATGATGTTTTGAATGTTGAGTTGGAAATATATGTTTGGGGGGAAAACTTTTTAAAATGTTATGCGATATAGAAAATAGTGCAAAAAAATTAAATGTGTTCAGGAAAAAAAAAAAAAAAACTAAATAGATGTGGTCTATTCGTCTTGTAGATATAAGCATTTTGACTCAAAAATCATTTCGTTGAGATTTGAAATGAGAAAATTATAAACTTTTAAAGTTTAAGTTCTTTAAAAAGAGAAAAGATAAAAAAAAATGATATAGAGTTGAGATTTTGAAATCGAAATGGTATTTTACTATATGAAGCTACGCCTGAAACAGGCGTTCATAAATTTAAAAAAAAAAAAAAGGAAAAAAAAAAGGTCCTATGTTTGTCCGTTTGGTTGCTAGTGCCATCGTCTCCCATCTATACTATTACATGAACATTTACAAAAAAGACGAAACAAATTTAATTCAGCAATTTTTTTTTTTTTTTTTTTGGGTTGAGATTGCAAATGTAATGCAACCACGTTTTGGCCCCAGCCTCCACCGGAGCTTAATCCTTTCCTTACCCTTCAAAGTTTTTGAAAATTGTGTATTCTGCATTGAGAAAAATAAAATGTAAGAGAGAGACAATTTAAAGAGCGAGTGAAAACATGACTTGAAATTGAAGGATAATTCTCCGTCGTCGAACCCGATCCCCCCTGCCCCACAAGAACTCGAAACCCTTGCCCAATTCGATATAACACAAAACCCAAAGGAGAAGACGAACTCAAAACCTAGCCGCCGTCCCCCATCCCTCTCGTTCGCCAAACCTTTTCCTTTTCCACCGCTGATCCCATTCCTGCTGTAGCCAATCTCGTCCCCCCCCCCCCCCCACCCCTCACTTCCATTGCCAAACCCTTTTTTCTCCTTTGTCGAACCCTGTCTTGCTGTCGTCGATCTTTCCCCCACCATTCGCCGAACTCATGCCCACCCCCTGCTTCTCCATCGCCAATCTTAGATGATCTTCCCCTTGTCGCCAATCTTAGACAAAATTTTTTATTTCTATTAAATTAATTATTGTTAGATTGCTAAAATATCCTCTCAAATTAGATCACATGCATTGCACTTGAGAGAGAGAGGGAGAGATGATTTTTAGTTTTTACGATTTTTTTATTTTTATTAAATTAATTACTGTTAGATTACGAAAATATCCTCTCAAATTAGATCACATGCATTGCACAGGACTCATTCCGTTAGAAACTTAACGGAATTAGATGTAAAGGACTTAGATTGGCAATTTTTAGAGAGTTTAGGGTCGTCTTGGTCAAAATTAAAAAAATAAGGATTGAATTGTCATCTTCATAAGAGTTCAGGGACAATTTTGGCCAAGTACTCTTCTTTTTTTAGTAGAATCCTATATTGCTTTCTCTTTTCCATAAAAAACCAAAATAAATAAATAAATAAATAAAGTCCAATTTGCGGGGACATCTAGAGATGGTGTTTTGAATGTTAAGTTGGAAACGTGTGTTTAGGGAGAAAACTTTTAAAAAAGTTATGCGATATAGAAAATAGTATAAAAATTTAAAATTTGTTCAGGAAAAAAAATCCAAAATAGATCATGTCTTATTTGTCTTGTCGATACGATCATTTTAACTTAAAAATCATCTAATTTCGATTTTAAAATGAGAAAGTTATGGACTTCTAAATTTTGAGTTCTTTAAAAATAGAAAAATTAAAAATTTATGATCTGGAGTTGATATTTTGAAATCAAAATAGCATTTTATCCCATGAAGCTGCGCCCGAAACAGACCCTTATAAATAAAAGAAAAGTAAAGTCAAAAAGAAAAAAAAACAGAAAACAAAAACAACAAAAAACGGTCCTATGTTTGTCCGTTTGGTTGCTAGTGCCATCGTCTCCCGTCTAGACAATTACATGAGCCTTTACAAAAAAGACGACACAAATTTAATTCACCAATTTGTTTTTGTTTTGGTTTGTTTTTATTTTCTTTTTCGGTTGAGATTGCAAATGTAATGCAGCCGCGTTTTGGCCCAAGCCTCCACCGGAGCTTAATCCATTGCTTACCCTTCAAAGTTTTTGAAAATTGTGTAATCTACATTAAGAAAATTCCACGGTGTAAAAATTCTCAATATCGATATAATAAAATAAAAAGTAAGAGAGAGAGAGAATTTAAAGAGTGAGTAAAAACGTGATTTGAAATTGAAAGATAATTCTCCGTCGCCAAATCCGGTCTCCTTCCCCCCACCTTAAGAACTCGAAACCTAGCCCACTCGCATATAACACAAAACCCGTAGAAGTAGACGAACTCAAAACCCAGCCACCGCCCCCATCCCTCTCCGTTGCTGAACTCATGCCCAACCCCTTCTTCTCCGTCACCAATCTTAGATGATCTTCCCCTCGTCGCCAATCTTAGATATAAATTTTTAAAATTTTTTTTTATTAGATTAGTGACTGTTAGATTACTAAAATACCTTTTCAAATTAAATCAAATGCATTCCACATGAGAATGAGAGAGAGAGAGAGAGAGAGAGAGATGATTTTTAGTTTTCTATGAATTTTTTTATTTTTATTAAATTAATTACTGTTAGAATACTAAAATATCCTCTCAACTTAGATCACATGCATTGCACATGACTCATTCCGTTAGAAACTTAACGGAATTAGATGTAAAGGACTTAGATTGGCAATATTTAGAGAGTTTAGGGCCGTCGTGGTCAAAATTGAAAAAATAAGCATTGAATTGTCATCTTCATTAGAGTTCAGGGACAATTTTGGCTAATTACACTTCTTTTTTTAGTAGAAACCTTTATTGCTTTCCTTTTCCATAAAAAACCAAAATAAATAAATAAAGGCCCATTTGGGGAGACACCTAGAGATGGTGTTTTGAATGTTAAGTTGTAAACGTGTGTTTTGGGAGAAAACTTTTAAAAACGTTATGCGATACAGAAAATAGTGTAAAAATTTAAAATTTGTTCAGGAAAAAAATATGAAAAATAGATCATGCCTTATTTCTCTTGTCGATACGATCATTTTGACTTAAAAATCATCTAATTTCGATTTTAAAATGAGAAAGTTATGGCCTTTTAAATTTTGAGTTTTTTAAAAATAGAACAATTAAAAATTTAAGGTATGGAGTTGATGTTTTGAAATCATAATAGCATTTTATCCCATGAAGCTGCGCCCGAAACAGACCCTTATAAATAAAAGAAAAGTAAAGTCAAAACGAAAAAAAACAGAAAACAAAAACAACAAAAAAAGGTCCTATGTTTGTCCGTTTGGTTGCTAGTGCCATCGTCTCCCGTCTAGACTATTACATGAGCCTTTACAAAAAAGACGAAACAAATTTAATTCACCAATTTGTTTTTGTTTTGGTTTGTTTTTATTTTCTTTTTCGGTTGAGATTGCAAATGTAATGCAGCCACGTTTTGGCCCAAGCCTCCACCGGAGCTTAATCCTTTCCTTACCCTTCGAAGTTTTTGAAAATTGTGTATTCTACGTTAATAAAATTCTGTAGTGTAAAAATTCTCAGTATTGATATAATAAATAGAGAGAGAGAGAGAGAGAGAGAGAGAGAGAGAGAGAGAGAGAGAGAGAGAGAGAGAGAGAGAGAGAGAGAGAATTTAAAGAGTGAGTAAAAACATGATTTGAAATTGAAAGATAATTCTCCGTCGCCGAATCCAGTCTCCTTCCCCCCACCTTAAGAACTCGAAACCTAGCCCACTCCCATATAACACAAAACCCTTAGAAGTAGACGAACGCAAAACCCAGCCGCCGCCGCCATCCCTCTCCGTTGCTGAACTCATGCGCAATCCCTGCTTCTCCGTCGCCAATCTTAGATGATCTTCCCCTCGTCGCCAATCTTAGATATAAATTTTTTTTAATTTTTTTTATTACATTAGTTACTGTTAGATTACTAAAATACCTTTTCAAATTAAATCACATGCATTGCACTTGAGAAAGAGAGAGAGAGAGATATATATATATATATATATGATTTTTAGTTTTTGATGAATTTTTTTATTTTTATTAAATTAATTAATGATAGAGTACTAAAATATTCTCTCAACTTAGATCACATGCATTGCACATGACTCATTCCGTTAGAAACTTAACGGAATTAGATGTAAAGGACTTAGATTGGCAATATTTAGAGAGTTTAGGGCCGTCTTGGTCCAAATTAAAAAAATAAGCATTGAATTGTCATCTTCATTAGAGTTCAGGGACAATTTTGGCTAATTACACTTCTTTTTTTCCATTAGAAACCTTTATTGCTTTCTCTTTTCCGTAAAAAACCAAAATAAATAAATAAATAAATAAAGGCCCATTTGGGGGACATCTAGAGATGGTGTTTTGAATGTTAAGTTGTAAACGTGTGTTTTGGGAGAAAGCTTTTAAAAGCGTTATGCGATATAGAAAATAGTGTAAAAATTTAAAATTTGTTCAGGAAAAAAATATGAAAAATAGATCATGTCTTATTTCTCTTGTCGATACGATCATTTTGACTTAAAAATCATCTAATTTCGATTTTAAAATGAGAAAGTTATGGCCTTTTAAATTTTGAGTTCTTTAAAAATAGAACAATTAAAAATTTAAGGTATGGAGTTGATGTTTTGAAATCATAATAGCATTTTATCCCATGAAGCTGCGCCCGAAACAGACCCTTATAAATAAAAAAAAAGTAAAGTCAAAACGAAAAAAAACAGAAAACAAAAACAACAAAAAAAGGTCCTATGTTTGTCCGTTTGGTTGCTAGTGCCATCGTCTCCCGTCTAGACTATTACATGAGCCTTTACCAAAAAGACGAAACAAATTTAATTCACCAATTTGTTTTTGTTTTGGTTTGTTTTTATTTTCTTTTCGGTTGAGATTGCAAATGTAATGCAGCCACGTTTTGGCCCAAGCCTCCACCGGAGCTTAATCCTTTCCTTACCCTTCAAAGTTTTTGAAAATTGTGTAATGTAAATTAAGAAAATTCCACAGTGTAAAAATTCTCAATATCGATATAATAAAATAAAAAGTAAGAGAGAGAGAGAGACAACTTAAAGACTAAGTGCAAACGTGATTTGAAATTGAAAGATAATTCTCCGTCGCCGAATCCGGTCTCCTTCCCCCGCCTTAAGAACTTGAAACCTAGCCCACTCCCATATAACACAAAACCCTTAGAAGTAGACGAACGCAAAACCCAGCCGCCGCCGCCATCCCTCTCCGTTGCTGAACTCATGCCCAATCCCTGCTTCTCCGTCGCCAATCTTAGATGATCTTCCCCTCGTCGCCAATCTTAGATATAAATTTTTTTTAATTTTTTTTATTACATTAGTTACTGTTAGATTACTAAAATACCTTTTCAAATTAAATCACATGCATTGCACTTGAGAAAGAGAGAGAGAGAGAGATATATATATATATATATATATATATGATTTTTAGTTTTTGATGAATTTTTTTATTTTTATTAAATTAATTAATGATAGAGTACTAAAATATTCTCTCAACTTAGATCACATGCATTGCACATGACTCATTCCGTTAGAAACTTAACGGAATTAGATGTAAAGGACTTAGATTGGCAATATTTAGAGAGTTTAGGGCCGTCTTGGTCCAAATTAAAAAAATAAGCATTGAATTGTCATCTTCATTAGAGTTCAGGGACAATTTTGGCTAATTACACTTCTTTTTTTCCATTAGAAACCTTTATTGCTTTCTCTTTTCCGTAAAAAACCAAAATAAATAAATAAAGGCCCATTTGGGGGACATCTAGAGATGGTGTTTTGAATGTTAAGTTGTAAACGTGTGTTTTGGGAGAAAGCTTTTAAAAACGTTATGCGATATAGAAAATAGTGTAAAAATTTAAAATTTGTTCAGGAAAAAAAAAAAAGCAAAATAGATCATGTCTTATTTCTCTTGTCGATACGATCATTTTGACTTAAAAATCATCTAATTCCGATTTTAAAACGAGAAAGTTATGGCCTTTTAAATTTTGAGTTCTTTAAAAATAAAACAATTAAAAATTTATGGTATGGAGTTGATATTTTAAAATCAAAATAGCATTTTATTATATGAAGTTGCGCCTGAAACAGGCCCTTATAAATAAAAGAAAAGTAAAGTCAAAAAGAAAAAAAACAGAAAACAAAAACAACAAAAATAGGTCCTATGTTTGTCCGTTTGGTTGCTAGTGCCATCGTCTCCCGTCTAGACTATTACATGAGCCTTTACGAAAAAGACGAAACAAATTTAATTCAGCAATTTGTTTTTGTTTTGGTTTGTTTTTATTTTCTTTTCGGTTGAGATTGCAAATGTAATGCAGCCACGTTTTGGCCCAAACCTCCACCGGAGCTTAATCCTTTCCTTACCCTTCAAAGTTTTTGAAAATTGTGTAATCTAAATTAAGAAAATTCCACAGTGTAAAAATTCTCAATATCGATATAATAAAATAAAAAGTAAGAGAGAGAGAGAGAGAGAGAGACAATTTAAAGAGTGAGTAAAAACATGATTTGAAATTGAAAGATAATTCTCCATCGCCGAATCTGGTCTCCTTCCCCCCACCTTAAGAACTCGAAACCTAGCCCACTCCCATATAACACAAAACCCTTAGAAGTAGACGAACTCAAAACCCAGCCGCCGCCCCCATCCCTCTCCGTTGCTGAACTCATGCCCAACCCCTGCTTCTCCGTCGCCAATCTTTGATGATCTTCCCCTCGTCGCCAATCTTAGATATAAATTTTTTTTAAATTTTTTTATTAGATTAGTTATTGTTAGATTACTAAAATACATTTTCAAATTAAATCACATGCATTGCACTTGAGAGAGAGAGAGAGAGATATGATTTTTAGTTTTTTATGAATTTTTTTATTTTTATTAAATTAATTATTGTTAGAGTACTAAAATATTCTCTCAACTTAGATCACATGCATTGCACATGACTCATTTCGTTAGAAACTTAACGGAATTAGATGTAAAGAACTTAGATTGGCAATATTTAGAGAGTTTAGGGCCGTCTTGGTCAAAATTAAAAAAGTAAGGATTGAATTGTCATCTTCATTAGAGTTAAGGGACAATTTTGGCCAATTACTCTTCTTTTTTTAGTAGAAACCTATATTGCTTTCTCTTTTCCATAAAAAACCAAAATGAATAAATAAATAAATAAAGGCCCATTTGGGGGGACATCTAGAGATGGTATTTTGAATGTTAAGTTGGAAACGTGTGTTTAGGGAGAAAACTTTTAAAAAAGTTATGCGATATAGAAATTAGTGTAAGAATTTAAAATTTGTTCAGGAAAAAAAATGCAAAATATATCATGTTTTATTTCTCTTGTCGATACAATCATTTTGACTTAAAAATCATCTAATTTCGATTTTAAAATGAGAAAGTTATAGACTTTTAAATTTTGAGTTCTTTAAAAATAGAAAAATTAAAAATTTATGGTATGTAGTTGATATTTTGAAATCAAAATAGCATTTTATTATATGAAGCTGCGCCTGAAACAGACCCTTATAAATAAAAGAAAAGTAAAGTAAAAAAGAAAAAAAAAAAAAAAAACTGAAAACAAAAACAACAAAAAAAGGTCCTATATTTGTCCGTTTGGTTGCTAGTGCCATCGTCTCCCGTCTAGACTATTACATGAGCCTTTACGAAAAAGACGAAACAAATTTAATTCACCAATTTGTTTTTGTTTTGGTTTGTTTTTATTTTCTTTTTCGGTTGAGATTGCAAATGTAATGCAGCCACGTTTTGGCCCAAGCCTCCACCGGAGCTTAATCCTTTCCTTACCCTTCGAAGTTTTTGAAAATTGTGTAATCTACATTAAGAAAATTCCACGGTGTAAAAATTCACAATATCGATATAATAAAATAAAAAGTAAGAGAGAGAGACAATTTAAAGAGTGAGTGAAAACGTGATTTGAAATTGAAAGATAATTCTCCGTCGCCGAATCCGGTCTCCTTCCCCCCACCTTGAGAGCTCGAAACCTAGCCCACTCGCATATAACACAAAACTTAGAAGTAGACGAACTCAAAACCCAGCCGCCACCCCCATCCCTCTCCGTTGTTGAACTCATGCCCAACCCCGGCTTCTCCGTCGCCAATCTTAGATGATCTTCCCCTCGTCGCCAATCTTAGATATGAATTTTTTTAATTTTTTTTATTGGATTAGTTACTGTTAGATGACTAAAATACCTTTTCAAATTAAATCACATGCATTGTACATGAGAGAGAGAGAGAGAGAGAGAGCGATGATTTTTAATTTTTTATGAATTTTTTTTATTTCTATTAAATTAATTTCTGTTAGAGTACTAAAATATTCTCTCAACTTTGATCACATGCATTGCACATGATTCATTCCGTTAGAAACTTAACGGAATTAGATGCAAAGGACTTAGATTGGCAATATTTAGAGAGTTTAGAATCGTCTTGGTCAAAATTATAAAAATAAGGATTGAATCGTCATCTTCATTAGAGTTCCGGGACAATTTTGGCCAATTACTCTTCTTTTTTTAGTAGAATCCTATATTGCTTTCTCTTTTCCATAAAAAACCAAAATAAATAAATAAATAAATAAAGGCCCATTTGGGGGGGACATATAGAGATGGTTTTTTGTATGTTAAGTTGGAAACGTGTGTTTAGGGAGAAAACTTTTAAAAAAGTTATGCGACATAGAAATAGTGTAAAATTTTAAAATTTGTTCAGAAAAAAAAAAAGCAAAATAAATCTTGTCTTATTTGTCTAGTCGATACGATCATTTTGAATTAAAAATAATCTAATTTCGTTTTTAAAATCAGAAAATTATGAACTTTTAAATTTTGAGTTCTTTAAAAATAGAAAAATGAAAATTTTATGATATGGAGTTGATATTTTGAAATCAAAATAGTATTTTATTATATGAAGCTGCGCCTCAAACAGTCCCTTATAAATAAAAGAAAAGTAAAGTGAAAAAGAAAAAAAACAAAAAACAAAAACAACAAAAAAAGGTCCTATGTTTGTCCGTTTGGTTGCTAGTGCCATCGTCTCCCGTCTAGACTATTACATGAGCCTTTACAAAAAAGACGACACAAATTTAATTCACCAATTTGTTTTTGTTTTGGTTTGTTTTTATTTTCTTTTTCGGTTGAGATTGCAAATGTAATGCAGTCACGTTTTGGCCCAAGCCTCCACCGGAGCTTAATCCTTTCCTTACCCTTCGAAGTTTTTGAAAATTGTGTATTCTACGTTAAGAAAATTCTGTAGTGTAAAAATTCTCAGTATTGATATAATAAAATAAATAGTAAGAGAGAGAGATAATTTGATAAGTGAGTGAAAACATGACTTGATATTGAAAGATAATTCTTTGTCACCGTACCCGGTCTCCCCCCCCCCCCCCGAGAACTCGAAACCTAGCCCACTCCCGTGTAACTCAGAACCTAGAGGAGAAGACAAACTCAAAACGTAACCGCTGCCCCCCACCCCTCTCCGTTGCTGAACCACTCTCTTCTCTGTCGCCGAACCTAGGCGCCCCCCCCGCGCTCGGCCCGCCCCAAAAAAAAAAAAAAAGGGAACTCGAAACCTAGCCCACTCCATAGAACTCAAAACCCAGAGGAGAAGACAAACTCCAAACCCAGCCACCGTCAAACCCAGTTGCCGGCCCCCACCCTTCTTTGTTCCCAAACCTTATCCTTTTCCATTGCTGAACCAAGTCTTGCCATCGCCGATAACCACCCCCTTTCCTTCGCCTAACCTTTTTCTTCTCCATCGCCAAACACAGTCTTGCCATCGCCTATCTTCCCCCCCCCCCCCCCCCCCGGGCCATTCAACGAACTCATGCCACCCCCTGCTTCTTCGTCATCAATCTTGGATGATCTTCCCCCGTCGCCAATGTTAGAAATAATATTTTATAATATTTTTATTTTATTAAATTAATTACTATTAGATTACTAAAATTCCTTTTCAAATTAGATTACATGCTTTGTACATGAGAGAGAGATAGATGATTTTTAGTTTTTATGATTTTTTTTTATTTTTATTCAATTAATTACTGTTAGATTACTAAAGTACCCTCTTAAATTAGATCACATGCATTGCATATGACTCATTCTGTTAGAAACTTAACGGAATTAGATGGAAATGACTAGGATTTCCGACATTTAGAGAGTTTAGGATCATCTTGGTCAAAATTAAAAAAATAAGGACTAAATCGTCATCTTCAGAATAGTTCAAGGACCACTTTGGCCGATTACTCTTCTTTTTGTTTGGTAGAATCCTATGTAGCTGTCGCTTTTCAATAAAAAACCAAACTAAGTAAATAAATGAATAAGGGCCCGTTTGGAGGAGACATCTGGAGAAGATGTTTTGAATGTTAAGTTGAAAATGTGTGTTTTGAGGGGAAAACTTTTTAAAAAGTTATGCGATATAGAAAATAGTGTGAAAATTTAAAATGTGCTCAGGAAAAAAATTGCAAAATAGATCTTATCTTATTTGTCTTGTCGATACAATCATTTTTACTTAAAAATCATCTAATTTCGATTTGAAGTGAGAAAGTTATGGACTTGTAAAGTTTGAGTTCTTTAAAAATAGAAAAATTAAAAAAATATATATGATATAGAGTTGAGATTCTAAAATCGAAATGGTATTTTACCATATGAAGCTGCTTCTGAAACAGGCCCTTATAAATAAAAGAAAAGTAAACAAAAAAATAAATACATGAAAATAAGGTTCAACATTTGTCCGTTTGGTTGCTAGTGCCATTGTCTCCCATCTAGACTATTACATGAACCTTTACAAAACAGACGAAACAAATTTAATTCACCAATCTGTGTTTTTGTTGTTTTTTTGTTTTTTTGGTTGTTGAGAGTCAAATGTAATGCAGCCACGTTTTGGCCCAAGCCTCCACCGGAGCTGAATCCTTTCCTTACCCTCCAAAGTTTTTGAAAAAATTCTCAGTATTGATATAATAAAATAAAAGGTAAAGGAAATCGAGTGTGTTAATCTTGAGGTGGAAACTGATGTAATTAATGTCGTATCAGCTGTTGTGGATAATCAGGAACTTTCTATGGAAGGTCCGGATCTGGAGGATGTTAAACAGTTGCTGGCCCAGCTTCGTGGTACTGGTATCCATCATGTTTGTCGAAGTGCTAATCATGTTGCTCATCTACTAGCTAAATTTGGCTTCAATTCTAATTGTACTAATGTATGGATTAGTGAGACTCCCATAATAGTCTCTAATGCTGTTTCTATTGATGCTATTGCTTAATAAAGTGATTATTTTCAAAAAAAATAAATAAATAAAAGGTAAGAGAGAGAGAGAGCATTTAAAGAGTGAGTGAAAACGTGACTTAAAAATTGAAAAAGAGACAAATATACCCTACTATAATTATAAATTAATTTATGTTGCTAGTAACAACAATACGAGTGCAGTGACAATGAGTAAACTCTGTCTATATAAGGCCATGAGGTCCATCAAATGATTGGAGGTGGCTTTCTGGAATTCAACAGAGATATTCCAACTTAACAGCAGTTTGTCGAGAGAGAGAGAGAGACAGACAGACAGACAGACAGACAGACATGAGTGCTTTGTGGTTGTACATGAAAGAGAATGTGAAATGTGGAAGTAAGCTTTCTGATGTGCTCATTGATATACCAGAGAGATGCAAAAGTAAGCTTTCTGATGTGCTCATTGGTGTACCAGAGAGATGCAATGTGAAATGTGGAAGTAAGCTTTCTGATGTGCTCATTGGTGTACCAGAGAGATGCAGAAACAGAAAGCTTTCTGATGTGCTCATTGGTGTACCAGAGAGATGCAGAAACAGAAAGAGCATCACTTCAGCAGAAGAGAACTTGGTCTTGGATGGTCAGCTTGTTCATCCCTTAGCGACTCCGGCTCGGGAGCTGATTTTCCGGCAAAACCACACCCAAACACGGCTTTACGGTTTGTACTTCTTTTCCCGCCTTCATTTCGGTTGTAGCATTGTGATTTTGAGCCTTCAGAAATATGTCAAATGTTTGAAGAAGAATGTTCAATGACAGTTGGTTCTGACTTTTCGCAAAATTTTTACGCTTCTCAGAGTTGGATGTTGGGAACCCTTCAAGGAAAATAGTGGAGATAATCTTCCAAAAGGCATCAATGGATCCCTCGAGGCCAGCGAGTAACAGGATAAAGAGCGTTCTGAAGGTGAAGAACTCGATTCAGACGCTTGAACGGTTCGAGAAGTACAGAGAGAAGGTGAAGACTGCAGCGTATGACAGACACATGAAGAATCCGAGAAGCATGGTTGACGGAAACGAGTTACTGAGGTTCTATGGAACAACAATGGCCTGCCGAAGCCAAAGGTCAAACCGAGTCTCCACGCTTTGTAAGAACCCCCCATGTAGAGTCTGCAGGCTACTTCAATCCCATTTCGGAATGGAACACGCATTGACTATTGGGGTTCAGTTGAGCTCAAGTAGCGAGGATTTCAGCGAAAACGTGATTCCTATTATGAAGATGAAGAGCACGGAAAGGGCGGTTATGGTTTGCAGAACCATCGCGGGAAGCTTGGTTAGTGTCAACAATGGGGGGTGTGATGAGTATGATTCCTTTGGAAACCAAAAGCTAAACTACAACTCGGGGAATGTAATAATGTGTAATCCCAGTGCTGTACTACCTTGTTTTGTCATAGTTTTCAACTAAACTGTAGTTTCTGTCCGTGATTTCTTCATGTTTTATGTTTATGTCTTTATGTTTGTATTTTATTATTATGACATCATGAAACATGATCACTATGGTTTATGTTTTATTATCATGGCATCATGTAAGCATGCTCACTGATAATAAATCACATGACAAGGCTGAGACTAAACTAAGACAAGTAAGGTGTCGTACCAACCTCTTCTGCCAGATCGTGGAGGATTATACATGTTTCAAGTTCAAGATACTAAGACCTTCCGCCAGATCGTGAAGGGTTATGTATATGATTATCAATCTCCCGTTGATGTGTGAGGGTATAATCAACCTTCCGTCGATGCGTGAAGGGTTATGTGTAAGATTCCAGAATTGTTAGGGACCTTGCAAACCTTAACTTTCTGTGGATTGCGTGCATTTAGTACGTACACAAGGGGCCCATATGTTAAGCAAGATAAAAGGTTCGTAATTAAGTCCATAATGGAGCATGAGAGATTCATAATTGATCATAATTGGTTCATGCATTATCAGCTCATGCATTCTTTTACTAAAAATATTTTGCGGAATAGGACGTTGTACTTACTGAGCATAAGTTCATAACTTACGTTCATGCTGTAGGTAAGCAACCTACTTGCAATACTTGATGCAAGACTATGGAGAGATGGTGCTGCGGACTGTGAAATTTGGGTTGGACACCGTCACGGGTTTTAGAAAATATGTTTTGTAAAATATGTTATGTAAAATGTATTTGTATTATGTTATGATAAGTTAATGGTACTAGTATATGATAACTAGTATCATTTATTAGAATGTGGTTTTAAAGCTCGGTATTCAAGTAAGTACTTATAAATAAGTATGAGTATGAGTATAAGTGTATGATTAAATTGAGTTTTAAGACAAGTTTTAAATTGAGTTTAAAAAAGAAATTTAAATTGTGAAAGAAAAAAAAAAAAAACATTTCCGTATTTTTACGAAATAAAAGAATATGTTAAGTATGAAGTAGTGGCCACGTAAAGCGGGTCGCCATAAGGTTTGGTGTGTAAACACGGTAACGGCCCTAAGTAGGTCGGGGCGTTACATGCACATTTCCGTGATTGTCTTAATGCAAAAACTGCCAACTGTTCTTGTCACGACCCAACTTACGTAGGACCGTGACTTCGTACTTACTTAACTTAAATACCAACTTTGCAACGACCCGATTTCATGGAGCCATGATTTCATGGAGCCATTATCTTACCATGCTTGCTTAAACATACTTCATCTTAAAACTTACTTTTGCTTTACATAAAAATACAGAAAAAAAAAAAAAATTTTAACTCAATTTAAAACTCAAAACTCATACTTATTTATAGGTACTCACTTGAGTACCGAACTTTAAAACCACATTTTTACAAATCATACTAGTTATCATATACTAATACCATTGACGTATCATAACATAATACAAACACATTTTATATAACATATTTTCAAAACCCGTGGCGGTGTCCGACCAAAATTTCACAGTCTGCGGTGCCATCTCTCCACAGTCTTGCATCAAGCATTGCCGGTAGGTTGCTTACCTACAGCATGAACGTAAGTTATGGGATTGCGAATGTAATGCACCCACGTTTCGGCCCAAGCCTCCACCGGAGCTTAATCATTTCCTTACCCTTCAAAGTTTTTGAAAATTGTGTACTCTACACTAAGAAAATTGTTTTTTCCAACCCAATCTTTTTATGAACCGACCTAATGTTGTTCTTGATCTCGATTTGCACCAGCGTCAGATTTTGATAAAAGGTGGGGTTTTCCCTGAATCGCCTATAGTAAGGAGCTATGAGGCCATTCCCTTCTCGTAACTCTCTCCATTCATTAAGATTAAGCTACCTTCAGTTTCCTTAATTTGGGGGACATCTGAAGACGATGTTTTGAATGTTGAGCTGGAAATGTGTGTTTGGGGGGAAAACTTTTTAAAAAGTTACGTGATATAGAAAATAATGCAAAAAAATTAAATGTGTTCAGGAAAAAAAAAACTAAATAGATATTGTCTATTCGTCTTGTCGATACAAGCATTTTGACTTAAAAATCATTTCATTGAGATTTGAAATGAGAAAATTATAAACTTTTAAAGTTTAGGTTCTTTAAAAAGAGAAAAGATAAAAAAAAAAAAAATGATATAGAGTTGAGCTTTTGAAATCGAAATGGTAATTTACTATATAAAGTTACGCCTGAAACAGGCCTTTATAAATTTTTAAAAAAAAAAAAAAAAAGAAAAAAAAAGGTCCTATGTTTGTCCGTTTGGTTGCTAGTGCCATCGTCTCCCATCTAGACTATTACATGAACATTTACAAAACACACGAAACAAATTTAATTCACCATTTTTTATTTTTTTTGGGTTGAGATTGCAAATGTAATGCAGCCACGTTTTGGCCCAAGCCTCCACCGGAGCTTAATCGTTTCCTTACCCTTCAAAGTTTTTGAAAATTGTGTATTCTGCATTGAGAAAAATAAAATGTAAGAAAGAGACAATTTAAAGAGTGAGTGAAAACATGACTTGAAATTGAAGGATAATTCTCCGTCGTCGAACCCGATCCCCCCTCCCCCACAAGAACTCGAAACCCTTGCCCACTTCGATATAACACAAAACCCAAAGGAGAAGACGAACTCAAAACCAAGCCGCCATCCCCCATCCCTTTCGTTCGCCAAACCTTTTCCTTTTCCATCGCTGATCCCATTCTCGCTGTAGCCTATCTCGTCCCCCCCTCTCTTCCATTGCCAAACCCCTTTTTTCTCCTTTGTCGAACCCTGTCTTGCTGTCATCGATCTTTCCCCCACCATTCGCCGAACTCATGCCCACCCCCTGCTTCTCCGTCGCAATCTTAGATGATCTTCCCCCCGTCACCAATCTTAGACATAATTTTTTATTTTTATAAAATTAATTATTGTTAGATTACTGAAATATCCTCTCAAATTAGATCACATGCATTGCACATGAAAGAGAGAGAGGGAGAGATGATTTTTAGGTTTTACGTTTTTTTTTATTTTTATTAAATTAATTACTATTAGATTACTAAAATATCCTCTCAAATTGGATCACATGCATTGTACATGACTCATTCCATTAGAAACTTAACGGAATTAGATGTAAAGGACTTAGATTGGCAATATTTAGAGAGTTTAGGGTCGTCTTGGTCAAAACTAAAAAAATAAGGTTTGAATCGTCATCTTCATTAGAGTTCAGGGACAATTTTGGCCAATTACTCTTCTTTTTTTTTAGTAGAATCCTATATTGCTTTCTCTTTTCCATAAAAAACCAAAATAAATAAATAAATAAATAAATAAATAAAGGCATATTTGGGGGGATATCTAGAGATGTTGTTTTGAATGTTAAGTTGGAAACGTGCGTTTGGTGAGAAAAGTTTTTAAAAAGTTATGCGATATAGAAAATAGTTAAAAATTTAAAATTTGTTTCGGATAAAAAATGCAAAATAAAACTTGTCTTATTTGTCTTGTCGATACGATCATTTTGATTTAAAAATTATCTAATTTTGATTTTAAAATGAGAAAGTTATGGACTTCTAAATTTTGAGTACTTTAAAAATAGAAAAATTAAAAATTTCTGTTATGGAGTTGATATTTTGAAATCAAAATAGCATTTTATCATATGAAGCTGCTCGCGAAACAGACCCTTATAAATTAAAGAAAAGTAAAGTGAAAAAGAAAAAAATCAAAAAATCAAAAAACAAAAACAACAAAAAAAGGTCCTATGTTTGTCCGTTTGGTTGCTAGTGCCATCGTCTCCCGTCTAGACTATTACATGAGCCTTTACAAAAAAGACGAAACAAATTTAATTCACCAATTTGTTTTTGTTTTGGTTTGTTTTTATTTTCTTTTTCGGTTGAGATTGCAAATGTAATGCAGCCACGTTTTGGCCCAAGCCTCCACCGGAGCTTAATCCTTTCCTTACCCTTCGAAGTTTTTGAAAATTGTGTATTCTACGTTAAGAAAATTCTGTAGTGTAAAAATTCTCAGTATTGATATAATAAATAGAGAGAGAGAGAGAGAGAGAGAGAGAGAGAGAGAGAGAGAGAATTTAAAGAGTGAGTAAAAACATGATTTGAAATTGAAAGATAATTCTCCGTCGCCGAATCCAGTCTCCTTCCCCCCACCTTAAGAACTCGAAACCTAGCCCACTCCCATATAACACAAAACCCTGAGAAGTAGACGAACTCAAAACCCAACCGCCGCCCCCATCCCTCTCCGTTGCTGAACTCATGCCCAACCCCTGCTTCACCGTCGCCAATCTTAGATGATCTTCCCCTCGTCGCCAATCTTAGATAATAATTTTTTTAATTTTTTTTATTTGATTAGTTACTGTTAGATTACTAAAATACATTTTCAAATTAAATCACATGCATTGCACATGAGAATGAGAGAGAGAGAGAGAGAGATGATTTTTAGTTTTTTATGAATTTTTTTATTTTTATTAAATTAATTACTGTTAGAGTACTAAAATATTCTCTCAACTTAGATTACATGCATTGCACATGACTCATTCCGTTAGAAACTTAACGGAATTAGATGTAAAGGACTTAGATTGGCAATATTTAGAGAGTTTAGGGTCGTTTTGGTCAAAATTAAAAAAATAAGGATTGAATCGTCATCTTCATTAGAGTTCAGGGACAATTTTGGCCAATTACTCTTCTTTTTTTAGTAGAATCCTATATTGCTTTCTCTTTTCCATAAAAAAACCTAAATAAATAAATAAAGGCCCATTTGGGAGGACATCTAGATATGGTGTTTTGAATGTTAAGTTGAAAACGTGTGTTTTGGGAGAAAACTTCTTAAAAAGTTATGCGATATAGAAAATAGTGTAAAAATTTAAAATTTGTTTAGGAAAAAAAATGCAAAATAGATCTTGTCTTATTTGTCTTGTCGATATGATCATTTTGATTTAAAAATCATCTAATTTTGATTTAAAAATGAGAAAGTTATGGATTTCTAAATTTTGAGTTCTTTAAAAATAGAAAAATTAAAAATTTGTGGTATGGAGTTGATGTTTTGAAATCAAAATAGCATTTTATCATATGAAGCTGTGCCTGAAACAGACCCTTATAAATAAAAGAAAGTGAAAAAGAAAAAAAACAGAAAACAAAAACAACAAAAAAACGGTCCTATGTTTGTCCGTTTGGTTGCTAGTGCCATCATCTCCCGTCTAGACTATTACATGAGCCTTTACAAAAAAGACGACACAAATTTAATTCACCAATTTGTTTTTGTTTTGGTTTGTTTTTATTTTCTTTTTCGGTTGAGATTGCAAATGTAATGCAGCCACGTTTTGGCCCAAGCCTCCACCGGAGCTTAATCCTTTCCTTACCCTTCAAAGTTTTTGAAAATTGTGTAATCTAGATTAAGAAAATTCCACAGTGTAAAAATTCTCAATATCGATATAATAAAATAAAAAGTAAGAGAGAGAGAGAGGGAGAGAGAGAGAGACAATTTAAAGAGTGAGCGAAAACGTGATTTGAAATTGAAAGATAGTTTTCCGTCGCCGAATCCGGTCTCCTTCCCCCCGTATCAAGAACTCGAAACCAAGCAAAAAAGATTCAGAGACCAAAGCACAACTTTGTTAAATCGTTTGAGACCAAACAGATAATTTACCATGTTTTTCATTTGTACGTCAAGTTTAGCCCACAAAAAATACAAGACATCTATGTATCAGATTCAGCCCTTAACTACAAATAGTAATATACAAATTGACATGGAGCATCTACTTTGATACATACTTTAGCTCTTGGCTGAATAATGCCAAGTGTCCCTATTATTATTCTTATTTTTCAATACCAATTGATATGGAATGAGAGAGGTCAATCTTTTCTTGGTAGGAATAGAAAAACCTGTAACGTGAATTATAACAAACAGTTGCGTCTATGAATGGAAAGATGGCGATTAACATGAGTTTGTACGAAAAGAGATAACTGTTGGGACTCGTAGCACTACTCTATCTGGCCATGTTCAAATGCTAATGGGATCCCCATTCGGATCTCATTTTCCTTTTTCCTGATTATATATTTCCAAATTGTGCAGGAGTTATTACAAATGCACAAATGCTGGATGCCCTGTTAGGAAACACGTGGAGAGAGCATCCCACGATCCGAAAGCAGTTATAACAACGTACGAGGGAAAACATAACCATGATGTCCCAACGGCGAGGAATAGTAGCCATGACATGGCAGGATCAATGGCTGTGAGTGTCCCAGCAAGAATTAGACAAGAAGAAACCGACACCATTAGCCTTGATCTGGGGGTCGGGATTAGGTCCACTGTGGAGAACAGATCCAACGAGCACCTGCCAACCTCGCATTCTGAACTCATGCAAAGCCAAAATCACAACTCCAGCTTCAATGTAGTCCACACAGCTCCAGTCCCAGCATTCTACGGCATCTTGAGTAATAACTTGAACCAATTTGGATCAAGAGAGAATCTCGGCGAGGGCCGGAGCATCGAGATCCCATCTTTGAACCATTCATCGTATCCGTACCCTCAGAACATGGGTAGAATCCTAACGGGCCCATAAAAAATCACTTAGAGAATGCAGCGAAAATAAAGACATAAATTCTCTTTTCCCATTCCCCTGCTTTTCGGGCGGGGAAATGTCAAAAAAGGGCAAGTGGCTTGATCCCAAAATGTTGTATTCTTGAGCTTCTTCCTTACGAGGTACCTTTTGGCAAGCAAATTGCCTTTGAGTTGAACTACTGCTTGTGTAACATTAGCTTCTTTGAAGAATACGTTGTACAAATATGAATTAGTACTGATATTTATATTCTGACAGGAGATATTGTAACTCCGAGGGGTTGAAATACGCGGTCATCTGTAAGAAACGATGTCGTTTTAGCCTTATTAATCGACGATTATCTTCATGTCTCTGTACTCAAAACGTACTCAAAACAAGCAAAAGGTGTCAAGATTTTTGTGGACAAAATGTTTTTTCAAGTTTCCAAACCAAGGCTACAAAATGCATTATTTCAATATCAGGAGGAAAAAAAAGACTATTTGTACTCATGCACATTTCACTGACTGTCTTAATGCAAAAACTACCAACTGTTCTTCAAGTCAAATATTGTCTCCTGGCAATACAAAAGAGAACTTAAATTGTAGGTTTTTTCTGTCAGTGAAAAAAGAGATCATCGGTGTTTTTATATATATTTTTACCACCCACGTAGGCCAAGGTGGCTTTTTGCCCCAAATCAATTGGCTTTTCGACTGTTTCTGAGTTTGTTGAGCATGACAAGCTAGTCAGTATCCCATCCCGGGTTTTCCCTTCTATTTAGCGTAGTTCTAGAAGCTGAACAGCTAGCATGGTTTTGAGGAGCAGTGCCGGGCAGCAGGGATTGAAAGAAGTAGTTCCTTCTCGACATCAGAAGGACCGAAGGTTGCACTACGTTCAGGGATTGGTCTTCCTGTTCTTTCTCAGCCGCTAAAGGAAGAAAGATCTAAAGTAAAAAAAGATGACTACGGTGTCAATAAAATTCTTACATCTTAATCGGTACGGATGCAAAAATCACAAGTGATAATAATATTGTGGTGAGAACGTCTTATTTAGAGATTTATTTCTATCGGTTCAAGATTTGAGTCATACTATACATTAGACTCTGTCTCCTAATATAGACAAATTCTGTACGGACGTTAAAGTTCGAAATTCTGAACATAATAATTGTTCCTTTTCGCCCCAAGACAAGGTTGAAAGATCCAACTGTCTTGGTGCAAATTATTCAACTTGGACAAATATATCACTAGAAACAAAAAAGTCTGGGAATCGAGAATCTGACCAAGTGCCCACGAGTTGATTTCCATCCATACAAGTACAAAAATGGTAAATTTCCTGAAGATTGTTTTAGATTCTTTTTAAGTAAATGATGCAAATGATTTATGAATTCTTTTGAATATAATGGCTTCATCTTTATTTTTTCAATTTTGATTGAAATAATTTTAAGCTCTTTAAATATTAATAATTTTAGTTATTTCTATCTAATTTTGTTAAGTTTTCAGCTGAAAATATCATGTGACCTGTCACATGAGTTCAATTTACCGTAAAAGACCAAAATATGAGAGAGAGCTGAGAGCTGAGAGCTGAGAACTGAGAACTGTCCCCCCCTCCTCCTTCGTCGTCAATCCCCCTCTAAACTCAGCCGCCGCAGCCCCCCTTCTACATTGCCGAACCCACCCTCCCCCTGGATCTCCTCTGTCGCTGAACCCAACTGCCGCCCCTCCTCTCAGTCGCTGAACCTGGTCGCCCACCTTCCCCTACAGGAACTCGAAACCCAGCCCATTCCCATAGGACTCAAAACCAAGAGGAGAAGACAAACTCAAAGCCTAGCCGCCACCCCCCACCCCTCTCCATTGCCAAACCTCTTTCTTCTGCGTCAATGAACCCAACCCCCCCCCCCCCTCTCCCAAAACAGGAACTCGAAACCCAACTCACTCCTATAGAACTCAAAACTCAGAGGAGAAGACGAACTCAAAACCCAGCAGCCGCCGAACCCATTTGCCACCCCCCTCTCCGTCGCTGAACCTTTTTCTTCTCCCTGCGTCGCCGAACCCAGCCTTGTAGATGATTTTTAGTTTTTTATGATTTTTTTATTAAATTAATCAGTATTAGATCACTAAAATATCATCTCAAATTAGGTTGTATGCATTGCACATGAGTCATTCTGATAGAAACTTAATAGAATTAGATGTAAAACTTAATAGAATTAGATGTAAAGGACTAGGATTGTCAATATTTAGAGAGTTTGGGGTCATTTCGTCCAAAATTAAAAAAAACAATGACCAAATCATCACATTCTTAAGAATTTGTGGGCCGTTTTAGTCAATTACTGTTCTTTTTTTAGTATAATCCAATAATCCCTTCTTTTTTTTTTTTTTGCCATCAAAACCACAATAAATAAATAAATAAATAGGGATCCGTTTTGGGAAACATCTGATATAAGATTTTAAATATTAAGTTGAAAATGTATGTTTGGGGAGGAACTTATTAAAAAGTTCTGTGACATAGAAAATAGTATAAAAATTTAAAATGTGTTCGGAAAAAAATATGTTAAATAAATTTTGATATGTTTATCTTGTCGATATAAGTATTTTGATGTAAAAAAAATATCAAATTTTGATTTGATATGAAAAAATTATGAATTTTTAAAGTTTAAATTTTTTAAAAGTAGAAAAGATAACAAATTTAATATAGAGTTAAATTTTAAATTCAGATAATATTTTATCATCTGAAGCTCGTTCCAAAGAGGCCTTATAAATAAAAGAAAAGTAAGGTAAAAAAAAAAAGAAAAGAAAAAGAAAAAAAAGAAAAAGAAGGGTCCTACATTTGTCCTTTTGGTTGCTAGTGTCATTGTCTCCCATCTAGACTATTACATGGACCTTCACAAAAAAGACGAAACAAATTTAATTCACCAATTTGGTGTTTTTTGTTGGCTGAGACTGCAAATGTAATGCAGCCACGTTTTGGCCCAAGCCTCCATCGGAGCTTAATCTTTTCCTTGCCCTTCAAAGTTTTTGAAAATTGTGTATTCTATATTTAGAAAATTCTGTTGGGTAAAAATTCTCAGTATTGATGTAAAAATGGAAAGTAAGAGCGAGAGAGAGAGAGCATTTAAAGAGTGAGTGAAAACGTGACTTAAAATTGAAAAGGAAAGAAATGTACCTTACTCTAATTATCAAATAATTTACGTGTCTATATAAGACCACGAGGTCCATCAAACTATTGGAGGTGGCTTTTTGGAATTCAGAGATTGAAAAGGTGAGATAGAGATTTCCCAAGCTTAACAGCAGTTTGTAGACAGACAGACAGACAGACAGACAGACAGACAGACAGACAGACATGAGTGGTTTGTGGTTGTACATGAAGGAGAATGTGAAATGTGGAAGTAAGCTTTCTGATGTGCTTACTGGTGTACCAGAGAGATGCAGAAACAGAAAGAGCATCACTTCAGCAGAAGAGAACTTGGTCTTGGATGGTCAGCTTGTTCATCCCTTAGCGACTCCGGCTCGGGAGCTGATTTTCCGGCAAAACTACACCCAGACACGGCTTTATGGTTAGTACTTCTTTTTCCGCCTTCATTTCGGTTGTAGCATTGTGATTTTGAGCCTTCAGAAAAATATGTCAAATGTTTGAATAAGAATGTTCAATGACAGTTTGTTCTGACTTTTCGCAAAATTTTTACGCGTCTCCAGAGTTGGATGTTGGGAACCCTTCAAGGAAAATAGTGGAGATAATCTTCCAAAAGGCATCAATGGATCCCTCGAGGCCGGCAAGTAACAGGATAAAGAGCGTTCTGAAGGTGAAGAACTCGATTCAGACGCTTGAACGGTTCGAGAAGTACAGAGAGAAGGTGAAGACCGCAGCGTATGACAGATACATGAAGAATCCGAGAAGCATGGTGGACGGAAACGAGTTACTGAGGTTCTATGGAACAACAATGGCCTGCCGAAGCCAAAGGTCAAACCGAGTCTTCACGCTTTGTAAGAACCCCCCTTGTAGAGTCTGCAGGCTACTTCAATCCCATTTCGGAATGGAACACGCATTGACTATTGGGGTTCAGTTGAGCTCAAGTAGCGAGGATTTCAGCGAAAACGTGATTCCTATTATGAAGATGAAGAGCACGGAAAGGGCGGTGATGGTTTGCAGAACCATCGCGGGAAGCTTGGTCAGTGTCAACAATGGGGGTTGTGATGAGTATGATTCATTTGGAAACCAAAAGCCAAACTACAACTCGGGGAATGTAATAACGTGTAATCCCGGTGCTGTACTACCTTGTTTTGTCATAGTTTTCAACTAAACTGTAGTTTCTGTACATGATTTCTTCATGGGCCAACTGTCCGTGATCCTAACCTTTTTACGAAGTTACGATTTAGTCCACAACCTTTTTTTTCTTGGCTAAAAGCTCATTAAACTCTTTAAAATGGTACAAAATAGTCTAGTTTGTTAATAGACCTTAAAATTTTGACAGAAAATGTCATGTGCCATACATGTGATTTGTTACATCCTAGTTTTTAACCTCTATACGCTATTAAAGAGTTTGTGAGCTTTTAGCCGAGAAAAAAAAATTCAGAGACCAAAGCGTAACTTTGTTAAAACGTTTCGGACCAAACAGACAATTTACCATTTTTTTCATTTGTACATCAAGTTTATCCCACAAATAATACAAGAAATCTATGTATGAGCCCTTAACTACAAATGGTAATATTGATAGAAGTTCTTTGTGCTCATTCCATGACAGAAAAGTAAAGTTACAATTTATAAGTTAAAACTATGAAACAAGTAAAACAAAAAGGCTAACTAGATTATCTTCCCTTCCCTATGTTCTTTATTTTTTTCCCCCTACTAACAACGGCTATAACTATGGTACAAAAGATTTCCGACGGAAGGAAGAACAGAAAACATAAAAGGTACAACTCTATCGGAAGACAACGAGGTTCTACATCTCGTAGACAACTATGACTTAAAGAACAAGCAAGAGTTACCATCAGTTTTTCAACGCCATGCGCAAGAGGCGATCAAAGGAACATCCTTCCAGCCAAGATAGAGAGCCCCATCTCTCTCTTCAAGTGTGTACTTGTCACTGTAATTCCGCAGCAGGGCCTTAATAGTAGCGTTTACCAAAGAGCTTAACGGATAAGATCTAAATCCCGCCATAGTGAACCTCGATCTCCACTTACCAAGCAGCTCGTGACGTTCTACTCTTTCAATCCCTTCACATGCTATCAAGTTGACAATGTCTCGAGCCAGACAGTGCTGCTCAACGTTGATACGCTCTTTGTTTTCTCTCGGCAGAGTCAGGTCTAGTGACTCAAAACAAGCCATGTAATGGTTCAGAGTCTCGACAAAACGAGGATAGAAAGGGGCAGTATTAGTGTTGGCCTCTTGCTCAACAAGGGTCACAACCTTTGGAGACAAGCTCTTTGCCAGCCTTATCAGTCTGTCCCGGGGATTCTGACTGCTCACGCTTTCATCTGGCATGTGGTGCAACATCATGGCAAAGTTCACTGCAACTGCCTCACCGGGACGAACTCCAAGGTCCTCAAGTTGAATCTCAGTCGCACGAGTTTCAACAGCATGGAACTCAAAGGGCACTTTGCACGACTCCGCAATTCTTGATAACCTTAATCCCACAACTTCAAGCCCCCCTCCCCTTGCATAAGCTGACGTAGAATCGTCTACACCAGTGATCCTGATCTTTGGGGGTCCGCCAGGCCGACTAGCGAGAGCGTGAATTAGGATCATCCACTGAGCGCCTTGGACAATTTGGAAATCGATTATATGAATTACACTTTCATCCTTCACAGCTTCGGCTATTGCTCCGTTTGCTGACATATAGCCGAACTTGAAGTAGGGGCAGATTTCATAGAGTAAGTGCATATACGAGAAAAGTTCGGCACTGGCAGGCTCTTTGCATCTCAAGGTTTTGTAGATTGAACTTCCCGAAGAGGCCAGCTTTGCAACAAGACCTTCCACCATGTAAGCTCCTAAACGTTGGAGCGGATCCCCAGAAACCGACACCATCTGACGCAACTCGGAGATCAACCATTCAGTTGTCAACATGTCATTATCAGCTAGCGATTGCGCACCAATGCAAAGCAGCCCTTTCAAGTCGCCTCCAGAAATCATCTCCATGATTTGTTTCCAATTTTCTCCTTCTAAAAAGCTCTCCTTGTGCTCAACCTGATACGACATATCGTACGTATCAGGGATCTCTGAATCAAATCCCAGCATAGCAGTTTCCAATTCCCTTATCTTGTGCCTCAAGTCATCGTCGTCATCCGTTAAGCAAGAATGATTGAGCGGAGATAGACAAGCATTTTCAGGAGAACGATTCTGGTCTATGGGGTACGACTGTGTTTCCGGCTGGGACGATGGACTTCCATTGGATGAAAAACTGACAGAAGATGAAGAACTCTGAATAGGGTAAGAACCTGATCCCGAGGATGATTCGAGGGTGCAGTACCGTCCAAAAGCCTTGCTTGAAAGGTGGGCTTCTTGGCTACCTTTAGCGGAGCCTGTGAGGTGGTCCGGATTCTGGATGGGAGGCCAACTGTCGGACTCCGGCTCTTCCACTGGCTGCTTGTTGAACCTGAGAGAGCCATTCGAAATTCTGTAACTCTGCGATTCTTTCATGTTTAGAATAGCCAATTCTGGATTAAACACAACCTGGGAGAGAGTCAGGAGTGCCGAAGCAAAAAATTTGAAACCTGTGTTTCTCAAGAGTTGCCAAAACTAACCAAGAACTCTCTTGTTGTGAATGAAGAACCGGCTGCTCGCTTCAAAATATGCAGTTACACCACAATCATTTTGCTAGTAAGCAAAAAAAATCTATCTTCACATGGATGTCTGTAAAAAGAAATGACATGTCCTGCAAAAGAAAACGAAACACGAAGTTTAGAAGATTTCCTTAGAAAAACAAGCAGCGAGTATTTTGAAGATTATACGAACCAAACTATCGCAGAATTATGCAAGAAAAACGAAAAAAAAAAAAAAAAACCACAGTTTTCCTCTCAAACATTAAAAATCAAAACCTTACACATAAGCCGATCGTAAAACACGCATCAAAGACGACTCTGTCAAAATGAAAACGATTCTATTTTCAAACCAAATCAAAGCAAGCTACTTAACATTTCTTGACAAATGCCAGATTTGTTGATCTCGTTCCTTAGGCATTGAGAGAGACATTGAAGAACTCTATGAGATCAAAACGAAAGCGGAGAAGTCAAACTCACGCGCTTCATCAATGATGTCATTACTTACGTCAGATTGTGACATTCCAACACCCAACTCCTCTAAAATAATTTTCCATGGAAAATGCTTTGTGTCCAATATAGGATAGTTTGAATATGAATCTTTTTTCATCAACCACGCAATCAAAAAGAACAAAACCATCAAATTAATGGCCTTTGAAAAAAAAAAAAAAAAAAAAACCATCTCGAATTCTTTCGAGTTCATCCAAGGATGAGTGTCCTAAAGAACACGGATCACTCAAAGACAAAAATCTAAGCCTGCCCATGAATGTAAACTCATTGAAAACGTGAAGAACAAAAAAATCCAATTTTGGTAGATATTTAGTCAAAAAGTCAACAAAACCCACCAACAAAAAAAATAAATAAATAAAAAATAAAGAATACTAGTCACAAGCTTAATGATATTGGCTAAATATTTAGAGACATAAATCCAAACAATAAATAGACACTAAATTAAAACATTTTAACCACAGAAGATTCCAAAACAGGGAAAATGTACAAATATATATTTTAAGATTAAGCTTAAACCCAATAAAGTTCTTCATCTTCACATCTGAATTTCCGACATGTCGTACCAGAAAACATGAATCAACGGCTCAGAAAAGGCAAAAAGAGTTTAGAAGAAACAAAAACTTCCACAAAATTATCACCAAAAAGTACACAGCAAAGCTCAGAACTTTATACACAACTATTACAGCAAAGCAAAAAAAGAAAGATTAGAAATTACAGACAAGGAATTTGGTAAAGACCCATTTGAGTTTTGACATAAAATTACTGAGTTTTGGAGAGAAATACCTCTGATGGAGATTGGAAGATTGATTTTTGGGTGTTGAGATTTCGTGTTCTTCTTTGCTTTTCAGAGTCCAAAAGATGATCCAAAAGTTCGTTGAAAACACAAATCCAGTCCCCTACTACTACCTAATAAAGGAATATCTCCCATTTTATAAAAGACCTTCTTGAGAAAAGACCTTATTCTTTCCGAGAATTACAAAACCGACATGAAAAAAGTGTCAGATTCTTTATTTTATATGTTATTTTTTATTGATGTGGACTTCAATTTTCAAAAGACCAAAGTACCCTCCACCAATAAATTCATCCACCACCTTGTCCCCTTGAAAAATAGAAAATTCCTGAACATCCCGACTCACCCCTGTGCCGTGATAGAAACAGAAAAATTTTCCACCAGGAACCAATAAAAGAAATAGAAGTTTTGAATTCTATATAATTAATAGGTATGCACGTATAATTTTAAATATCAATGGGATACGATCATAATTTTACCTAACAAATGACACTTAAATAAATATGGTTTTATCACTGTCGTGAATAGGATATAGACTATGAACTATGTCTCTTATTTCACATCTCGAGTAAGTCGGACTAAAATATATATATATATGCATTAAATTTGATTTAAATATTATCAAAATTTAGAAAATATGTAAAATTGATGAAATTTATTTAGAATATAATATCTTTACTAGTAGGATATTTACATACCCTACCAAAGAACACTCACATTTTTCACACAACAAATCAAGTGATTTGCCTCTTTATCGAAGCAAAAAAACACACAATCTTTGAACACATACACGGTTTCACACACAGAACAAATGTGTGGTCGACACTAGAAGTAGACCTTCCATTTATTATAGTGATCAAATATGATACGTTGCTTTTTCTTTTGACAATGCTTATCAATTGCAGTTAAAATGAGTCACAATAGACAAAGT